>JAXCLO010000274.1:3171155-3206926 GCA_035583995.1 Arremon aurantiirostris
TAAATTCCATTCAAACACAGGATTCTGTCTGGGCAGTGTCAGCTTCGTCCTCTGAATCCTGACGGCATCTTCAGGGCTGAGCAAGGCAGGAAGAAGTTCATTTTTTCTGATAATGGGGCAATAAATTCTCTTTCTCTGAAAGATTCAGGTGTCCTGTGGCTGCTATCTCAGTGTATTTCATTCCTTTCTTAAAAAAATATCCCACATACATAGTTTCTATTTTAACATTATGTTATAACCTAAACCTATATTTAACACACTACTTAAAAAATTAATACAGCATCACTTTCTAACACAACGCATATAATATTCATTTTAATATTTGCGAAAAGCCAATCATTGAATACACATTTTTCATAGCAAACAACTTCCAGCTTTCCCCTCATCACTGGGGAAGAGATTCCTGTGCTTACCACAGCTTGGTTCTCTTTAAATTCCTCTTTTAAAGCAAATTTCTCTTCCAAAATTATATTTTCTTGCAATGCCTTCAGAGCTCCTGTGTGATTCTGCTGCTGCAGAGACAGAGGTTGCCATGGGATGTGGGGTTAGCACAGCCCTGCTCTTTATTTCTGCTCCTTTTTATCAGAGAAATTGTGTTGTGGAGGGTTAATTTATTTTCTTTATTTTGGTTGCATATGTAGGTCACCCAAAACAAGTCATAAATTAATATTGGATCTGTAAAAGTGTCTCTTGTCTTGACAGGGAAAAGGTTGAGATCAATTCTGAGAAATTGAGAGAAGATGTATTTTGACAGGTTTTAAATTTATATTTTTAAGTGACAGCTCTTGCAATAGATTTTCTTTTTTAAATGCAAGTGTAACAACTGGGAAACAAAACCAAATCATATTTCAAACTGAATGATGCGTGCTAGGAACTGCTCTGAGTTTGGGGCTCATTTAAGAGTAAGAGAAGTTCTTTGGCCTTTAGGAGATGTAAGGAGAACCTTCCCTCTGATTAGAAGGGAAAACTTGTGGGAACTGAGCAAATTTGATACAAAATCTCTGTCTGACAGTGCTCAAGCTACTGGAAAGGCAAAATAGGATGTGTCTATGTAATTGTAGACCTTGATGAGTTTTTAAATATCCTGCTGTTCTATATTTTTTCTCTATCAGGGTCTATTCTATTCTATTCTATTCTATTCTATTCTATTCTATTCTATTCTATTCTATTCTATTCTATTCTATTCTTTCAAATATATTATATTGCCAGGATCTGACAGACTCTGCAGCTTCCCAAGCCACTTTTCTAGTACTTTCCTTAGTCTGGGAAGGTATTTGATACCTAATGTGATTTTTAAGTACTTTGCTTAGTCTGGGAAGGTATTTCTTGGTGCCTAATGTGATTTTTCTTGCCTCAGTTTAAATACCTTTGTTTGCCACAGACAAACCCTTCCCTCCTCAATCAGTTTCTGATTTTTTCCTCAGATTTCACAGCCACGTTTGTCCTCTAAGGAAAGCTGGGATGTATTTTTGAGACCTCTGAGCCTCATCAGAAGTTCCTATAAATGTTTTTTTTTTCAGGTTTTCCTTCGTCTCCTGAGCTCATATGAGACTTCCCTCTCTCTTTTCTGCTATGAACACATAAACACACTTGAAATAATGTGCAGCTTTACAGAAATTTCCTTGTCTTCACTGAAGTCTAAAGCTTTCATGAGAAGAACAAAATTAAAAAAAAAGATAAAAATTTGATTTCAATATGCAAACCCAAGGACTTTTGCAAGCCCTGCACTCCTGGATGGGGAGGATCACAGAGGATGAGATTTTCTGCAGCAGGGCCAATGGGTGATTGAATAATTAGTGAGGAATTCAATCACTGCATGGATTCTCAGTGGGCCTTAATTACACTCCTCCATGCATGATCCCTCAAGCCTTGTGCAAGTGAATTTTCATTAAAGCTGAAGAGAGATTTCCATTGCCTGGGAATTACAAATTTAGGCTGTTGGCATGTTTGGATAAGCCTGTTTATTTGGTATGTTCAATACTGGACTTTTTTAACCTCTGTGTTTCAAACATCCAGATCTCTGTGGTGAAGAGGGACAAAGCTGTGCTTAGAAATTATTAGAATTATTATTAGAAATGGATAAATTCTGCTGAATATCTTTTTATCTGCAGAAAAAAAAAAAGACTGTGTCTGAAGGAAAAAAAAAAATCAACTTGGAAGCATATGGTTTCCTATTTTTCCAGAAAATTCCTCTGATGGACAGAGGCAGTAAAGCAGCAGCAGGAAAATAATGGGCAAGATTCTGCATGGGTACAAAGGCAATAAAATCCTAGCAGGAAGCTAAATCAGGTTGCAGGGCTGCAGCAGAATGTGTATATTGCTGGAAAGAATGTGTATATTGTTGGAAAATCTTGCTGGTCTGTATCCAGGAGCCCTGGAGTGGTGGAAAACCTTGGTGAATATTCATCCCCAAAGAGATTCCCTGCCATGGATATCTGCAAGGAACCAGCTGACAAGATTGCTTTGCAATCTTATATAAAGCTGGGGAAAATAATTTGGAAAATATATTTTCAAAGGTGCTATGCTAAAAACCTCAGATTTTCTGTGTTGTAGCACAGCTTCATTTTTTTATTTTTTCTGTCACAATGTAAAGGTGGCTTTATTTTCTTAAAGTGCTGAGGAAAAAACATCAAATTTTCACTGTGTTCACTCTCCCTAGTGACAAAGGGGGATGTTCTGAATAATCCATACACAAGTGGGAAAGCTTGTGTGAGGGAGATGACATTTTTAGACTGAATTTCCAAATCTTCAGGCTCAGTGATTTGGCTCTGGGATTATTGCAGGGTGTGCAACCAGGACTGGAGGGGAAGGGTTAGGTCTGAATGAGATGTTTCTGTTTCAGGTTTCCAATGTAGATATTTCACTTTTCAGCAGGAACAAATGACATTCAAGTTTGTGGTGGTGTGGTCAGAGTTCACTGCCTGTTCTAGGGAATGGATTGCACATCCTGCAGCATTTGCAATGGAAACACTTTAGAAATTATTCACACAAATAATATTTGGGTAATTGTGTATGATGGAATGTGTTCAGCAGGGCTGTGGTTGGGATTGGGTGATTTGGGAAGGAGGAAGGAGGAGAAGAGGGATGAAGGTTTTTCTGTGAGATGTGTGATCCTCACACAGCTTTTCTTCATGGGAAGGAAACCCAAGAAGAAAATGCAGATATTGGCCACACAAATGTGTGGTTCTGGATTCTGCCCTGCTGGAAGAACCTGGTTCTGCTTTGGTGCCAGCACTTGGGGCTGGAAAACACTTCTGTTCCCCCAGACTCTGAGATTCACTTTTTGACAACAAAGGCCTCATGTGAGGAGGGGAAAATTTTCCTGTGTTCATTTTTAATTGATTTTCAAGCTAGATCTTTGGGGACAACAGAACAAATGTTTCTTATACGCCAAGAAGAAAATGGTTTTTTATTTTTTATCTATTAGGTCAAACATCAAACAAGAGAATAAAACCTTGATGTTTCTTTTCTCATTATTTTTTATGCTACTTTTCTGATCTTTGGGAAGGCTTTTGTGGGGACCCAGCTGCCTCTGTCCCAGAGCTCTGACATTTCCTAGGCTGTCACTGGTGCTTGTGCACAGAGATTTAAACCACAGAGTTCTGGGCACAAATAGACGTTCCAAACACTGCATGGCAAAACCTGAATCCTTTTTTGCTCTAACTACTCCTTGAAAAGACTGCAAATAGGTGTAAAGTAGGTCACTGGTCTCTCTTGAGGTTTGTTCATTAATCCAACACCTCTAAAATCTCAGGAGATGTTTGGCTCTGAGTGAAACCTTGTAGAGCATTTGCTCATTGCTGGAAAATGTCCTGATCCAGTGTTAGATCAGGCTGGCTCTGACAGATCTGCTTTATTTGTGGTTACAGCCATTGACAATTACTTTGGTAACTATAACTACAGACTAATTAGGAAAAAGCACTATTTAAATGCTAAATAGATAAGGGAACTAGAATTCTTTTAGCCTGTCAAATTGATCCATTAAATCTCTGTGTGTTGTACCTGTAATTTCAAAGCTCCAATTATCATACACTTAGTGAAAGGAGTGATAACGTTTTCTGGAGCAGAAAGTGATAAGAGATAAAAGTGAAAAGTTGCCTAATAATAACTTTCACTAAAAGCTATCAACAGCAAATGTATACCTCTGATAAGAGGCAGAAGGCAGGAACTTTAAATCCTGATAGCTGCAAGCAAACAAAGGGAGGGAGAGCAGGAGCTGGAGGGAAATGGCACCACTTTGTTCAGACAGGATTTCAAACAATGCCTGAGAGCCCCACTCCTGTGAGAGGAGAATTTTGGTGTTCTATATTAGCCAGGAGAGTTGGCTGCCAAAATAAAGCCACCAGAGGATGGAGGGTTTGAGCATTTCTGGCTCTCTGTGGGATTTTTGGGGTGAAACCATCCCTGGAGATGGCAGCAGCTCCTGGGGGTGCTCAAAGTTTGGGAATTGTGCTGCCTCACATCTTCTCTTGAAAATCTTGGAGGGTAACGTGGAGAGGAGTGACACAAATGCAGATGAAATTCAGGTGAAGGATGGAGTTTATGGAGAGGAGAATTGGACGTGCTTCATTTCTAATCCACAGTGGTGGGAAGCAGAATGAAGTCTGTCCTGCCTCTCTGCTTTTCTGTTGATCCACATCTTTGAAGTGAGAGCTGGAGAGGGTTTTAGAAAGCCTGGAATCAATTTTTGAAAGGGTTTAAAGGTGAGAGATTGTGTGAGGGACAAATAATTTCGAGAAAAAGATAAAAGGAGGAGGAAGGTGGCCTTAAGGAATGGTGAGGTAGAAAGGATTGCTCTTGCTAAGCAGAACTTCCCTCACAGGAAAACAATGCAGTTTGTGAGAAGGGGGAAAGAAAAAAGAATCATTCTTTTTTTGAGAACCCAAGAGGCTTCATTTCATTTTGAAACCAATTCTTTGTAACATAATGGCAAGAGAGCGTATGTATTCTAAATGGCACTTCAGCCCCTCTTCAAAAAGAGTCATCAGAGTTAAAACACTCATCCTTACTTTGTGGTGTTGCTTGCTTGCTTTTGCGTTGGTACATTCAAAATGCTAAGCCTAGCTTCTAATTGGTTTTAGAGACATTGCTGGTGAAGTTTTGCATAGAAAGCTGAATTTTTTTCAGCTCCTGACAATAGAGAAAAAAATGAGAAGCATGCAGGTAAAAGACAAGAAAAGGGTGATGTGTTTGCTTTTAAAGTCTCTTTGGAAGTTTGACTTTACATGAAAGAATGTTTTCATTTGAATGGTTGAGATAAAACAATTAAAAGGCTCTGCCTCTGAGAAATAAAAATATTTGTTCCAGGAGAGGGAATGCTGATGCTCAGGTGGTAGAAATGCACTTTTAAAGCCTCCTTGAGCTGAAGTGTGTCCCCTGAACCAGTGGCAGCCACACATGATGTGGGTTTGTAGGCAGCTGGCAGAGAAAGGCAGCACTGGGGAAGAATGTGTGGTGAGATTCTTAATTTTCCAGATGTATGTAGGAATCAGCACAAGATTTCCTCAGGTTTGGTTTTGCAGAACCTTATTCTGAAAGGGATTTATTTAATATTTTGTGATAAGGGTTAGAAGGAGGCAGGAATCAACACTGGCCTCCAGCCAATTAAAAATTCATCTGCCTTCATAACAGGAGCACCTCAACAGCAGCAGCCCTAAAACTGAGCTTCAGTTGTCACAATATTTGCCTTTCTTATAAATACACCAATTTGATCAAAAGCTATTAGTAACAGAATAGGTTACGAATGATTATTGATGGTGAGAACTGTGAAACCTCTAAATTTAGTTATGTTTCCATAAGTGGTGGGAAGATGTGGTTGTGTTTGACAGACTGATGTCCAATCTGACAGGACAAAAGGAATGACTCAGATTTAAACATTTCATTAGACTTCTTCTGTGTCTTGGGACAATTTAACATCAATTTAATAAATAAGGAATTTAGGTGCTGATAGAAGAGAACTGGCTGAGTCTTTTTGGCTGTGTGAAAATCACCTCGAAGAACTCCTGGTGAAAATTGTCCAAATCCACACTCCCCAAAAAGCAGTTTGGCACTGGGGGAAGGTGCAGGGTGGAACTGCTCCAATATTGGCCTGACAGGGAGCTTTTCACATGGAACAATCTCTGAACAGAAATAACCAAGAGATATCTTTGTGCCTGCTGAAAGAGCACGAGTAATTTATTTTAGTAAAGGTAAAATAAGGATTTTTGGTGTTTCCTTCCTCACTGTTGGCCTCAACACCTCAAAATTCTGAGCAGTTTATCAGCACCAGGGACTCTGTGCTGGTGGTTCATGGGATCTGAGAGGGCTGACTGCTCTTCCACCTGCAGGAAATCATTTATTTCTTTATATGTTCAGAGATTCTGTGGGATAAAATGCAAGAACTTCATAAAACAATAATAATAATAATACCTGAGAAGCCACAAGTGTCACTGGGGACTTAGATTTTTTATTAGCTAACAGGTATTAAGTGTGAATTAAAAACTAAACACTGCATCAAAGGTCTGCAGTGACACCCGCAACAAACCCTGGCAGGATAAAATAATCCATCTTGGCCAATTTTAAAATTAAAGCAGCTTAGATTTAAATCTCAGCCCTTTGCACTTTTTTGAGGAACCCTTTTTTTTTTCCTTTGGGATTATGAATGACTATTGACAACATAAAGGAGTTTTTTGAGGGAAATCAGAGATTCTTGGAAAGCCATAAAATCCCTTTTTGGAGCTGCAGAGGACAGCCCCAGCCCCCTGTGCCATGCTGAGTGTTCCCAGCTCTTCCATCTGCAGGAAATCATTTATTTCTTTATATGTTCAGAAATTCTGTGGGATAAAATGCAAGAACTTCATAATAACAACAATAACAACACCTGAGAGGCCACAAGTGTCACTGGGGACTTAGTTCAGATACTAATATTAAATAACAATATTAAATAACAATATTTAATTCACTAGTGTGAATTAAAAACTAAACACTGCATCAAAGGTCTGCAGTGAGTGCAGCAAACACTGGCAGGATAAAATAATCCATCTTGACCAATTTTAAAATTAAAGCAGCTTAGATTTAAATCTCAGCCCTTGGGAATTTTTTGAGCAATACTTTTTCTTTGGGATTATGGATGACTATTGAAAGAATATGGATGAATATTGAAAGAAAGGGATTTCTTTGGGGAAAGCAGAGATTCTTGGAAAGCCACAAAATCCCTTTTTGGAGCTGCAGGAGGGGACCCCCAGCCCCCTGTGCTGTGCTGAGTGTTCCCAGCAGGAGGAGAGCCAGGAACCTGAGCTGACATGATGGATTCCCCCTTCCCCTGCTGCCTCCCTCTCATTAGACCGCAGTGATTAAAGAGTTATCAGAATTTCATGCCTCAAAATGACTGCACAAAAGCAGCTCTCCCCCACGAGGAGCTGTCATTAGAGGCTGTCGCTCTCCTGCACAGGATTCTCCCCACAAATCTCCCCCACTGCACACTCAGCCCTTAAATTTATGAGGAAGTGGTGAAACCTTTAGCCAGCAAGAGCCACTCCTGAGGATAAATATGGGCTCTAAATTATTTCAGCCCATCGGGCATACTGGTTATTAAACCTTGCCTGGTGCAAGGGGGCAGATGGATGTGCTGTGTCACTGCCAGCTGTATTAATTGCATGCTAAAGATTTTCAATTATTTAGGTAGAAATATGGATTGGAATTATACCAGGATTATTCAGGTGACTCTGACAAGCTGCAGCTTGAGAGATGTATGGAAACAAATTGGGTGCAGCTTGGTTTGATCAGGCATCGACTGCTGTCCCCTTGATGCTGCTTGTTTTCCTCCTCCTTTTCCTTCTTCTTTTACTCCTTCATTTCCTTCATTTCCTTCTTCTTTTTCTTCTTCTTTTCCATCATCTTTTCCATCTTCCCTTCTCCTTTTCCTCCTTCTCTTTTTCCTTCTTCCTTTTTCCCCTTCTTCTTCCTCCTTCTTCTTCCTCCTTCTTCTTCCTCCTTCTTCTTCCTCCTTCTTCTTTTCCTTCTTCTTTTCCATCTTCTTTTCCATCTTCTTTTCCATCTTCTTTTCCATCTTCTTTTCCATCTTCTTTTCCATCTTCTTTTCCTTATTTTCCTTCTTTTCCATCATCTTTTCCTTCTTTCTGTTCCTTCTTTCTGTTCCTTCTCTTCCATATTTTCTTCCTTTTTTCCTCTTCTTTTCCTTCTTCTTTCCCCCTTCAGTGCATTCCATGCACAGATGAGATTAGTCCAGAAGAACACAAGCTAATACCACACCAATCAATCCCTCCTATTTTCCCATCAGTGTACCTGTGCAATAATCCCGTTCCCACCCTATTGCTCAAGAAGAGATGCTAAGAAGCCGAGTGACTTGCCCAAAGCCACTTTTAGGAAGGTGGCAGCTTTACTCAGAGTTTATTTATCTTGGATTCAGCCCATGGCAGTGTTCCCTGAGCTGTTTCCTTAGATAAAACCCCATAACATGACCAAGAACATTTAGAGGGTGGTGCCTGGGCTGGGACCTGCCCAGACCAAGCCCAGGGCTCTGTGCACCATGGACAGAGTTTGCTCCTGCCAGCCTGGAGCTCTCTGCATGAAGCTGCAAAAGGGGATGGAAAAGTGGGACAAAAAAAATATTTTGGAGCCTCTAATTCATCAAGTTTGCCTGCAGTTGACATAAAATGAATTTTGTTTTCTGGATAGCGATAGATGCTGTGAATCTGTGATAGATTCTGTGAATTGTGATAGAGTGCCTGGCAAAATTCAGCTGTGCAACGTGGGTGCTGATGAGGCTGGCAGTCTGTGTGGAATGGGACCCCTCAGTGTCTGTGTTTGGATATAAAACATTTTCATGAAGTTCCTTCATGTAAGAAGTTGAAAAACTTCATGCAGAAATCCAGAAGTAAACAAAAATCACAGCACAGGAAAGTCTGAACTGCTGGAAATCAGTTTTAAGTTCCACAAATTAATTACCTGATATGCTGCTGCTTTTGCTCCAGTTTATGCCCTGGTGTAAAAAAATCCAAAGTTTTGTGGTAATTTTTATATATGCACTGGCTCTATGTTCTCACAGATTAGCTTTAAGGAGAAAGAAGAAATTGTGTAATACATATCATTTGAGTTTAGAGGGAAAGGAGTTATTTAACAAAAAATAATCAATCTGCAATCTGTCTTCCATCAGAGACTTGGTATAGCAGTTCATTCTTCTGCATGAGGCAAAAAGGGTCATGCCTCTGCTTTTATATAGATTATTTACTCCCTAAATGTCACATTTAGCTCTTAATTTCCAGTATATTAACATTTCCCCTTGGCTGCCCCTGTGAGTTACCTGTGTCAGAAGGTTTAGGGCCAGAGCACATAAATGTTAATTTAGGAGGTGCTGTAGCTTTTGCAGCACTGAGCTTGCATGTCAAAAATTTCTCATGTAATTTTCAGAGCGTGGAAGTGTGTGAAAGATGCAGGAATTCAGGGATCAGAGGCAGCACAAGGTAGAAATGGCTGGGGGATGACTGAAGGATACAAAAACGTGTAGTGTGGTGTGGTTTTGGCCAGGTGGGGATGAAAAAAATTCTCCCTAGCTTCAATACCTTATGCCAGCTTACACTAGAAAATGTAAATAACAGCAGAGATGCAAACAGGGGGAATGGAGCTCATTGTGCTCTTCATCTCTCACTTAAACCACAGCTCTGAGCAGCCTGCACAGGTATTTGTAAGCAGTGGGAGGTGAAAAGCACTGAAAAGCACCATCTAAAATAGGATCTGAGAGACGATGAGTTTATTTCCAGGCAAGCTCTTCAATGGTTTTTATGATCTCTCCACATCCACAGTGGTTTATTATTATTTTTCTAACTGATTGCACTTATTGTTGGTGCAGGTTTAAGTGGCCATTGGGACAAGATGCCCTTGCCCTAGCACTGACCAGGCTCAGTTTCACACAGACACACTCAAACCAGGGCACTTCACTTGCTGCAGCTGCAAAGAGGAACAGTTTTACTGATTTATGCAAAAATCCCTTTAATGCTGCTCTGGAAGCAAAGGGGATCATTGGCCATGCGTATAAACAGCATTGCACAGCACCAATGTGCAAAATCTTACCCTTAGAGAGGTGCAGCTCGTGGAGCTCCCAGTGCTGACATTTCTAAAGACAATCACAAGAGGTGCCCAGGGTGGCCACCAAGAGGTTTGTGCAGTTGCAATGCAGGAATTTCAGGCTGCCCACTTGTAATTTGTTTTTCTCTGGCCATACCCGAGGGTGTTGCTGCAAACTGGGTGTTCTGGTGCTCTCTGTTGGCTGCAGAAACGAGAATTGCAGCAATGAGGAGCTGCAGAAAAGCAGGAGTGGTAATGACAGCATGAACATGCAAGCAGTGCTCAGTGCCAGCACCATCAGCACAGATGTTCTCCTGCAGCTGGGGTCCTCACACCATTCACCCATTTTGCACATGTTCCCTCTCAACCAGCTACTCTGGACATTCCCACCCAATGGGGGATGGCTGCTCAGCCTTTGTCATATTCTCTTCAAGTTTGCCCTGGTAACATCTGTGTGCAGCCATTACAGACCTGGCACTGCCTCTGTGTTGGTGCTAATTTCCCTTTCTGGTGACAGCAACACTCTCATTTTCCATCCCATTGAACGTGGGAAATAAAGCAAGCAGTGCTGCCAGACACGTCAGGCTGTGCTTATCCCACCCAGCCCTGGGGTGCTGAGTCCTCCCATCCCTTCTGGGATAAATGTGGAGCTGATGGAAGCAGCTCTTCCACCAGGACACCTGGGCTGTGTCTCTGGGCATCACCCTGCAGCCAGAAGGTTCTCTCAGCTCTGAGTGTGTGACACACTGCACCATCGACCCATCAGACTCTGCACCTTCCCTTCATTTTTTGCCATTTAAAAAACCCAAAAGAGTAACCAGCCTATTTATCAGATGGTTACAGAGCCCTTCTGGGCTGTGGGTTTGGTGGAGTCAATCCCATTTTCAGTAAGGAAGGCCTAGAGTCCTGTTGCCCTGTTTTGAATGTTGATTTGTGATTTATCTGTAAGGCAGCTGTCCAAAAATTATCTGCTGCTTCTTCCACATTAAAGTGAGTGTAATAACTGGCAGCTCAGCATGACTTTATCCTGCCCATATTTCAGTTTTCACCTGCCCATATTTGAGTTTTCATCACCTCCAGCCTGTTATGTTTAGCTTTTTTGAGCTAGGTCTAATAAGTTCTTGGAGGCTTATAACACACTTCAGATTGCTCAGCTACTCTTGGAGGCATAAAAATCAGCAGGATGGCTTCTGTTGCAGTGTTGGAAACAAAAAGGTTTAATAAAAGGCAAAATAACAGAGAAAAGCTGATCTAGGTGAAAGAGCTTCTTCTTCTTGGTAAAACACCTCACAAAAGCAATTAGTTTCTTTGTTAGCTTCTTTTTCTTCTAAATTACCCAGGCAGGACTTTCTGGCTTCTGTCTAATTAGTTATCCTAGAGTTTGAGGTGAAGTCTTCTAGGTTTTATGAGGCGTCTTTTCACTTTATAGAGGAGAGAAACTTCTGGGCTTCTTTCCTTTTAATGAGACAAAGGAGAGTTTTGTCACTGTCAACAGGGAGTTCACTCCTACACCGGTCACTTTACAGAAGTCTGTGAAAGCCCAGAACAGTTTGGATGGGAAAGGAACTTTTAGATCATCTCATTCCATCCCCTTGCCATGGACAGGGAACTTTCTATCAAACCAGGCTGCTCCAAGCCTTGTCCAACCTGGCCTTGAACATTTCAACTGGAATTAGTAAGTCATGTTCTGAGAGTCCTTGTCCAACATGGCCTTGGATGTTTCAACTGGAGTTGATAAGTCATGTTCTGAAAGTAAATAATGTTTCATGCAAGCCATGTTTCATGCAAGATGCGAACATGACCATAAACACAGGATTTGCAGCAAACACAGGATTTGCTGCATTCCCTCAGGTGTTTGCTATGGTTCTTCCCCCTGGGAAACACAGAAATTGTTGAAATGAAGGAGCAAACAGCTTTGTGAGTTCCCAGTTCCTGGGAGCAGGGTTGGGGTGAGGTTATTAACATATTGCAGTTTAGTTATCAAATGTGCTTGCAGGAGTTGGGTTGTTCTTGGCTCGCTCGTCAGTGGTGTGTGCTTTCCGTGAGCAATAATTGAGATTAAACATCCTCTGGGGAAGGAAGCAATTTATTTTGTGGTAAACTGATATCTGTTGATATTTCAACGTTTCCTTACATTATTTATCAGTAGATTTGCATCCCTGAACTGGAAAATATAATCTTTTATTGGGTAAGAAAAGTAATTTAATGTTAAAATGAAATAAAATATTAATTACATGTGAAAAGGCTTATGTAGCACAGACCACGTACTATATATTATTACAAATTGTTCATGCTGAATAAATTGCTTTGCAGAGGAAATGGGAATACATTGGCAGAAAATAGAGGCATTGGAAGGTGGCTGTTCACTTTCCTAGATTGGTTGGTGTGGTTGAGCAGGTTGCACATGTGAGTTCATCTCCTGAAGACAGGAAAGCAGGAGAGAAACTGGGGGATGGCAGCTGTCTGTCCTTGGGTTGGAAAGGTACTATAATTCTGCAGTGTGCAATTGGTTTATGTCTCCTTTTCCTCTCCTGTTTGAGAACCTGCAGCTGGGAAATTTGGGGCTTCCACACTGCAGTTTTCCAGTCCATCAGAACCCTAATGATTCAAGGAGCTATGTAATTGGGCAAAGAGCTGGATTAATGTTGTGACAATTAATTTAGGGCTTTAATTCATGTCAGGCAGAGGACAAGCTCGGGGAGAATGGTGGTGGGGAAAGCATTTCATTTCATCCACAACATCAATATTCCCTATTAACTCCAGATCTCAGTGCAGATCTGCAGCACACAATTATCCCTGGACTGTACATCAATTTCTGTGTTGAGTCTTGGCCTCATTTAGTGTTTTATGTGCTGAACCAACTGATGTCTGCAGCAGGGAACTGCTTGCTTAGATGGATAATGTCCTGGCAGCCAGGGCAGCACCTCTGGAAGTTGTTGGAGCAACGTGCATGGTCTCAGGCTGGGAAACCTTCCTGAGCTTCACGTGGTTGGGAGAAGTCCTGGCTTTGAACTCGGCATTGTTTTGGGTCAGGATGATTTATTGTGAGGAAACAGCCTCACCTGCTGCACCCTGACCTGGCAGAGCTGCTCCCACTGCACCTGCACAGCTGCAAGGTCACCTCTTTGTAGAATTTGTGACACAGATGAAAGTTCTCTCCAAGCCTTTTTCCTCAGAGCTAAATCCACCACAAAACCAGGGCTTTTGAGACTTTTTCTAAGCACAGAAATGTTGAGCACTCAGATAAAGATCCCACTTTATTATATTTTTTCCCCTTGCAGCCACCTCAAAAGACGCCTGTGTTAAATTCACGGATACTCTGCACCCTTTTGGGAGTATCCTGCAACTCCCATCCCTTTTCTACAACCTCTGCAATACTCAGCTAATTTGAGAAGTTTTTGCCCTTATGTAAGCTGTGTGTTTCTGTGGGCTTGTTTTTGAGTGATTACTAATTAATACTTGTGTAATTTCGCCTGAATATCTCAAAGATCACAATTTTATTTTCCGAGCGCTGGATTTTCAAATGTCACTAAAACTTTGTGCATGCAAATTAATTGCCAGATTTATGGAATGAGGCCTGAATACTTGGGTTGCAGCTATCTATATTTTAATAATATAGTTATTATTTTAGTTATACTAACTCCACCAAGTGATACAATAATCTAAATATGCAGTAGTAATACGCTAATCTAAATATTCAGTGTGGGTAGCTGTCAGTGCGTGTTCATCCTTCATGTTTTCCTTATCCAAAGGCCTTTACATCAAAGGCTTTCTTTGGTGCATGCAGTCGTGCAGAGATGTAAAATCACCACAGTGAGATGATTTTCCTGGCATTCCTTTGCAGATTTGATGATAAAATTCCGGTGCACTCCTCAGTTGTGATGCAGGATGATTCCTGCTCCGCTGTCTCTCAAAGCTATCAGCGTGTTTCATCTGTATTTCCACCTTGTGTCTCTGAGCACACGAGAGCAGTGATGAATTCCACCCTTAAAAATGTGCAACACAGCCACAAAAAGCAGCATTAAGTACCCAGAACATCCAGAGTTTGAGGGGAGTGCTCAGGGCAGCTGTGCTGGAAGCACCATTTGCCTTTTTAGAGCTGCTGGATGGATCCTGAGCTGGAAACAGGAATCCCTTCACTCTAACAGGTGCTCTCATGAACATATTAAATTAATATACAGCCCAGAATCGGGGTGTGGGGATGTTTCCTCACAGGAATGCTGCTGGGAGTCTATTGCCTGTCATAACATTGATGCAGGCAGTCAGCTCCAGTGGATTTGTTAAACGGGTTTTTACATCAGCACATAAAGCCAGGGATTTATGGCTTGCCATAAGGCACACAAAGTGAGATTTCAGCTCCCTGTGGTGCACAGAGCATCACACATCAGGAATGTCACTGCTCCTTTAGCATCTATTACTCCAACCTGCTGCTAAAATGCAATTCCAGGCTGTGCCTCATGTATTGCAGGAGATGGGCTGAGACAGGGAGATGGATAAATTGCTGTGGGGTGGTGGCACAGAGGTGGTAAAACCCATCCTTCTCTGAAACTTTCTGTGGTTTTATTTCTGAAGGTGATCCTTGCTAACCTAACTTTTGATAACCCTGACAGTTCAGATGGCCACTAACAGGACTGATTAATTGCAAACACAGAAAAATCAGAGTGATGGGACTAAAACAGCACCACAGCTTAATGATGAATTGTCAGTTTAAAATGAACTTTTTCAGGCCAACAAACTCCTCTGCAGGCTCCATTTGTGTACAGCAGCTGATGCTAATTGCTGCTAGCAGTGCTGCTCGGGCTCTCCTCCAGTGCCTCTCTGCTGAAGGGCCTCTCTCAGCTCTGAAGAGCAATTTTTGTCCCTCGTGCAGCCAGCAGCAGTTACCCAGCATATCCTCACAGTGCTTCAAAAGCTGCTGCCAAGGCTTCACAGCTTCCTCTGCATCCCCTCATGATCTCCAGACTGGGTGTTCTCAGTGACAACAGCAATCATCTCCAGAGAGGCACACTGGGGGGTGAGTTGTGTCTCTAGAAATAGCTCACACCTTTAAAACAGTGATGTTCTTCACAGCAGCCACCAGCTTCCAACAGCATCAGCTGCTCCAGGCAGGATGAGGTGGAAGGGAACCTTTGGAGGTCAAAAGGAACCTTTGGAGGTGGAAGGGAACCTTTTGAGATGGAAGAGAACTTTTTAAGGTGGAAGGGAACCTTTTGAAGCCAAAAGGAACCTTTTGACGTCAAAGTGAACATTTTGAGGTGGAAGGGATCTTTTGAGGTCAAAGAGAACCTTTCGAGATGGAAAGGAATATTTTGAGGTCAAAGTGAACCTTTGGAGGTGGAAGGGAAATTTTTGGGGTGGAAGGGAACCTTTTGACACCAAAGGGAACCTTTTGAGATTGAAGGGAACCTTTTGGGGTCAAAGGGAACCTTTTGAGGTGAAAGGGAACTTTTTGACACCAAAGGGAACTTTTTGAGATGGAAGGGAGCTTTTTGAGATGGAAAGGAATCTTTTGAGATGGAAGGAAACTTTTTGAGGTCAAATGGGACCTTTTGAGGTCAAATGGGACCTTTTGAGGTCAAAGGGAACTTTTTGAGGTGAAAGGGAACCTTTTGTTCTCTTCAAAGAGGTGCAGAATCTACTGCTGGTGATACTTTGGTCTGACAGGCATAAACTCCCTCATGCAGATTTTAATTACATGTGATCTTCTTAATTACCTGTGCTTTTCTGTGAGCTGAAGTTCCAAATGCCACATGGATGCAGCGACTGAGCTGACTCCTGTTTTTTCTGGGTGAATTTCAGCCTTGTTTTATTTTCATTTCATGCACCAGTGTACAAATTTCTTATCAGCTTCTTGCCAGAGTAATGTGTGTGTCCCATGCTGGGCAGCTGGATGTCAGGGCAGTGTAAAAATAAAATTGTTTTCCATTGGCTGGGCTTTGGGAATGGAGAGTGAACTAAAAGCCAGCTCCATCCCAGCCTCCATTTCGTACATTTCTCAGGTAAATAGTGACCACAATGAAATAGTTGCTTGGTACCTGTTGTGAGGAGGGGGAACAGCACTGATAGCTGCCAGGTGCTGTGCCTTTCACAGATGGGATCATCCTGGGAGCCTGTCTTGGTTTGGAAAGACAGGAGTCTGCTAAGGAAGGCAGGAGCCTCTCCTGAAATGGAGAATGCAAACCCTCCCCACCCCTCCGAATTGCTATAAATTTCAAATTAAGGGGCTCTCAGGCAAAAATATGGGAGCAGGAAATAACAGTTCTTTAATAGGGAAGAAAAATAAAAGGATAAAATAAACAATGCAGTACACCAGAACAACACTGACAGAGTCAGAACCCAACCTGACACCCTGTGGGTCAGGGTGTTGGTGGCAGTCCCATTGGAATTGTGGCTCAGCCCTCCTGCAGTGTCAGGGGTGGTTCTGCTGGAGCAGGGATCCTGTAGAGAAGGATGGATTCTTCCTCTGAAGATCCAGGGGAAGAAGAGGCAGCTGCTGTTCCTCTGGGGAATCCCGTGGAGAAACCCGTGCTGGCGTCTCAAAAACCTCTGGATTATATCTGGGTAGGAATGTTTGAGACCTCAGATTGTATCCAGGTAGGAATGTTTGAAGCCTCGGATTGTACCCAGGCAGGAATGTTTGAAACCTCAGATTGTATCCAGGTAGCAATGCTTGGCTCCTCCCTCTGGGCCCACATCTCCCAATGGGATGTTATAGTTCTTATCAGCCATGCAGTGACATTCAATAGCCTGTTATCAGCAGATGTCTCTCTGGAAGGAGGAGTGACTGTGAAAGAGGTAAGGAAAACTGCCCACTGAACAGAAGACAAGTGCCATACAGATGGCAAATAGAATACAATTTGCTTTACAATCCAGGACAAGATGAATTTTAAAATGTAAGTAGAGAGCATTAGGAAAGTTTTTTTTAGATGGTTTGGAGCTTTTCCAAGGTATTGTTACAGAACAGTCAACTCCAGAAGGCCAAAGAAAAGGACAACATCAGACCCTTCCACCTGCCAAACATATTAACTGTGTGTTTTTCTGTTCTTACTGGGGCATTCCAGCCTGACTGCACAGGAGCAGCTGACCTCACCCTCCCCACTGCTGCTGAACAGAAATCACCCTCTGCCACCCATTGCCACCACCACAGAGCATGGGAGCACCACAGGATCTCACAGGCAAACGGTAACAGGCACAAGAATCTCATTTTATTACTGGGTAATCTAAAGTTGTTATCACTGCTGGTCAAATTACCCAGCCCAGGAGTTCCAGTTTATTTTTTGTTTTGTGACAGAAGGTCAAATAGATGATCAAATAGAAAAATGTTGTATCGGTTTTGAGCAACAGCATCACCCACGCTTACCTGCTTAGTTCTAAAGCAAATTCAATGTTTCCCTCCTCATAACTAGGTATAAAATAATTCAGTTTGAAAATTAGCTTTAATTCCTGGGTTAATTATTTTCAATGAACTGTTGCATTAAGAAAAAGCCATAACTCTGTTATTTCTCCTTGCAGAAACCTCGAGGGAACTCGAGCCGTGCTCACAGTGTCACGGCACAAGAGGACACTCACCAGCAGCTCCAGGAGCAGCTATTCTTACCTGATCCCTTCTCCAGGCCCAGCACAACCAGCACATCCTCGGTAAAGCATGGCTAATTACAACACATCATCCTTAATTACTGAATAGGGTGCTTTGAGAATTAACATCAATCCATGTCCAGTCTGTTTCAGTATCCAATACTCTCAGTTTAATGACTCCTACTCTACTGGTACCTTCTTGTATCTTAACGAAGTGTTTTTATCTAAGCTTTGGCAGCTGTAATTTCAGCACAGCTTTTAAACAGCTGCTTGATTGGTTTCTGTGTATAATTTCAACATCCTGGACTCAGCAGTTATAAAATCTGCTTTGGAACAGTGCAATATCCTGAAATGGAAAGACTGCCTCTAACTGGCCCAGTGATCATTCTAAATAAGTGTTAAAAAAGTGCATTTTCTACTTCTAAAGTTGATTTGACCTTTCTTTAAAACTTTCCTTAGACCTTCACAACATCTAACTCATTACCAAATACACATGTTTAAGTAGTTTTTAGTTGTATTATAATCTTGCTGATTTTTTTTCATGCAAACAGAACTAACTTGAGCTGTTTTTCCAGCCCCATTCCCAGCGCCGCCGTTCTTGCACTGTCATTGATTACACTAATCAATCCTGGACAAGGAGAGCATCCACGAGTTCAGGTATGCCCAGCAATCACAGGGTTTAGTAAGATCAAACACAGGAGGCTTTTGGGACAGGGATGCATTTCCTACAGGGGTACATTCCTACAGGTAATTTACACTTTTTCAGAGTTCCATCCATGTCTTTAATTTGCTGTTATACAGATGTTATACTTGCTATGTCCTGCTCTACTCCAGAGTATAGTTGGATGCATTTTGTTGGGTTTTGTTTTTATTGCCACCAAATATTTAAATCAAGTAAGGAAGCTTAATGTCATCAACCCCAGTGCCTCTCAGTGTCCAAGTTTTCAAAGCAGTTGTCAGCTTAAACAGAAATAGTAACATGAGGTTAACTAAGGCACTAAAACTGAAGTAACTTGTTTTTAAACAAGGAGTGGTTCCTACTGAAATTAAATATCTGCCCACCTCCCCCCCACCCCAAAAAATGCAAGATGAGTTTTATGACTGCTGTATTGACAAAACCTAATTAAATTAGCAAAGCTTTGTAGACACAAATACTCAGTGAAATATCAAGGAATGCGGTCACTCCCTGCAATGCAGCAACTCTGCAAGCACAAGCTTTGCCCTTTTTGGAAGTTATAAATAATGCAGTTGCTAGCCATGTGTTAGACTAAAAAGAGATTTTAGTTTCAGGCTAGAGATGTATTTGATACTTAGCTGTAATTCCTTCCCAAAGTCTTGAGGCTGTGCATGATCTCTTGTTTGTCAGGTCTTCCATCCCGTGGTTCTGTGAAAGCCCACGGCCGAAGTGGATCAGGCACAAAGAGCAAACAGAGGCACTGATGTTGGCCATGGAGGAGCATCCACCCATCCATCCCTCTCCAGAGTCATGAACCACCTCTCTTTCCCAGCAAGGTCAACGTTGTTTACACAGAGTTTTCAAACACCCTTCCTTAGAGATAGTTATTTTTATATAAATCTAAGCAGCAGCTGCCAAAGATTAGAAGGGGTGCACTCAAACATTCCATTTCCTACCAGTAGAGAAAGTGATGCTCCAGTGGAAGGGTGAATACATTCCAGTGAAGCCCAACTCCTGGGAAACCCAGCAAACAGTCTCAGGCTGTGCTTGTGCTGTTTTCCATGAGGCTGGTGACAGGTTCATGTCCTTACAGGCACTGCAGGACCTGCTCATTTTTCCCTTAGGAAGGTTAATCCTTCTACAGACATAGTGATTTACATTTTTTAAAAAATGTATTTATATGATTCAATATGTTTAAAGCAATATTGTACTAGCAAAAGCAAGCACTCAGCTTTGGCAGGTGATGAATGCTGTGGTAGCTGCAGCAGGTATGAACACAGGTGTGCAGAACCAAGGCAGCAGAGCAGGTGACCTGGCAGCTCCAAGGGCAGCACACCACTGCCTCTTCCTGAGTTACAAAAATACTTTTTACCTGTTCCTCAGTGAACAGGCAAAAAGAAACTTCCTACTACAAGTAGTTTCAGACAGTACTCAAAATAAAATCTTCCTGGTGAGACATTTTATGGTAATTTCACAGAATAGCTCAGTGTCCCTTTGTAAAAATACCTGTAATTACACAAGATTTCTTCACTCCAAGGTAGAGCTCCAGAAGCCACTGATGCAATGGAGCTTTTAGGAGCTGTGTCTGCCCTGTGTGACAGAGGCATTTGCTGGAGATGGCCTTGTGGCTCCAGATAAGACAAATGAAACCATGAAGTACAGGCTTCTCAAAATAAGTGATTAGTTGAAGGTCTTACTCCCAAACAGTAAGTGCCAGACTGAAATGTAAAAACAAGCTGAGGTAACCACTGGCTGTATTTAAACAAAGTTAGGACTCTCCACAAAAACTTGTTCCTATCTAGTCCAATTAAAGAGCACTGTCTTCCTGTATTTTCTTATTATTCTTCAAATTACAGTTCAAAATAGAAAAAAACCCTTGTTCTTATTCTTTATGACATGGCTCCCCTATTTACCCACTCCAGACCAGCTAATAATTTTTCTTCCATACTGAAGCTCACAAGTGCAGTTGATCCAAACATGCTTTAATCAAAAACAGAAAACTGTGCAAATATGACTGGGTTAACCTGCCTTTGCATTTCCAGAAGTTAAAAAAAAGAAAAAAAAAGAAAAAAAAGGCAGCTCTGAGGTCAATTTTAAGTTATCAGAGAGAGAAGCTGATGCTCACCAGAGACCTTTACTCACTAAACCACTTCAAAATCCAATTTCTCTTCTGGAATGCTGTGCAGTGTGTCAGTTATGTCAGGCAGAGTGCAGATAACATCCCATTGGTATCTGTGCCATTCCTCAGGGACTGAGGGAGTTTTCTGTAGCACAAGAGTTACAAAAGCAGACAAATAAACTTGAATAGACTTCTGTAAACATGATGTAGTGTTTTACAGCCTAGAGGAGTCAGTAGGTTTAAAAAATACAGTCACCTCCTAAGGCCATTTTTGTTTTTTGTACAGATGGCTGACACCAGGGGCTGCTCCTGGACTGTTATTTATTTATTTTGTGTCATAAAAGTAACCTTCAAGCCCTGTGTTATAAGCCACAATGATATGCTCTACTTTCTCAGAATCAGGGTTATTTTTCAGAGCAGACAAGTAAAAGGGAACAGAGAGACCATCTTCCTCTGGCTTCCCCCCAGGAGCTGCTGTTGAAGCTGTGAGAGCCTTCAACTCCCAAAGTGTTCACCTTGATACTCCTACACCTTTGAAAAATGATCCTCCCTGGAAGTGTGCAGGATTTGACTGAAATCAGAAGAATCAACACAATTGGCTTGTTTTAAATAACTTATTTAGAAAACATACAGAGAACTGAGAAAGCAAACTCTGAAAAAAAAACCCCACCTTCTAGTTTATTAAATCAGCAATTTTCCAAACTATCTTTATAAAAACTACTGGAATATCTGAAAAAGACCTGTTGAGCTGATGTGCAAAGACCTTTAAAAATAGCAGGAGGTTTGTTACAGAAGAAATGTGTGAATAGCACACATGGATCTCAACTGTAGAGCACCCAAAGGGTTGGGGACAGTAGCACAGGAATGCCTTGTCTTCCTTCTTCAGCATGGATTCCATGTCATGCCTCCCACTTAGAGCCAGTCAATGCACTCAGTCTGAAACAGGGGCCTGGAAAACACCCAAAATTCTCCCAAATCCACGTTTCCACACAAAGGGAAACCTGGTATTTCAGTCTATGCTATTCCTTCTGCCTTTCTTTTCTTGCCTGTGGTCTTCTTTTCTCCCTTCTTAGCAGTGTTGCCATACTTTGCTTCCAGATGGGAGAAGAAGTTATCCATTTCCTTTTCTCGTTCTTTGCTTCGGCGCTGGGGAGGGGGAAAAGAAAACCAACCAAACTCAAAACCTTTTGGAACTTCCCAAACTGCTTATCCCATGGAAATTTGATAGCTACACAAAATCTTGGACTGCATCAAACACATTAAAGACAAGCTACAGGAAGTTTAGTATCATCATTAAAACTCCCTGTGAAACAACCTAAAACTAGAAGTTATTCCATAAGTACTCCAAATATTTAACTCTTGTAAATTTTTAATACACACAGGTTAAAATTCTGATTCTAATTAAATTAAAGCACATAGTTAACATTAAGGCCAGGTTTTAACCTCAGGAATTCAGAAGATATGCAAGGATTCAAAATCAAAGATGCTCAGGGAAAACACAATTATAAGCCAGTAACAAAATTATGTGCAAGAAACAGAAGAAGCCTTACTTTAATCAGTGCTTGCAAGTCATTTTCTCCACCAAGGCCCAGCTCATCTATAGTCTTTTTTGCCTCTTTAGCTTCTTTTTCTGCCTAAAAGAGCAAATAAGGTTTTTTAAGGAAGTGTTTTGCATGTTTTCTGACCATGTCTTACAGAACTTACTGAATGCTTTTTGGGCATCTGTGTACAAATAGCTGCAGGGAAGTGCAAAGGGTTTCCAAGTCTGGCCACACATAAAGAATCAGGCAAGGGAAGCCCATTCTGGTTCCACCATTTAGCAGAGCAGGAAGTTTTTCTGCTCTTTCACAGTGTTGCATGTGATGTTTGTCCCCACCACTGTTCCCACACCCTTTTTTTATTTTATTTTGGTAGATACTACAATAACTTAAAGGTTGCTGTGATTTGCAAATAACATTCTACAAAGTGTCCAGAAGCATACAGGAGTCCATTTAGGCCAGAGCAGTTTCACACCTGCCAAAAGCCAACCAAAACGTGTTTGGGTCACTTGCTTGTTTTTGTTAACTCCAGCAACTCCCAGCTTTGTATATAAATGCAGGGACATGCTAAACTGTAACAAGCCACTGTGTATAATAAGGAAATAAAGAAGTAGAAAAGCCTTTCAATGATTTGGGTTGGGGGGGGTGATGACCACGGGTGACCAGAAGTTAACACTAAGGTGTGTAACCCAGCAATCCTGTGACAAACATCTCGGGAACAGAGTTCCTTATTTCTGCCAAGGTTGTGGTAAGTAATTGCTGCAACCTACCCGCTTTCTTCTGGACATCATCTTCTGCTTTGACTCCTTTACAAAAGCCTTGTAGGATGGCACCTCCCCGGAGTCGATGGCTCGCTCGATCATCTCCCGTATCCTGGGCTCATCCGTGTAGTCCACGCACAGCACAGACTCCATGATCCGATCCATGTCACCCTTGAAGTTCACGTACGCTGCCTTCACATCAGCCAGCTCCTCCTCCGAGTTCTTGTAGGTACTCTTGAACTCTTCGATGTCTTTCACGGTGACCTGGAGCAAAGAGGTGATGCTTTGTGACTTACAGGACTTACTCATCAGGAGGATTTAAGAGAAAACACATAAAAACAAAAAGGGGAGGTGTCTCCCAGACACCCGCTCTCACCTTGAACAGCAGCTGCCAGTACTCCAGCCAGTCCCGCCCGTCCTGCAGCGCCTCGGCCTCCTCGTCCACCATGCCCGTCTCATCGTACACTGCGCGCTGCTTCTCATCGCTCAGCACGGCGTACACCTTGCCCAGGATCTGCGGGACACGGGAGCGGCCGGGAGGTCACCCGGGGAGCGGTCACCCGGGGGTCAGGCACCCAGGGAGCACTGGGGTGGGCACTCTGGGTCGGGGCTGGTCACCGGGGTGGGCACTCGGAGTCGGGGCTGGTCAGTGGAGTTGACACTCAGGGTCGGAGTTGGTCACTCAGGGTCGGGGCTGGGCAGTGGGGTGGGCACTCAGGGTCGCTTGCCCGGGGTTCAGCCACTTGGGGGACAGCGGATTAGGGCGCCAGTCCCTTCTGGAATGGAGGGTCGGTCTCACCCGTGGCCGCCACCGCTCCTCTCCCTCCCTCCCTCCCTCCCTCTGTCTCTCCTTCCCTTTCTCCCCCGGTCTCTCCTCACCTGGAAGCGGCGTGTGGCCTCCTCCTTCTGCTCGGCCGGGACGCGGTCGGGGTGCAGGCGCAGCGAGGCTCGGTGGTAGCCGCGGCGGATGTCCTGCTCGGACGCGCCGCGCCGCACGCCCAGCACACCGTACAGGTCCGCCGTACCGAACGCGGCCTCGCACTGCTGCGACAGCGCCATCCCGTCCCGCAGGCACCGCGACCAACGCCCCACCGTCCTTCCCGCCCGCCCCGCGCCCGGGCTGCTGCTCCGCGGCTGCGCCGGGCGGGAAAAGCCCGCGGGCGAAGCTGAGGGGTGGTGCCGGTGGTGAGGGAAGGCGGGGGGGCGGCCATGATGAGGGCAGGCTGTGGGGAGGCACCGCTGAGGGAAGGCGGGGGGCTGGCCATGTTGCGGGGAGGTTGAGGGGAGGCGCTGCTGAGGGGAGGCGGTGTCGGTGCGGCGGCGGCCCCGCTGACGGGAAGTGGTGGTGATGCGATGGCGGCGCCGCTGAGGGGAGGCGGGGAACCGGCCGTGTTGAGGGGAGGATGAGGAGAGGCACAGCTGAAGGGAGGTGGAGGGCTGGCCATGTTGAGGGCGGACTGAGGGGACGCACCACTCAGGGGAGACAGGGGGCTGGCGGTGTTGAGGGCAGTCTGAGGGGACGCATCATTCAGGGGAAGCAGGGGGCTGGCTATGTTGAGAGCAGTCTGAGGGGAGGCACAGCTGAGGGGTGGTGGTGGCTGAGCGGCCGCCCCGCCGAGCCGGGCAGCCGCGGCCTCTGCGCCCCTTAGAGAGCTTGTGATGGCGGGGAGCTCTTTCTTGGGTGGCCTCCATGGCCTGCTGGGGTCGGTGGGATCGGGCCGGCAGCGGGGCAGGAGCGGGGCGCACCCGGGCCCCTCGGGGCGCGTTGGGGGGGCCTCGCTGCCTCCATGACGCGCTGGAGCCGCCGCTGAGCGCGACCGCCGCGAGCGCTTTGGCCCAGTTAGCGTCGGTAAAATCAATTTTATGATTTTATCCTCCTCGGCTTCCTACATCCTGCCGGTAAACAACAGGCTCTGCTGGCTTTTGGGAGTGGGCAGGCCCTGACACAGTGTGCCCAGAGCAGCTGTGGCTGCCCCTGGTTCCCTGGAAGTGTCCGAGGCCAGGCTGGACTTTGGGTCTTGGAGCGGCCTGGGACGGTGGAAGGGGATGGAACTGGATGGGCGTTGAGGTCCCTTCCCACCCAAACCATTCCGTGATTCTTTTGTGAGGTGAGATGCAGAAAATAAAAAGTTATTACTTTACATTTCTCGTGCTTGTTGTTGAAATGTGGAACGGTTCAGTCCCAATACCACAGAAGGAACAAACCCCAACAGCAGCGACTTAGATTTACGGAATTCAGATGGTAACATTGTAAAACCTCAATAGAAGTATATAAACATTTAATTTAGAAATCTCCTACAAAAGCTATTAATAAGGTGTCGTTTATTTATAAAGCATTATTATAATAAAGAATTATAAAAGATGTCAAAACCAGGAGGGTTTGGCTGGTGTTTACAGCTTGATGAAGTGCTTGTTTTGGTACAGCTCAGCATAACAATTACAAATACATATTGAAATATAACATTTTATGGAAATATATTTATTATAAATACATGTCGAAATATAGCATTGACACATATAATAAACATTATAATAATTTAGCAGTGTAAATAATCACCTGCAGTGGTTATTTCAGTCACTTCTGAGACAACACCCGTCTCTTACCCGATCACCTCTTCTACTTCTTCGCGGCTTTTCCACGTTTAGTGCCAGCACTGACTGGAGCACTAACACAACAGAATGATAACACCACACATTGGGAATATCCGCGATTCCCTGCGGACCCCGGGGTTTAAACTTCCCGGCGATTCCAGCCGGTGTGTCAGGCTTCGGGCGCCGCCCACCCGGCAACCGGCGGAGCGCTTTGGGCGGCGCACCCGGAAGTGGGGGAGCGCTTTCAGCGGGGCACCCGGAAGTGGGGGAGCGCTTTGAGCGGCGCACCCGGAAGTGGCGGGAGGTTCGGCTCGAGCATCTTCGTGATGGCGGCGGCGCCGCTGCGCGTGTGAGTGGGACCGGACGGGATGGGAACGGGGCGGGACACGGGATGAGGTGGTGGTGGGGCCGGGGCTGGACCGGACCGTGCCATGTCGGCCGCTCTTACCGTGCGGTGTCCCGCAGGCTGGCGTGTGGCGACGTGGAGGGGCGGCTGGAGGCGATCTTCGGGCGGGTCCGCGCCATCCAGGCCAAGAGCGGCCGCTTCGATGTAAGGCTCGTGGGGTCTGTAGGGGAGGTGGGCCTGGTGCCGTTCCCGCGGGGGTCCCGTTCCCGTCCCAGCACGGCCGAGGCCGGAGCCTGTCCGGGGTGAGGTTTCCATACCCGCGGTGCTCGGGTGGCTGTTGCTGTCCCGTCCCTCCGTGACAGCCATGCTTCTCTTTCTGCTCGGTGTGAGGAAGGGTTTGCAGCCCCCCAGCCCTCCCTGCCCGGCCCCAAACGATTGTGTGGAGCCGTGATCTGCGCACAGAAGGCGGGAGAGCAGCTGGCTGCCCTTTTAAACCCGTTGATGTTGAGTTTAACACAGATAAACAGAGAGGGATCACTTCAGTTCAGCAAACCAAATGCTGCCGAAGCGGTGCAAGCAAAGTCTTTGCGTGTGTGTTCTGTCTGTGGTGAAATAAACTCCTGCTTTATCTGCTGTTTTAGATGCTGTTGTGTGTCGGGAATTTCTTTGGCTCGACTTCCGAGGCAGAATGGGCCGAGTACCGCACGGGGGCCAAGAAAGGTAAGGGAGGAGGGAGGAGTCACTGTGCGTGTGTCACTGCCGGGGGCTGGCACTGTGCTGTTATAGCAGTTATACTACAGGAGGGAAAGATGGCTCTGGGTGAAACACCCCTGCCTTTGGGGCTGTGCATCACTTTGGGGTTCATTTTACACGAGATGTGTGTGGAGCAGGGGTTGTTCCCCTCCTGCAGCTGTGGGAGCTCCAGCCTCACTCGGCAGGAAGGTTTCTTGTGCTGCTGCTCCCAGAGGGTGCTGGGTGGGGTTCCTGGGCAGTGTGGGCTGGGAGCTGCAGTTAAAGCTCACTGAGTGCACGGGGTTCTCTCCCTCAGCTCCAATCCCAACCTACGTGCTCGGTGCCAACAGCCCAGACACCCTGAGCTACTTCCCAGATGTCAGTGGCTGTGAGTTGGCTGAGAACATCACCTACCTGGGTAAGGCTGCAGGGGCTTTGGGGTCAGCCTGTGCCTGCTGGGGCTCTCATGAACCTTCTCTCATCCTCCCACTTTAACACCTTCTTTTTTCTGGGAGTTTTCAGTGGCATTTTTTATCCTGTGGTTCAGACTGAAATTGAACTTTATGTTGGTAAAATCTGTGTAAAATGCAAAAGAAAACCCTGCTTTCTTGATTTTGAGTTTTTTTTTCATTTCTCTGATACTGAACTCGCTGAGCAGAAGGAGTAGTGGTTGCAAGAGCCTGTTCTCTGAAGTTATTTGTAACAGAGCAGGATGTTACAGCAGTCCTTTGAGCTATTAGAAAGCACTTCTTTTGAATAATTTTCAGTTATTCTTTTGAAAAAGAAATGTGTTCAATTTCACAAAAAAGTGCACAATTATCAGGGTTTGTCCCTTCCTTTATCTTCCTGCGTGTCAATACTTAGAAATAAGGTTGTACAACTAAAATACACTTCTGTTTGTTGATCAAATAAAAAAATGAAAGAGTGTGTTCTGAAATTTTTTACATTTTTATTCTTCTGTTAAAACTATTTCAACTATGCTTTTGCTTTATCTAAATTGATAGATTTCTAAATGTAATACTGCTTTTAAATAAGGATATATTTTTCTTCAGAATTGTTAATTTTCGAAATTCACAGCTCAGCAAATCAGCAGTAACTCCAAACCATTTCTGTAATAATAAATTTGTATTTATTACCTTTGGTTTAAGAGAAGTTATTCCAAACTTTTTGCATTTACCTATGTGTTAGAAATCATGTGGTACAATATTGTCCTTCCACTCCTGCTTTTCCTTTAGTTGAGCCACCTTCTCTTTTACTCAGATATTCATTCAGTTTTATTCCAGGCTTTTCTACTCCAAAAATTTTTACCTTTCTATTTTTTCTGAATTTTCTTTATTTCAGAAATTATTTGTTCAGTCAGTTCCCTTATTTATTCTTCTTATAGCATGCCTGTCGTATTCCCAGAGCATGCCTGTCTAAATTCACAGCTCAGCAAATCAGCATTAGCTCCAAGCCAATTCTGTAATAATAAATTTGTATTTATTATCTTTGGTTTAGAAGAAATTATTCTAAAATTCTTGCATTCACCTATGTGTAAGATAATATTGTCCTTCCACTCCTGCTTTTCCTTCAATTGAGCCCTCTTCTCTTTGACTCAGATATTCATTCAGTTTTATTCCAGGCTCTTCTACTAAAAAAATTTTTACCTTTCTATTTTTTCTGAATTTTCTTTATTTCAGAAATTATTTGTTCAGTGAATTCCCTTGTGTGTTCTTCTTGTAGCATGCCTGTCTCCTTAGGGAAGGTTTAAATGTGATTTTGCTTTGTGCCCATACTGCAGTAGCAGAGGTAACAAGCGAAGTGCAGCAAAACTAAAAGGAAAAACCAATTTCTTTCCAGAATTGCCACCAGGCCAAAACTATAACAAAGTAGAGGCACTTGGGTGTGTGAGTGCTGTGGATGAGTTTTTGGGAAGCAGGGTGGCAGGGAGGAGGGGGAACACTGGGGATGTCTGTGGGCAGGCTCGGGTTTGCGCTGTGACACCGAGCGGTGCCATCGCTCTGGGCACAGCACATGAGCTGCCTGTGGGGATGGCTCAGTGACAGCAGTGACAGCGAGTCAGCACTGCTGCTGCTGCCCTGCCCAGGGGACTGTGGCATGCTCAGGGCTGTGTGTGTGTCCCTGCAGGCCGCAGGGGTGTGTACAGTGGCTGCTCAGGGCTGCAGATCGCCTACCTGAGCGGCACCGAGGCGCAGCAGCAGCCGGAGCCCGCGCACTGCTTCAGCGCCAAGGACGTGGCTGAGCTGAAAACCTCTCTGCTGGCAACCCCAAACTTCAGGGGTGTGGATATACTGCTGACCTCCCCCTGGCCCAGAGATGTGGGCACTTTTGCCAACAGCACGGTGAGTGGTCTGTTCTGGGGTTTCACTGAGCGTTGCCTCTCTGCTGCCTCTCCAATTCTGTTCACCCTCTCCAAGTGCTTGAGAAAGCTGGGAGTAAAAACAGGTAGAGCAGGTGTTCTGTTTCTTTAGAGAAAACTGAAAGGAGAGGGATTTGTGAGACTTCAGTGCATTTTAGCTGTCCCTGCCGCTTTTTGTTTTGGTGTTTATTTCCTTAAGTATCAGTCAGACCCTCTCCAAGTGCTTGAGAAAGGTGGGAGTAAAAACAGGGAGAGAAGATGTTCAGGTTCTTCAGAGAAAACTGGAAGCAGGGGGATTTGTGAGACTTCAGGGTTCTTTAACTGCCCCTGCCACTTTTTGTTTTGATGTTGATTTCCTTAAGTATCAGTCAGACCCTCTCCAAGTGTTTGAGAAAGCTAGGGGTAAAAACAGGGAGAGCAGGTATTCTGGTTCTTCAGAGAAGAAAGACTGAAAGGAGGGGGATTTGTGAGACTTCAGGGCATTTTAGCTGTTCCTGCCACTTTTTAAGTGTTTTGGTGTTTATTTCCTGAAGTATCAGTTAGACCCTCTCCAAGTGCTTGAGAAAGCTGGGAGTAAAAACAGGGAGAGCAGATGTTCTGGTTCTTCAGAGGAAACTGAAAGGAGGGGGATTTGTGAGACTTCAGGGTATTTTAGCTGTCCCTGCCACTTTTCAAGTGTTTTGGTGTGCTTGAGAAAGCTAGGAGTAAAAACAGGGAGAGCAAATATTCTGGTTCTTAAGAGAAAATTGAAAGGAGGGGGATTTGTGAGACTTCAGGGTACTTTAACTGCCCCTGCCACTTTTTGTTTTGATGTTGATTTCCTTAAGTATCAGTCAGACCTCTCCAAGTGCATGAGAAAGGTGGGAGTAAAAGCAGGGAGAGCAGATGTTCAGGTTCTTCAGAGACATCTGAAAGGGGAGGGATTTGTGAGACTTCAGGGTATTTTAGCTGTCCCTGATACCTTTTAAGTGTTTTGGTGTTTATTTCCATAAGTATCAGTCAGGTGGTCTGATTCTTCCTCAGTCTGGATTTTGAGGGTGTTCTTTCATTTGTGTCCAATTTTGTTGTGTTAGTGTTCCTCAGCAGAAGTGATTTTCAGATGATTTGAGACGTGTCTGCACAGCAAGGCCACACATGTGGCAAAAGAACATTTTTTACTTTCTCTCAGATTTTTCCAACATCCCAAAACAGTTACAATCCTCAGTTTAAATGCATGAGGAACCTTCCCTCACAGCATGATAACCAACCCTGCTGCCCTTGGGGGTTGTAGAGAAAGATTTGTTGGGATGTTCTGGCTTAGAGAGAAAACTCAGATTTCAGAAGTTCCCATGTAGTTGTTCCATGTCATTCTATGTTTGACTTCCCTTGGAATGAATTTCCTGGGAGTGTACTCACTGGAGTGTACAGAGAAGTATATTAAACCTTTCTTTTCCCTGCTCTTGGAGAGGTTTAAATAAAGCTTGGTTTGTGTTTTGTAGGGAGAAATAGATACCAAAAAGTGTGGCTCCAGGCTGGTAGCAGATCTAGCTGCAAGTCTCAAACCAAGGTACCATTTTGCTGCCCTGGAGAAGACCTACTATGAAAGACTTCCTTACAGGTTTGTAAAATCATGTGAAATCTCGTTTATTTTCAAGTAAGGGTTCAGTTTTTAAGGAACACAGGAGGATTGCTGTGCTGTCTGAGTATCTTCATGGCAGGCAGGATTTCTCCCACTGTCTTTTCAATACTTTATGTGCCAGTACAGCCAGGTGTTGCTTCCTTACAGGAATCACATGGTGCTACAGGAGACCCCACAGCAGGTCACCAGGTTTATTGCCCTTGCTGATGTTGGCAATACAAGCAAGAAAAAGGTACTGACACCCTTGAATCTTCCTTCTTTTCTCAAGTACAGTAATGGGGCAGTGAGAGCAGTTAGAGGACAACATCAGGCACCTAAAAGCTTTGCTGAAGTGGAGGTATCTGTCTCACTTGAGTAATAGATATCACTCTCCTGTTATGTCAAAGGGTAAGGGCTGCACGTGGTGTTCTGAGCCACAAACCACTGAAAATAAACTTCTGGCATGAGGTTTTTAACCTGTTTCTCTTTTCCCCTTAAGAAAGTTAAGGAATATTTGTTGGTAGTTAAGGATGCACAGGATCCAGGCCTGGTAACAAAAAAGGCCAGAAGGAAGGCCTGGAAACGGGCAGGGACCAAGGATGCACTGCATACACTCCTGGGTGGGACCCTGGCACAGGGGCTGTGTTTTTCCAGTTTTTCCATGCCCTGCCTTGGCACAAACACTGATGTGCTGAGGGGTGTGGAGCTGTTCTGGGATGTGCTAGTTCATAAATTCAGGCAGGAGCTGCCTGTCCCTGATTGCCTGTGTTTGTTGCAGTACCTCTATGCCTTCAGCATCGTGCCCATGAGCTCCATGGACCCTGCAGAGCTGGTGAAGCAGCCTCAGGACGTCACCGAAAATCCCTACAGGAAACTCAGGAAGGAGGCTCCCAAGAGCAAAGCCCCTCTCTCTGCAGAGGTACTGCCCTGTGCTCCTCCCCCTGGGCCTTCTGCTTCACTCTCAGTGCTCACAGCACTGCTTGGCTTTCCCTTTGGGATATCTCTGTCCAAAACTGCTGTGGAGACAGGCTGAGGGAGCTGAGGGTGTTCAGCCAGGAGAAGAGAACTTATTATGGCCTTTCATTTCTTAAAGAAGGACTATAAGAAATGTGGGGACAAGAGTTTTTTCCTCTTCAGCATTAAAGCCTTCTCATGGCATTTGGCTCTATGGGATAACTCAGTCAAAAGTTTTCAACCTCTGGAGAGTCTGTGACACATTAACATCTGTAAGAAATAAAGCCATTTTTTTTTGGCACTGGCTAGCAAATGAAAAGATTTGAATAATCCATAAAATCTGGCAATTCTGAATGTTCAGCATAAGGCTGAATAGGTGAGCATAATGGTTTGGGGCAACTCTCCCTGAAGTTTTTCCCTGACTGAAGCAGGCAAAGTCTGCTGCATTACTAAAAGAACAGGTGACTCTATTCCAGGGTATTCAGAAGGCATTTCTTCCTGGAAAGGGTGCTCAGGCCTTGGCAGGGGCTGCCCAAGGAGTTCCCATCCCTGGAGGTGTACAAGGAAGGGCTGGAGGTGGCACTCAGTGCTCTGGGCTGGGGACAAGGTGGGGATGGTGGAGACAACTTGGACTCCATGGGCTGGGAGGGCTTTTCCAGCCTCAGAGATTCTGTGATATTGATGCTTTTCAAAAGTGGTTCACAACTCTTCAGGAAAAACCAAATTCTTCTATGTCCTGTCACTTTCTGTGATGCAGTTCTAACTGAACATCCTGTTCACTTTTCATTTCCTAAACAGGAAGAACCAGCCTGTCAGTTTTTCTTTGACTTGAACAAGCATCAGGGAAGGAAACGTCCCTCAGAAGGGAAGGAGAGAGGGGACTCCCAGCCTAAGCAAGCCAAGAAACCCCGTAAGTGTGAGGATGATTTTTCCCTGAGCTCTTCCCTCGAGGCTTTGGATGAACCACATCACTCCAAGTTGTTCCTCAAGCTGTTGAGCTGTAGGACAGGGCCAGAGAGCTCTGTCACTGCCAGCTGCTGGGGGGATGCAGGAGGATGAAGGGTCCCTGGTTTCCAAGGGAAGACAGGCTTCAGCAGGTGAAAGAAGAGCATAGTTTCAAAGCTCTTTGGGTCTGTGATGGTTGTGGTTGGGCTGATGGCATTTACCCTCTGAACCAGACACTTCCAAAAAGCTCAGCTCAAGTATCACAGTTTGGGTGTGAATCCAGGTGTTTTGGGTGTGATGGATGGGCCAGAACTGACAAGTGTGTTCCCAGCATCTGCCCTTGTCTTTATCTGTGCAGTAATTTTACCTCACTTGGATTTGTTTGCTTACATTTGCTGGTGTTTTTCTTATTAGTGTGCTGCAACTACCAACTCCTGGAACTCCTAAATTCCTCCTTCATTCCAGGAGAATGGCAGTCAGCAGGGTCTGGCTGCCACCACCTCCTTTCTTGCTGGAATGTCCTTGGCCAGAGCTGTGTCCTTCTGACACCTTTAGCACTTTATAAGCTGGGAAATACCAGGTTGTCTGTGTTCTAACAAATATCCCTTCTGCTAATCCTTGTTTTCTTTCCCAACAAAGCTCAGCCCACAGGGCCCTGCTGGTTCTGCCTGGCCAGCCCAGAGGTGGAGAAGCACTTGGTTGTCAGCATTGGCACACATGTAAGTACCTGCAGCATGGGCTTTGCTAGGTCAGAATCATGCTAAGACATGGCAAAACAAAATACCAATCTCCAATTTTAAATATAAAGCAAGCAAACTTTATTTCAGCTGGCTCTTGGGCTTGCTTTCAGTTTCTTTGCATCTCTTCTATAAACACATAAACTCATAAAAAGTGGATTCCAGTGCCAGAACACTTTTTGCTGTGCCAGCCCTCTGTTACCATCTGGCAGAACTTTTCCAGCTGGAAGAAAGCTGGAACCTGCTTTGGCAGCAGGATGCACCAGTGCCAGATCTCTCTGGGATGGCTGGTTATGGATTTGTTCTGTAGAGATGGAAAAAAAGGTGTCTCCAGGATGTACTTCAAAATGTTGACTTTGAAGCTCAGTCCATGATTGTTTTATGCACTTTGCTCAAAGTTACTGCTCCTGTATAGCATAATCCACTTACAGGGACAGGTTTGTCCACAGGTTTAAAATTTTAAGTGGATTTTTGTGTCAGAATAAGAAATTCCTGCCTCGGTGGTTAAGTTCACTCAGCAGCTTCCCTGCACACAAGGCATTCAAAAGATAATATTTTTTTTTGTCCTTTGGCAATCTCTTTGTCTCTTTTTCATCCTCTAGTGTTTAATAAATTCAATATAAAACCAAATTTAAATAAAATGGCTAACAAACAATCCCTAATAAGCAACACAGAAGACTCTCCTGTTCCTGAGGCTGCTCAGAATGAGTAGTCAGAGAGTAAATTCCTGCAGCACGGTGAGTAACTGGTGTGTGTTGTTTCACTCTAGTGCTACCTAGCCCTGGCCAAAGGGGGTTTGTCACCTGACCACGTCCTGATTTTGCCAATTGGGCACTATCAGTCAGTGGTGGACTTGTCTTCAGAGGTGCTGGAAGAAGTCACCAAATACAAGGCTGCCCTAAAGGAATTTTTCAGGAGCAAGGGGAAGAGATATGTCCTTTTTGAAAGAAACTATAGGAGTCAGCATCTGCAGCTACAGGTATGGTTTGAGTGTCACCCTGGGGAAACAAAATTGCACTGAATATAAACTCCAGATGAGCTGAAAGAGCCATTTTGGGGTTTTTTGTGGTGGTTGCTGTGTGTGGCAGGTCTGTAAGTGTATCAGAGCTGTATCAGAACTACCACAGAGATGAGAAAGGAGAGGGCTGTGCTGAGAACTTTCAAGCTTGGAGTTTTCAGCTCTCTGTCCAGCTCCTACAGAACAAAAAGTCTCATGAGTTTAAGCCTGTAGGGATGGGTGCTCACCTGTCTCGTGTGATGAGGCTGAGCTGTACTGAGGAGCCACGAGCTCCAATGATGCACTGATGGCTTTCTGCAAATGGATTGTCTTGTCTTCTTTCATGGAAATGTCCTCCCTCTCCAGGTCATTCCTGTCCCTCTGGACCTCTGCACTTCTGAAGACATCAAGGAGGCCTTTGTTACACAAGCCCAGGAGCAGCAGATTGAGCTGTTGGAAATCCCAGAGCACTCGGATCTTGCGCAAGTACGGGGCAGGATTTCACCTCTTCACTTCTCTCCTGTCCTGCCCAAGCTGCTGCTCCCCTCTGAGCTCACTCTGTGGGGTGGGGTCAACCTGTTGGAGGCAGAATCTCATGGGCTTGATTGGGGGATGTGCCAGGATTCTGCTCTGGGAGAAGTTCCCATGAACAGCAGATAATTTCTCAGCTGCGAAGTGTGAGCGTGGCCTCATCCTCCAAAAATGTGTTGTACCAGGCTGGGGTGACCTCAGTGAGGCTGAGAATCACCAGACCTGCCTGGTTCTCATTTAGTGACTCACAGCAGAATTAAGCCTCAAAATACCATAAGTGATCCCAGCAGGGAGTGCCCACTGCTCCTTCCTCCATGGAAGGTATTGTTTGAGCTCAGACTCTGACCTCAGGCAGTTTGTGGGGTTATTTTTCCAAGTTTCCTTCCAGGAGAGAGGACCATGGCATGGGGACAGCTGTGTCCCCAGCCCCTGAACTGGCTCTGCCTGTGCCCTTGTGGCCCTTCTCAGAAGGGGGATTAGGAAGGGGCTGCCCGGGGAGGGACATTGGAAGGGGCTGCTCGGGAGGGACATTGGAAGGGGCTGCTCGGGATGGACATTGGAAACGACTGTCCAGGACAGACATTGGAAGGGGCTGCCCAGGACGGACATTGGATGGGGCTGCCCAGGGAGGACATTGGAAGGGGCTGCCTGGGGAAATGGTGGAGTTGCCAGCCCTGGAGGTGTTTGTGGTACAGACTGGCGGGGCAGTTAGTGCCGTGGTGCAGTGAACGAGCTGGTGATGGGTCATGGGTTGGACTAGATGGTTTCAGAGGTGTTTTCCAGCTGATCCGATTGTGTGGTTCCATGGTGCAGGTGGCTCAGCCGGGGATGCCGTACTTCTACGTGGAGCTGGACACGGGGGAGAAGCTGTTCCACCGCATCCGCGGCCGCTTCCCGCTGCAGTTCGGCAGGTGCGTGCCTGCCCCGCCCCCGAAATGACATCACTGTGCTATCTCGATGACGTCACGGTGACGTCACGGCGCTGTCGTTGCAGGGAGGTGCTGGCGAGCGAGGCGCTGCTGGCGCAGCCGCAGCGCGCGGACTGGCGGCAGTGCGCCGCCCAGCGGCCCGAGGAGGCGGCGCAGGCCCGCGCCTTCCGCCAGGACTTCGAGCCCTTCGACTTCTCCCTCCGCGACTGAGGCGGCGCTGCCGGCGGCTGCCCCGGGCGGGCGCGGGCGGCGCCGGGCGGTGACGCGGCAAGAAAGGCGGAGTGCCGGAGCCAGCGGCCGAGCCATGGAGCGGGGCGGACC
>JAXCLO010000274.1:3209260-3224682 GCA_035583995.1 Arremon aurantiirostris
TCCCTGCTCTGTGCACAGAGCTCACCATCCCTTAATGTGAAGCTCAGACCCACACACTAAAGCAGCACAGAGTCTGAGAAATATAAAAGCTAAACCTGAGGCATGAGGTACAGGTGTGAGGAAGTTAATGCAGAGTGGGAAACAAGGCTTGTGTTTCTGAAACCAGAGGGCAAGCCAAGGGCAGATACTCTTTTATGCTGGTGTGTCCTTTCATGGAGCTGCTTTAGCATTAGTGCAGCTGCTGTCACCCAGCAGGTTTGGCTTTGCTGCTGTGTCTCCATCTGTTCAGTCTGACTGGTTTGGATTCATTTGTATCTGGTGTTACCTTGCTGTCAGCACAGGCAATGATCCTGTTTCTGCTGGACTGGGGCCTCCAGGCATTCTGAAGCTTTGCTATTCCTGCTGAACTCAGAACTGCCAATCTGCACACTGGCAGCCCCCAAAAATAAAGGAGCCTTTCAGTAGTTCCCCAGGCAGTGGCTTGGTGACCTGGTAGAGTTTGTGCTCCCTTTCCATTACAGCTGGATTCAGGAAGCAGCAATTTCTAGAGAGGTGAAGCAGCAAATCCCTGTCAGGATTTGCTTACAAATCACCTCATCTGTGTGATCAGGAAACTAATTTTTCTGTAGTTTTTGTTACTGGTGTTAAACAGCCCTGGGAGCTGGTGAATGCAGTAATCCTGTCTCATTGTAGGGTTTTGAGTTGTTAGAAACAGTCCAAGAGACACTTTCAAGGTTAAAGTCACAGTAAAAGAAGGGGAATATATGAAAAAGCATTTGGGAGTTGCAGACACAGGCACCTGGCCATGGTCCCAGAGACATCTGACTGTTGTATTATTTTGTATTATTGCAGTAAAAGTTTGGAGACTCCTTGAATGTAGATTAAAGACCCTGGCTGAGAAATCAGCTCTACTTGCAATGCAGTGTTTGGTCACTTCATTTCTGATGAATCCTTAGCTGTGGCATAGATGCCGAAACAATTTAGGAAGTAACATGCTTCATTCCATCTGGTGTTCTGTGCTGCTTTAAAGAAAAACATAATCTTTTTTATTTCTGATTGTGTTCTTTAAATCTTGCTCTTGTTTGACATAATTTTTGTCTCATTTCTTTATTAATTTCTCCTTGTGAATCCACCATGAGGGCTGAAGCACCTCAGCCATCTCTAAAAGTCAGAAATTGCTGAAGCTGCTTTTATTGACAGCTCATTAAGACAGTGCTGAGGAGGAGCATCCCTTGCCTACAGCCTGCCTTTGTCTCCTACCCCTTTTCTTTCTGAATTTTTGTTATGAGTTGTTTTCTTCTTGGCCATGATTTTATTGCACAAAACCAACTGCTCCATTCAGCTGGAGTGTCCTTGAGCTGTGCTGTTTGCTGGGTGGTTTCAACAGGGGATGGAAAATGTTGGGTTTTGCTGTTAACTGTTACAAGTGTGGGCCTGAACATGTTTTGCTTTTTTTGTAGTTGCTAAACAAACCAGAAAACTGCTGTGGGCTGAAGGAAAGTCAAATCCTTTCTCTGCTTAGTGACATTGGTATGTAGTTAATGCTTTCTTTTTGTTTGTTTTTTGGTTTGTATCTTTTTTAAGTTTAGTGGCCTTTTCCTTTTTCAGCTGACCATGAAAAGGGAACTAAAATGAACAGAGTATTTAAAAAGTCAGGCCCTTGGGAAGTACCTGTTTTTTTGGACATCATGGGAAGGAAAAGCTGTCTGATAAAGGGGAATGCCTGGGTTTCTCTAGGAAAAAGGTTTTCCAGGAAAGCTCCTTGTTTTCTTAATTCTCTTACAGATAACCTGTCACTGCTTGTAGGAAGAGCTGGTTTTGGCATGAAAAAGTATTTTAGAGTACTGGCCTGGACTTTCAGTGCTCAAGAGGACTTCCAGCTGAATTCCTGAAATAAAAAGCAACTCTGCTTGCTTTATCCTTGTTCCCCTTCCAGAAAGTTTTGGGTTTTGGTTTTGTTTTTTTTTCATAATAAATTGAGTGTCTTTGGCATGTCTTTGCAAAGATGTGAAAATGCAGTGGAGAAGAAAGTTTGGAAGCTGTTTAATGTAGAAATGAGTGGTGGTAAATCATGGAAGGCTGGGAATTTGCCCCCCAGTATTAGGTTTTCATCAGATTTATGTTTAATTAATGTGGATTTTATTTTGAGTTAAATCAAACACATGTCTTTCAGGGTCTGGTATCCAGTATTTGCACGAGAACAGAATTATACACAGAGATTTAAAACCTGAGAATATTGTTCTTCAGGATGAGGGTGGGAAGGTAAGTCAGGTGGTCAGTGTGTTTTCATTGTCATTTCTGGAAGTTGTCACATTGAACTGGACTGAAAACTGAACTGTGCATTTACTAAAAGCTTTAACACTGTTGCTGAAGCTTTGCCATGGGCTTTCTCCAGAATTTCCACTCTGGCTTTCCTCATGAGAGTGTTCTGTGCCTGTCACTGAGCAGATTTTGGGTTGTTTGATGTTTTTTTCCCCCTCAGCATTTTCTCTTCTGATGAACTGTTTAAACTGTTTGCAGATTGTTCACAAAATAATAGACCTGGGATATGCAAAGGATCTGGATCAAGGAAGTTTATGCACTTCATTTGTTGGAACATTGCAATATCTGGTAAGACTTTTTTAGTGTCACCAGCACTGGGGCAGGGCAGCTGTGGCTTGGCACTGCCAAGGGCTGAAACCTCCAAAAATGGAGATCCTGGGACCTGTCTCAAGGGTGTCTCTTCTCAGGGAGCCACACCTGGATGCAGCTTTGCCTTTGCAGAAATGCAAGGAAACACCACAGTCAAAGTGTCTTTTTATGATCGTTTTTAGGCTCCAGAACTCTTTGAGAACAAATCCTACTCAGTTACTGTTGATTACTGGAGCTTTGGGACAATGGTGTTTGAATGCATTGCAGGATTTAGACCTTTCTTACATAATCTGCAGCCATTTGCCTGGTAAGACCCTAATTCTGGAAGAGGTGCTTGGAAGTGCTAATACTTAAACCTGTCTGAAAGACTTTAACCTGCATATGGAGGTTTCTGCTTGTCTTGCTCTGCCTGGAGTGTTTGTTTGCTTGGTTTTTACAAGGGTGGCTCTGTAACAGGAAAAAAATAGGAAACTTGTGTTTCTGTTAGAACAAGAGAAGAGGTAAATCTTTCCAGAGGCAGAGTTTTTTGGAAGGGCTCCTCTCTTTTACATGGAGATGTTCTGGGTGGATTGAAAATGGCATCTTTGTCCTGAAAGATGAATTTGTTTTCTAAAGCTGCTGGACACTGGCCTCTTTCTGCTGTCTTCAGTTGCTCCCTTACAAAAGTAACACTCCTCAGCATATACACAGAGGATTTTATTTCCCAGGCATGAGAAGATCAAGAAGAAGGACCCAAAGCACATCTTTGCCTCTGAGGAGATGAACGGGGAGGTTCGCTTCAGCACCCACCTGCCGCAGCCTCACAGCCTCTGCAGGTACGTGTGTCCTCACCACAGGGGACACTTCTGGTCTTCTAAACTGAGGCCTCTTCCTCCTTTATCCAGCCTTGAGAGCTCCTCTTCCTTTCTTCAGGGTGTTTCAAGCTCCTGGCAAGCTGCTGTTTGCTGTTAAGGGACAGCCTGTAGCTCTTTTTTGAGTACTTTGGGCTCTCTGGTGCCTGTTGCCCACAAAGATGGTCAGAGCACACAAGGAGAGGTCCTGCTTCAGCCTGGTGAAGGCCTCCCCTTTCTTACATCCCTTCTGCTTTAGTTTGATTGTAGAACCCATGGAAAACTGGTTGCAGCTGATGCTGAACTGGGATCCACAGCAGAGGGGTGGAGGTTCAGATCCTGAGACCGGTCGTCCGAGGTGTTTCCTGATCATGGATCACATACTGAATCTGAAGGTGAGTGGGGGCTCTTACTGGGTGTAGAGGCCTTCTGAAAGCATCCCACAGGAGAGAGAGTGTTCAGTGGAGCAAAGCTGTAAGCCTGGCATCACCCAGCTTCCAGGCTCAGGAGGAATTGTTCTTCCTGGTGTCATGAAGTGAGTGCATACATAGTGTGTCCAGTACATACTGGAAGACAAAAACATCTCCTGCAATATTAATCTCTAGCTTTACATTTGGAGTAAAAGTATGACCCTGTATTACTGTTTGTTATCTTGGAAAGGGCTCACCAGGATCAAATAAGGTTTAATATTTGCTAATAACAGTTTTCCCAGACTTCCCTGTTGATGCTGTGACCTCTGGGTGTATTCATGTGCTATAGTAGTAATGCCTGTAGTAGAACAGAGGTGCAGTTTAGTAGAACAGATTTTTCCTCTTCAAACAATTACTTGAGCTTTGCTGGAGTCAGACTAGCCAAGGCAAGCCTGTGGAGAAACAGGAGGATAATTTTGTCTCAGTTCTTTTGATGTAATTAAGCTGCAGCAGGGTTTGTGAAGGGTCTTAGTGGGTTGGATTGTTGATTTCTCTGACATTAAAAGTTACAGGCCCAGACTTTGAGTTTTTTATGTGGGGCTTTACTCCTAGGAACTGATTATTGTGGTTATTAAATCCAAATTATGCTCTCATTCTGCTCTGTGCTCCATCCCAGGCTTGTGTGCCTTTGTGTTTGATATCCAAGGATTTGTAATCTACTTGTCCTCTTTTTACAGATAGTACACATCCTAAACATGACCTCTGCCAAGATTGTGTCCTTCCTTTTGCATCCTGAGGAAAGCCTTCATTCCCTTCAGAATCGTATTGAGTTTGAGACTGGAATAAGCACAGGAAATCAGGAGCTGCTGTTGGAAACAGGGATTTGCCTGGACCCTAGGAAACCTGCTTCCCAGTGTGTTATTGATGGTGTGGTAAGGAGGAGTCTGTTCATGTCTTCCATGTTCTCACAGAATTTAAAATCTTAGGGAAGATACATGGCCTAAATCTTCTCCCACAGGAGACAGTTTGCTCTGTAAATATAGTAACTCTAAAGATGTTTTATTGGGTAATGTAAGCAGCTTTCTGTAGCTGTACACTGCCTAAATATTTAATTAATTGCTAGCAGAGAGTTCTGTCTTTCTGTAGGACCTATCAAAATAAGTTTTTAAAGGCACATGGTAAGAGAGAGTGCCCACAATAATCAGTTCATGATGTACTGGGTTAGTAGAAAGTTCTTGGGGTTTCTCTTGCTTATATTCTCTTCTGTTTTCTTCCCAGAGAGGCTGGGACAGCTACATGGTCTACTTGTTTGACAAAAGCAAAACTGTCTATGATGGTCCCTTTGCTTCTCGGAGTCTGTCTGACTGTGTCAACTACATTGGTGAGTGTGCTGTAAAGTGCTGTTCTCATGCAAAATGAAATGAAATCTGCTCTATAAACCCCTGTGTGTTGTCTTGAAGGGCTCTGTCTGATTCAAAGAGAGCCATGTAAGAACCTGAAGCAGCCTAATTCATGTCCTGATGACAGAGCCCTGTCATCACCAGTTTGGGCTTTTAAGCTGTGTATGGAAGCTGCTTCTCTGCTTGCTGCTTCCCCTGCTTGTCTGCTGAGATGACAGCAGTCACTGCACAACCTCTCTGAAGGTTTATTTATTATAAATCTGTATCTGTAAAAATGACCCTATGTACCTCTATGAAAGAAAAGTAGTGTCAGGGGACAGGAGATGTCTGCGGATACTGCATGTAAAGAAAACGCCTTGTGACAGTTCAGTAACTTAAGTTACTATTCAGTAACTTAATTTTCTTTGGCCTATCTCCACTGATTTTCCTCATCTTCTAGTGTCACTCAGGTTTTTCTGTGTTCTGGGCTGTTTTATTCTGGTTCTCATTGCATTTGTACTGAATCTCTTGGAGCAAAAGCATTTTACACCATGGTTATTGGTACCCCAGTGTACTGACAGCTCCCATTTCTGTTTGCACCATGTTTATTGGTACCCCACTGTACTGTCAGCTCCCATTTCTTTTTACACCATGGTTATTGATAACCCAGTGTACTGACAGCTTCCATTTCTTTTTACACCATGGTTATTGATACCCCAGTGTACTGACAGCTCCCATCTCTGTCAGGAGACACACCTGCATCATTTCCCCTTAAACATCTACATCAGGAAATCTGAGAGGAAACCTACAAAAGGTTTGAAGACATTTTCAGATGAAACAGATCAGGACAGTGACCAGTAGCAATGGATTAAATGGAGCAACTAAATTTGCTACCTTGGGCTTTAGAGTTTTTTTGGCCAAAACCCCCCACAGGGTTTTACCTGCTCAGTTACAGGTTGTCACATACCTGGGGAGCTGTGACATGAAAAGCTCATCCATGCTTCAGCAGCATCACCTAGAAATTGAGCAGAACTTCCCAGGCTTTCCAGGCACCTGAAGCAGGAATTGGGGATGTTGTCACTGCCCTGTGTTTCTCCTGTGTTCAGTGCAGGACAGCAAAATCCAGCTGCCGATCCCGCAGCTGCGCAAGGTGTGGGCAGAAGCGGTGCACTACGTCATTGGGCTGAAGGAGGATTACAGCAGGCTCTTCCAGGGACAGAGAGCTGCCATGTGAGTTGTCACCCACTCAGAGGGAGCAGGGCTATGCCAGCACTGAGTCTGTTTGCCTGGAATCCTGCATCTTGGGGTGTTTTAGTTCTCTGAGGTTTTACAGTCCTCTGCTGTTCTGTGCCTTTGCATTATAAAACATATTTGGGCTGGGAGCTTATTCCACTCCAGGAATTGTGCTGGGTAATTCCTGACATTGATCATAACCAAAGAACACTTGAATATATGTTCAAGTGTGGCTAAGATGAACAGGTGTGGGAAATGGATTTGGAGAAAATTTTCAAAGCTTAACAGAAAGCTTACATAGTATGTATTTGTATGGAAACTTTGAGACAAGAAATGGTGACTTAGAAATGCCATGGAACAAGACTGGAACTAGAAACAAATTGCAAAGGATGGCTTGTGAAAAAGACTAGATACTTAGGAGAAATAGGACTATGAAAGATGCATTGTAGTGGGACCCATGAGGTGTAATTTTAGATGATTGGCTTTAAGGCATTTACAGCAGAAGCTGATAGGCCAAGAAACACTTATAATGTAATTAGGAAATAGTCATCTTCTGATTGTGATGGTGTGAATTATAACATCTGTATTGTCTCACCCTTCACATGAGACTGAAAATGGAGTAAGTTTTTAGAACACCTCTCAGTTGCCCCATCTCTGGGTCAGAAAAGGGCATAATCTGACAGATGGGACCTCTGGAAGTCCTCCAGCTCAATCCGCGCTCAAAAAGAACCACATGCAGACAGCTCTCAGATATTTCTGAGGGTGGAGACTCCACAACCTCTCTGGGCAGCTGGTGCCAGTGCTCAGTCCCCCTGAGAACAACAGAATTTCCCTTTTTTGAAGTCCAGGTGGGCTTTCCAGCTGATGTGTGCTGTCCTTGTTCCATGTGTTAGGCTCAGCCTCCTTCGGTACAACGCCAACCTGATCAAAATGAAGAACAACATGGTGTCAGCATCCCAGCAGCTGAAAGCAAAGCTGGAATTCTTCCACCAGAGCATTCGCCTCGACCTGGAGAGATACAGTGACCAGATGGCTTATGGCATATGTAGGTAGTGGGCAATACTTGTCTGGGTGTCTCCTGTGATCCTGGAAAGGAGCTCAGCACCTTTATGGGTGTATTTTAGCTAGGGGAGGTGCAGGAGAAGAGTTTGGCAGGAGGATAAAAACCAGAATGCTTTTGGAGACCTTCAGTGATAATGAGACAGGTGATCAGCTGTTCTCCACTCAGCATAGAAAACAGGAGCATTAATAGTACTGGTGATGTAAATATTTGCTATTTATTCATTCAGAGTCTGATTCATTTGGAGTTCTGACTGGGCAAGAGCTGCTGCACTTGCTGACAGTGCTAACGAGCTGCTGTGCTTAGGAGAAACCATTTGTCAGGATGAGAGATGGGTTTAAAAGCACCAGCTACAGTTTCATGTCCCAGAAACAAATAGTGCTGAGGAGAGAACAGCAAGATTTACATGTAGTTTGAATATATATGGCTAAAAAATGCAACCTGAGTCAAAAATGATGACTGGGCTGAAGGATGATGATGGAAAATGGAAAGACAATATGAGCTGGGTTTGGACAGTCTGTGTTCAATCAAAAGTGGCAGTTGTTGAGCTTAATGGTGGAGTTTGAAAATTCAGAGTTGTTTTAGGCCAGTGATTGCAAGCAGTGAAATCCTACCTAAGGGTTTGTGTGTGAGTTAAGGTTGAGCACAGAGTTGCAGCTTTGCTGTCTCTGTGATCTCTGTGTCGTGGCTCCTGCTAGGAGATTCAGCATCATGTTCTTTGTGTTCAAATTACACCACATAAAGTCCAGGTCTTACTTTTTTTTGTGTGTCTTAATGTCTTTTTATAAATTAACACCTCTTTTTCCTTAAGCTTCAGAGAAGATGCTCAAAGCCTGGAAGGAAATGGAAGAGAAAGCCTCTCAGTGTGCACAGGTAGGGGATGTTAAAGAAGCTGCATTATCTCTGTGTGAAGGAGATTGTGACAGGAATTTAATGTGTCAGATGTGCCACTGCTGTGTCCCTTCAGTGTCTCATATCCTGCCTGCTGTGGGAATGGGAATACCGTTGCAGGTGCATTAAAAAAGACACAGTGTCCTGTCACCAAGTTGTTTGAATGGATTTGGACAAAAACAACAAAAGTCACCAGGCTCAGCTCTCTGAAAAGGAAAGTGGAATGCAGAGATGTTACTTGTTGCCCAAAAGAAATGGTGTTGCTATGGATCAGGAGTCTTCCTGGCTGGATTTGCTGCTCACAGAAATTCCCATTGCTAAAGCTGAAAACCAATCACTTGCTATGCAGAGATTTCAAAATTTCAGGACTACACTGAGGGGTTACAGACAGGAATCACTGGCATGCTGCAAGTCAATATGCAAATCGGTTTTAAATGAGAGTCATCTCTTTTTTGTTGCCTAAAGAATGGATAAAAAGGTGGCTGCTTCTAGCAGAATAATTGAATTGAATTGTCTCTCTTTTTCCAGACAAACAGGAACCTCACCCAATACTTACTTGGCAGACCATCAGAATTATGTTCTGTTATTCCACCTGCCCTGCCTCTTTACCAGGAATGGAAAAAGTTCATACACAGGGATATGTTAGTCTGTCTAGGAGGCAATCCAGAGACACAGAGAGATGATTTATGAGGAAACTGATTTTTCTCAGCCAGTGTTGGTGGTCAGAGGTTTGATTGTAGGTGATGCCATGCACTGAGAACAAAAACCTCAATTGTAGCAGTGCTGTGCCGAAGAGCTTTTTTGTGTCCTAAACTTTGCAGGCACTTAGCCCATTATCCAAACAAGTGTTCTGGGGGTCTTTATCTCTTTGATTGAGTCTGACCTGTGGCCACATTTCCCCTCAGGCTGAAGACATTGGCCACCTGGATGAGCAGATCATGGCCCTGCACACGGAGATTGTGGAGCTGCAGAAGAGCCCGTACGCCAGGCGCCAGGGGGAGGTCATGGAGAGCCTGTAAGCCCTGGGCTGCTCATTTCCACTGCAGAAAATTGAATCTGGTGTATTTCTGTGTCTCAGGGGATTTTTCCCTCTGTATCTGGTTCCCTCAGCGATTCTGAAATGCTGACCACAAGTACAGAGTAGTGTATGGTTGGTTTGAGATGATGTTGCTTGTGAAAGGAAAGATCCCACCACTTCTCTGCCACTGAACTGTGAAACCTCATCTTACAAGAGCCAGGACTAAGATAAATCTTGGTGTCAACTGGGGATTTCCTTTTGTGTTGGAGAGGGATGACTTTCTTACTGTTGAGTGAGGAAAATGTACGTGATCGTTGTAAAACCCTGTTAAATACCTTCAGTGTTTTCAGATCAAGGGTGAAGATCTCATGGGTACTTGGATATTTGGAAAGTTGATTTTTTTTTTAACAAAGTATTAAAATATGAAAGAGCCAAATGGTATTTCTGATGTTGAGAAGGCACAGGAAGCAGTTACTGGGCTCCTGCTGAGAGCACAAGTGGCAGTTCTAAAAGAGAGGGATTGGACAGCCATTAAATCTGTTAATCAGAGCTCTTCAGAGCAATTCTGACTGTTCAGGGAGAAAATGAGAAAATGTGCCTGCTCCTGGCATGTTCCCCCCCTCCCTCTTTGCAAAGTTGCTTTTCATCCTGTGCAGTTTTAGCAGAACTGGTGCACAGGGGAGGAAGTGGTGCAGAGGGGAAGCTACCTCCTGCAGCAGCAGCTCAAACTAATCAGGATTGTGCCTCCTTAAACATTATTTTTAAGCAATTCCACCACTGCAGACCAGGATCAGGGCTGGGAAACTGCTCCTTGTTTCTGACAGACTGGGATTTAGAACAGGAAGGATTTTGTTCAAGGCTGGAAGTTTTCAGTGTGACTGGTTGTGAAATACTTGAAAGACGTAATGTTTATTTAATGGGAAAAAGAAGCACAGTTGTCATTGCTTGTGATGCAGCTGTCTCTTTCCATTTACAGACTATCACTAAAATTCAGGCAAAAAATGCAGAGCAGGAACAGAACAAGAATTTCTCAGGCAGTTGTGCAGTCACAGTTTCAAAAATGAAATCAGATAATGAAAGATGCAGGGAAAATAAAACACAGCTGAGCCATGGGAAGATTTGAAACTGACAATAAGTTCCACTTGGTGTGGTTTTCTGAGGAGAAATTGCATAACTGGATACAAAGAGAGACAGCTTTGGGGAAAGTGTTGGATTGCATCTCAGAGGGAGTATCCCTGTGTTCCAAAGGCTATGGCTGAGTCCCAGCTGTAGGAGAAGGTCCAGGGTCTGAGTTCAGAAAGGCATCCCTTCACTGCAATGCTGTTTTTGAGTCACCTGGCTGTTTTTGAGACACCTGCCTGAATCATTTTCTTCTCTTTAAAGGGAACAGAGAGCCATAGACCTGTACAAGCAATTAAAAGCACGACCTCCAGGTATGGAAGGAGATGATTTAAATTTCACACTTTTACCCTATGATTAATTGTTCTGAATTGAAACCCAGGAGATGCTGTTAGGGTTTACTAACATGGTGTTTGCTGGCCCTTCCAGATCATGCCTACAGTGACAGCACAGACATGGTGAAGATCATTGTGCAGACAGTGCAGAGCCAGGACCGAGTCCTCAAGGAGCTCTTTGGCCACCTCAGGTACTTTATGCAGACAAAAAAATCCAATTTGCAGCATTTGGAGCTTTGTAGTAGGATAGGATAGGGAAAACCATGGAGGTCAGAGCCCAAAAAGCTCCATTCACATTGCTCATAGCATTAATTCTGCTCCTCTGTGTTGAGTTCCCACTTAGTTTTTAAAAACATGACTGTTAGCATCCAAGAGTTCACTTTAAAATGAGGCAAATTCTGCCAGTTGGAAGTTGGAATACAAATCTTCAAAGGAAAAAAAAACAAAAATCCTTCAAAATTCAAAGAAAAAAAAATTCCTTCAAATTCAAAGGAAAAAATTTACTTCAAAGGAAAAAAGGTAGCAGTTGAGAAGATACCACAGTGATTTGTACATTAATTTTTCAAGTATCCCAGTTTTCCATTTTTCTTGAATCCCTTGAAGGTGGGGCTTTTGGTTTTGCCAGAATGTGCTGGGAAGTGACTTTGTGTTTGGTTTTTATTCCAGCAAGCTCTTGGGCTGCAAGCAGAAGATCATTGACCTGCTCCCTGAGATTGAAGTGGCTCTGAATAACATCAAGGAAGCTGACAACTCAGTGATGCAGATGCAGGGAAAGAGACAAAGGGAGATCTGGCATTTGCTGAAAATTGCTTGTGTGAGTATCTGTTGGATTATTTGCACTTTTTCCAGTGCATGAGCCAGGAAGTAAACTCAGCAAAAAGGGGTAACTGCCCTAACATGATTGTATTTTGTTTTTCCTGCAGAGAAGGGCAGTCTGGGATGGTGAAAGCAGAAGTTAAATAGGTGCTTTCCTGGTTAAAGTGTTTTAAATAGTACTCTGCTTTTTTAGCATTAATTATAGTGCTAGAAGCCATCTCCTGGTTCCCACATCTGTGTGTGCATTACCAACAGTGCTCATGTGCAATCCCAAATCTTCCCTAGGTAGCATTGAAGCCTCAATTCTCCTGAATTTCTTTTTGCAGACTCAGAGCTCCTCTCGATCCCTGGTCAGCTCTAGCCTGGAAGGGACAGCCTCAACTCCAGCAGCCACATGGCTGCCCCAGGGCTGCTCAGGGAACTCAGCTCCTCACCCTCTGTCCTCACTGGCAGCTCCTGAAGATGGGTATGTGCTGTGTTTGTGGGGTGCCTGTGGCAGGGAGGAATGAGAAATCTGACTCCATGCTCTCAGAAGGATAATTTATTATTTTATGATACTATGTTTTATTAAAGAATACAGAAAGGATGCTTAAAAAGACACAGCTTGGCACTGATTGGCCAATAAGTCAGAACAATTCACATAAAACCAATGTGAAACAATCTCCAAACACATTCTACTCATGAGCACAACACAGGAGAAGCAAATGAAATAAGAATTTATTTTCCTTTTTCTATGAGGCTTCTCAGCTTTTCAGGAGAAAATCCTGGGCAAAGGGATTTTCCAGAAAATGTGAATGTGACAGGTATGAGCTGCAGGGAGCTCAGTATCTCAGGGCTTTATCCTTCCCAGAGCAGTTCCAGGAGTTTGGGTGTCACTAATGCTCTAAAGAATCAGGGATTTGGTTGAACTCTATTCAGAAATCTCTGCTCTCTATTTCTGAGCCAGTTCCAGGTGCTGCATGCCTGAGGGCCTGTGCCATCCATTTATGGCATGAAATGTTGTTCTTCCTTGGGGCTGGATCTGGCTCTTAAGGCCCCCCTCTCTCAGTCCATGCTGAGCCCTCTGGAGCTCGGGGTTTGCTCATTGCTTCATTAACAATTCTAATTATGTTCTATCAGTGTGAAGCCATTCCCCTTTGTCCTGCTACCTCCAGGCACGTTTTTGTGTCACCTACCACTGCACAAACTACATAAAAAAATTTCACAGCTGCCGTAAAATTAAACTACAAATCACTTTTTTGAGCTGTTTGTTTTTGTTTTTCTTTTTTGTTTTTCCTCCTCTCAGTGCAGCACCTTTTGATGGGGATTTTACTTTTGGTGCTGCTTGTAATCCATCACCTTGGGGCTTTTTTTTCTCCTTCCTGCAGGGAGAATTTTGCTGACATGATCCGGGAGAATGTGAATTACCTGGAGCTCTTCAGCAGCATTCTGCAGGAGGTGAGGCAGGAGCAGAACAGCATGATGGTAAGTGCTGGTGCACCTGCCAGGACCTGCCTTTCAGGGGACACCCTGGGGACATGGAGAACTCCTTGAATAGGAGAAGGGTGCTCCAAGCCCCAGCCAGCCTGGTTTTGGGGATGCTTCAGGGATTCAGGGGCAGCCACAGCTGCTCTGGGCACCCTGTGCCAGTGTGCATGGATTCATGTTTATTCCCAAAATCCCACCTAGCCCTGCCCTCTGGCAGTGGGAAGCCATTCCCTGTGTCCTGGCACTCCAGGCCCATGGAAATAGTGTTTCCATGTTTCCTGTGGCCCCTTTAGGCCCTGCAAGGCCACAGTGAGGTGGCTCTGAAGCTTCTCCTCTCCAGGCTGAACAATCCCAGCTGTCCCAGCCTTTCCTCAGAGGAGAGAGGAGGCACTCATCCTGTGGGAAATCCCATCATCTCCAAACTGGAGTGGAGTCACAGGGCTCTGCACTGTGTTAACCCCTGGGAGCATCCTTGCTAAGAGCAATTTCTGATTTTTCATCAAACCCAGCAACCAGACCCTGCCCTCAGTTGTTTTTTTGCTCCTCTTTGCAGAGTTTCGACTGGAGCTGGCTGAAGTAGCCCCAGGAGCCGAGGTGCTGCATCACCCAAGTGCCTTCTGTGTGCTGAGGGCCGCCTTCCCTGTGGGACGGGGCGGTGTTTATTGACGTTACTGGTGTTTATTGACATCACCGGTGTTTATTGACATCACCAGTGTTTATTGACATCACCGTTTCACCCACCGGCTGTCCCCCAGGAAGCAGCATGGGCCCGGCCCGTGAAGCCTCCTCAGGGCTGGGGGCGCGGGCAGGGCCGTGTTCCCCATGAATGTATAGCGCGTGTATATATAATAAACTGTGCTGACACCCACACACGCTCTGAGGCCTGCTCGCTGCCGCGCCGCCATTGCCGGCGCGCCGTTGCCTGGCAACCCGGGGGTGGTGTGACGTCATCGCCCCGCGCCGACGTGGCGCGCCCATGGTGCCGCGCGCCGGCGCGCGTGCGCGGCGGGGGTGGGAGCGCGGCCTCGGCAGCACGTGGGGAACGGGACAGGTACGGGACAGGGAACGGGATAAGGGATCGGGATAAAGGAACGGGACAGGGATGGGGATAACGGGTCGGGTACGGGACAGGGAACGGGATAAAAGAATGGGATCGGGGTAAAGGAACGGGATTGGGATCGGGATAAAGGTATGGGATCGGGATTGGGATAAAGGAACGGGACAGGGAACGAGATAACGGGAATGGGAACGGGATAAAGGAATGGTATAAAGGAACGGGACAGGGAACGGGATAAAGGTATGGGACAGGGATTGGGATAAAGGAACGGGATTTGGATCGGGACAGGGGACGGGATAAAGGAATGGGACAGGTACGGGACGGGGAACGGGATAAGGGATTGGGATAAGGGAACAAGACAGGGATCGGGATAAGGGAACGGGATTGGGATAACGGAATGGGACAGGTACGGGACAGGGAACGGGATAAAGGAACGGGACGGGGATCGGGATAAAGGAACGGGATTGGGTTAAAGGAACGGGTCAGAGACCGGGATAAAGGATTGGGATTGGGATAAAGGAATGGGATCGGGATTGGGATAAAGGACTGGAATAAAGGAACGGGACAGGGATTGGGATAAAGAAACGGGGCAGGGATTAGGATAAACGATAGGGGCAGGTACAGGACAGGGATTGCGATAAAGGCTAGGGAGAGCTGCGAGACAGGTATGGGGCAAGAATTGTGCTAAAGAATAGAGCCCGAGATACGGATTGGAATAGCTGTGGAGTAAGGACAACTACGGGACAGGACGGGGTAGGGCTGGGGGCAGGTACGGGATAGGGATAGGGGCGGGACAGGGGAGCGCGGGGGCCGGGCCGGGGGCAGTCCCTGTCCCTGTCCCGCCTGTGGCAGCAGCGGGTGTGTCCCGCTGACGGTGTTGCCGTGCAGAGCCCTGTCCCTGTCCGGTGTGTCTGTAGCGGGTGTGTGTCCGTTGTTGCCGTGCAGGGCCCTGTCCCTGTCCCTGGCCGGTGTGTATGTAACGGGTGTGTTTCTGTTGTCGCCGTGCAGGGCCCTGTCCCTGTCCGGTGTGTATGTAGCGGGTGTGTTTCCCTTGTCGCCGTGCAGGGCCCTGTCCCTGTCCGGTGTGTATGTAGCGGGTGTGTGTCCGTTGTTGCCGTGCAGGGCCCTGTCCCTGTCCGTGTCCGGTGTGTATGTAGCGGGTGTGTGTCCGTTGTT
>JAXCLO010000274.1:3228172-3254540 GCA_035583995.1 Arremon aurantiirostris
CCCGACCCCCCCTGGCTGTCCCCTCCTGGCAGGGAGTTGTGCAGAGCCACAAGGGCCCCCTGAGCCTCCTTTGCTCCCTCAGCCCCTCCTGGGGTTGAGCCCCTTGCCAGCTCCCTCAGCCCCTCCTGGGGCTCCAGGCCCTTCCCTGGACACGCTCCAGACCCTCCATGTCCTTCCTGAACTGGGGATCAGACCTGGACACAGCCCTGGAGGTCCCTGAGCAGGGCCAGCCCAGGGGACAGGCCCTGCCCTGCTGTCCTTTGTGCACAAACCACTGGAAAGGGCACCCAGGACTATCATTAGGGATATTTTTCCTGGTTAATTAAGAAAAAAAGAAAAAATTTTGATTGCCCATTTTGAAATTTGGATTGCCCATCACCACAAGCAGATTTTAAGACCAGCTTTCCATCTTTCATGGAGACCACACAATCTGGCTGCTTTTCCCTGATTGATGACTGAGGCACCTTGTGGAATGCCCATACAGGTTTCCAAGGGATTACTACAGGATAAGCTTCGAGGAATTAAAGTCAAGGAAACTGTTGGCTAAAAAAGCAACAAAAGCAGCCAGAATCCAACAGGCTGGACTAGAGAGGAAAGATGTTTTATTGCCAGAGGGAACATCATTTTTCTGAGCTTGTTGCAATTATTCAAAAATGGCTGCAAAACAGGACAACAAAATGAAAAACTATCAAGTGCTGTAAGTATTTTAACAATTTTGGAATCCAGGAGCTGAAAATGTGCACTAGGCTGAAATAAAAAGGAAGGTTTTGATTTTGCAGCCCAATCTCAGGTGAACATTCTGTGGGAAGGGCATTGGACTCAGGTGCAAAAAGCCATGAAATGTGGGATCTGCTGGTTATGCTCTGCTAAAGACAGGAGCCTGGCAGTGCCCTGTTAGGAGTCACTTCCTGAATGATTCTGACACATCCTGGGATTATTCTAGTTGAATGTTTTGGCAGAACCCTTTTGTAAAGTGTGAGGGAATTATCACTGGTCTGGGAATAAACCTAATTGAATCATGAAGTGGTTTGAGCTGGAAGGCACCAATGTGGTTGAAAAGTCTCTGAACATCAAACAAGGCTTTTCTCTGCATTTAGTTTTGCAACACAGGAATGTACTTATGGGATTGGGCTGTGGCCTGCAAAGTCTTTAAATGTCCAGCAATACTCTGCATCCCAAGTGGAAAAGCAAAATGAATCTGCAGAAGATTGGAGAACTGACGCTCCTCCTCCAGGGGATCATTTTCTACATTTCAGTCTTCAAAAACATCTCCTTCTGGGAATATTTTTCTATTTTCCTTAACATTTCCAAACTCTTTTGAACGTGCTCTAACTCTGAATGACACAGAAGACAAATGCAACTCCTCTCTCCAAAACCTGTTAACACTCAATTGCTACTCAAAATCCAAGCTCTGTAAAACATAATTTATAAAGGATTGCTTTTAGGATAAAAAAAACTGCATCCTGCTCCATAATTGAAATAAAAAGCATCTATTGCATGTGCAAATACCAAGATCAGCCCAAAGACCCACCTAACCTGGTGGCCTGGGTGCTGAGGACAGATCTGGATCTGAAATTGAATTCCAGCTCCCTCTTCCACAAGCTCCTTGGCTGCAGAATAACTTTGTCCATGCTCTTACTGGCTTTGCAGGTGAAACAAAAATGTTTGAGGTATTTGCAAAGCACACAGGCTCTTCTTTAAGGGGTTTTAAAAGCTCACACACTGAGAAGGCAGCAGCATTAACCCTGCTCACCTGCCCAGGAGGCTGGTAATAAAGCCTTACAGACCTCTTGGTACAACAAGGTGCAAGAGATGACAAAAACTAAATGGATAAAAATTGATCAGTTGGAAGATGCTCAATATTGGTATTGACTGCTCGAGTCCCTGGCAACCCCACAAAGGTAAAATATCCCCTGAAATGAAATTCTGAAAAAAGGTTTCTTTTCTGATTTTCAGTTTAGCCAATGGGACCAGAAACAGATTGATAAGGTTGACATAAGATTGTCCATTACTCTGTATAAAAGAACAATGCTCCCAGAAATTTTAGCCTGCTGGTTCTTGATAAAAAACATTCCCAGGTTGGTGCTCTCATATCAGACACAAAAAATGGCCATGAACAAAACTGGTACTTTATAAAGCACCCTATACACAATGAAAAGGTTTTCAACAAAAAACAAAACAAAACAAACCACCAAATAAACAAAAAAAAATCAAAATAACAAAAAACCCTGCAAACAAAACAACAACAACAACAAAACAAACCACAGGCTAAAATTTCTGGGAGCATTTGAAGAAGAAAATACTTCTCTTTGTGCCGGACAGCAGAGAAGTAATAAAAATGCACATCCCACAGCCAGTGGTGAGATAAAACTTCTCCAGGCTATTCCAACCTTCCCTTTGTTTCTTGCCTCCCTTCCCAGAAGACTTTGGCAACTTTGAAGGTGATTTAGAATTTTTAGGACACAACAACAACAAGATTCTGAATAAACAGGCTCAACACAATCACTCTGCAGGTTTTCCAGCGAGGGAGTTTCAGGAAATTATGGAAATTTCCTCCAGTGCCACAGCCTTTGGTCAAAGGAGCTTTACCACCCAGAGGGTGCTGGGACACTGAAAAGGGAATGGACATGGCACCAAGGACACTGAAAAAGGAATGGACATGGCACCAAGGCTGCCAGAGCTCCAGGAGTGCTTGGACAATGCTCCAGGTGGGATTGTTGGGGTGTCCTGGGCAGAGTCAAGTGTGAGACTTGGATGATCCTTGTGGGAATCTTCCAAATCAGGAGATTCCATGAGTCTATAAGCACATTAGCTACCAGGAAGCTTCCTATGGATTTTTTCCTGCACATAGGCAAACTCCTCAGTGGGAAATAATAAAAACCAGCATCATCTCTGAATGATCCTAGGGAATGATCCCAGAAGCCATCCCTGCATTCCATCAAGGGCAGAAAATGTGGGAAAATGCTTTCAGAATGACTCAAGTCCAAGTGAAGAAGAAAAATGCTGCTGTGCAGCAAAACCAGAGCAAACCCAGGTTTGTGTCCTCACCTCAAAGCAATGCAAATGAACACCCACACTGGCCAGAGACTGGAAAGGGCTCAGAGCTGGTAGCACTGGATCCAGGCTCTGGCATAAGAGCCAAACATCCAGCTCCTCATGAAAATCCAGGAAAAACCGTGAGACTCTATAAATAAAGAGGGGACCTTCAGCATTGGATGTCTTCAGACCAAACCTTCTGAGGAAAACATCTTCTCCTAGGATCCAGCCAGATGGACTGATGGGTCTTTATTCTATGGTCCTGATATTTTGAGACAGAGCAGAAACCTCAGCAAGTTTTAGTTCCATCCACATGGAATCACTAAGATTGGTAAAGACCACTGAGATCATCAAGTCCAACCTTCAACCAATATATTATGGAATATATGGGAAAGGAAACAGAGAGGATGGGGAACCAGTACAGGGAAGCCTTGGAGCACAAAGGAGCTTGGGACCATGAAACTTTACACAATTCCCCCTTATGGGATGACATTCCCAAAGCAAGGGATGAGTTCTTGCCACAGCACTCAGTTCTACAACCACTTTTCACCCTGAGAGTTCTCCCATTCCTGAGAACAAGTTCCTTACACCTTCCCCTGATGAAAACTCCAGAGTTTATTTTGCTACTTTGGGGAAAAAATATGTATATTAACAAAGTTTGTGCATATTCCCAGGAAGGAATGAGCTCCTGGGAACACAAATCCTCTGATTATGTACATTGATTATGGAGTTTGGTACCTGCAACCAGAATGATTTGCACTTAAAAGGAGCCACGCTCCAAGGGATATCCAAGTTTTCCCATTTGAATATATTATCACAAACCCAATCTTAGTTCTTTCTCAGACCTGGATTATTTTATTGAGACTATGTTAATAGATGTTGTATTTATTCTTTGTCTGCTCAATAGGTCCCAAGCCAAAGCAAACCAAATTTTATCCAGTTTATTTTTGTTCACCTAACTCAAATCTGCTCAACTCAAAAGCTCAAGCACTTTCTTTTAAATGTATATTCATCTTTGCTAACTTTGGGATTTCTTTTGCTAAACTTTTCCTCAAATTCATGGGTTGAATGCATCAAAACCATTGTCCTATTGAGGCCAAATGGGGCAGATTTTAACCAGAAACTGCAACCTGCAAAATGTACAATGACCAGTCCTTAAGTGGGACAGAAATTCACACCTAGAGCACAAAAAGCACAGCTCCCAAAAACACTGCTGTTGAAAATTAGAATTAATTCAGTGTCCACTGCAGTGATTTATTTTGGAGGCAACTGCAGACCGTGTGTGACATTATAGGTGTTTGCAGTCCTTCCATTCCCTCCTGAAATCCCTGATTGATCATTTTCCAGTAGCACTGGTTTTAAATCCCTGGGATTATTCCCTGTCAGGTTTGACAAATGTGCAGCAGCACAAAAAGGTTTTCATCAGAGATCTGCCTCCTTTGGTGTGTTGGGAAGACAAGGCCAGGCTCTGGGTGCCGACACACCCCAAAACCAGGCAGCAGCCTGAGCTAACACTGGTGTTGGTGCCACCTCCAACCACCTCAAATGCCAAATATGACCCAAAAATCCCCCAGGATTTTTGCTCTGCAACAAGGTGACCACGGAAAGGGACTACAAGCTGCCAAATAGGAGAAGCTGCAAAACCCAGAACTTTGTGTAGGAAGAAAGAGAAACTTGGAGCAATAAGGCTTTCTTAGCTCTTTTCCCACACATAAGTCCAGGATTTTGGAAGATTTGGATTTGAGACAAAGGGCCTTTGTTGCCTCTTCCTTGATGTTCCTTTATGCACAAGATCCCCATGAACTGGAGCCCCTGGTTGTTCTATTTCATTCACATTTTCCTGAGGGTGCCATACTTCCATTCCTATTCAACAGAAAATGGAAAAATATCTAATTTTCATTCTGGTTCTAGGAATATGACATCTTTGGAAATACATCTTTTTATCTTTACATCTTTATATCTTTTATGCCACTGATGAGATGCCAAGCTTTACTGGGTTTGTGTCTCAAAATAGGGACCTATTTTTCAGAATTAACCTTAAATCCATCTCTGGGATTGAGGAATGGTGGGGACTTGTCTTTCAATAAATTGATAATGAGGAGGCAGGAATTGTGAGTGAGGCATGGCTTTGGTCAAGGAAATTCTGATGGAAACTTTCATCCAAACGAATATTTCTGCACAAAACCCAAAGACATGAAGATCCATCACGATTCCCTCACACCCCACATATCCATGTAATCCCTTTTGGAGGTCCCGGGCACAGTCTGGGGATGTGCCAGGTCTCAAATAAATACTTAAAACTGGTTTTGTAAATCCTGTTTGCTTTCCAATTCCTTGAGCCACTTCTCAAGCCCATCAACAATGAGGTTTATTTGCCCTCTGTTTAGAAAACCCTCATTTACACTTTAAACACACAAGGACTCCTAAATAATGAATCAGAGCAGTTCTCTGGGAGCATCGTGATCAGCAGTGGCTGCTGAAGGTGTGAATTAAATTACTTGAATGTTTTCACCTTAATTTGGAGCCATCCTGGGGTCTGTTTGCAAACCATTTGGAGAGGAGCAGCAGGAGCCTGCACTGCTCTGCTCTAACCCTGAATTATTAAAATTATCAGAGCCTGTCTAAACATTGCTCATGGGTTTGCATATTTTTTCTTAATATTTCCTTGACATCTTCTGTGCACCACATGCAGCTGTTTTCTTTTATAAAGGAGGAAAAAGAAGGACAATTTACTGATGCTTTTCTGTCCTCTTATATGTTCACACTGGTTTTCCTGCAGGAAAGCATCCCTGGGGAAAAAAATTAGCATTGCCAGCAGACCTGGATTTTCTTGGTGCACCCCAGAGCAGAGCCATTAAAATTTATTTTCTAAATGTGTGCCTCAATGTGTTTAGTCTGAGGTTGGCTCCAGTCTCCCAGTTGTTTCCAGATGCTGGAAAGGTGAAAAACCTTGTAACCTGAGGCTCTGAACAAAGGAATTAAAAGGAGAGTGTGGGGGAAATGTAGGGATGGACCCCCAGTGATCACAGAATCCTGGAATCACAGAATGGCCTGGGCTGGAATGGAACATCTTTAAAGTTCATCTTTACTCCTGCCATGGGCAGGGACACCTTCCACCATCCCAGGCTGCCCCAAACCTGGCCTTGGGCACTGCCAGGGATCCAGGGGCAGCCACAGCTGTGCCAGGGCCTGCCCACCCTGCCAGGGAACAATTCCTTCCTTACATCTCACCTAAATTTCCCCTCTGTCAGTCTGAACCCATTCCCCCTTGTCCTGTCACTTCAGGGCCTTGTCCAGAGTCCTTTTGTGATGAGGTAAACAAGATCAAAAGGTCAAAGGCTGAGGCCAAAGCCAGCCTCAGCCATTCTGTGCTTCTGTGATTTAGGAGCTAAAAATGAAGTTCTGTTGAATTTCAGCGTTGCAGGGTTCAGTTGTGCAATGCAGGTGGTTGGGAAGGTGCAGGCAGTAAAATGGGCTTTAAAGCAGCAGACAGCTGGTGAAAGCAGTTCTCAGTTAATGATTGAATTCACCCTGACCAAAGGTCCCAGCAGCCCTGCCCACTGCCCAGGAGCCTTTCAGTGGCTGCATTTGGGATCCAAAGTCTGTGGCTGCTTGGTGCCCGAGCTTTGCATCCACATTTCCATGGTAAAACATGAGCTTGTAAATAACAACTGGAGCACACCTGCACTGCCACTGTCCCAGTTCAAAGTCTGCTACCAGAATAGAGCCCAAACAGTTTCAGGTTTTGTGTTTACATATCAAACCACCGCATTTTAAAGGCTGGGTTTCTCTTTATGTTCCTGTTCCCTGTGTCCTTATCTATATCTGGAAGCTTCTGAGTGTCTGTGTGGGTGTCCCATCCCCATTTTTTTTGCCTTACCTGTCTTGTTTGTTCCTGGCAGCATTCAGTGAACACATTAAATAGAGACTTTAAACCCTGAACTGGATCCTGAATTGTGTGAGGATTTCCAGAGTCTTCCTGCTACCTGTGTCCCATCTTCTGTGGCATGACCAGCAGGACTGATAAAATGCACTTATCCCCCAGCACACCACGTAAACACTTGTGAATTATTGATAATAATGGAGTAACAGTGGATGATATCCCATTTACTGTCCCTCAGCAAGGTTGCTGTGGGAGGTGGTGGCAGAGTCAGGCAGCCCTCACAGCTCTGAGGTGCCATTTCAGACCCTTCCCTGCCAGGGAGGTGATGCAGACACTCTCCTTTTCTTTCTGACATCCCTTTAAAATTGAAATACCAGATTTGCAGCAGATCAGGGCCATCCATCACCAGTGATTTTAGCTCATAGTTGTCCTGAAGCAGGTTTGGAGCAAGCACAGGCTGGGTTTGGGAGGCCTTTTCCAAAAGAACACAGACACAGGCAAGTTCAGGTTGTTTTTTATTTCCTGCAGATCTGGCTTTGTGCTGCCAGAGATCAAGATCTGCAAAATAAGAAAAGGAGTTTGTCGTGGGGGATCTGTTTGAGTTAAAACATCCCAGAGACAGAGTTTGGGAATGTGGGAGTTGCACTGCCAGGAATGAGCTGTCTCTAAACAGTTCCTGCTGAAGCTTCTGCTCTGTGATATGCCTTTGTCCCAAGGACATCATGGCAGGAGTATTCTGATTTAAAATTAGGCTCCCAAGAGACTTAGAGCTGCTAAAAGTTAAGGGTTTTTTCTTCCCTGTAGAGTTTGTGCTTTTCTCTGGTGTTACAGGTGGTGGGCATGGCTTTCTGAAAGCCACACCAGCAAGAGCAGAGGCTGGGGACAAGCCGGGCCTCTGATTCCCCCTTTCCCTGCCATCCTTTTTTGGGGAGAGGATTGCCTGCAGGCTGCCTCTGCTGAGGTGCTCCTGGAGAGCTCCAGTGGATTGAAGTCTGCCATGAGCTTTGTTTCTTCCTTTCTCCTGGGCCTTGCCAAGCTCTTGCTGGAGTTAGTGATTGTGGATTAAACTCAGGGCTTTTTCTGTTTGCCATGTGTTGCTGCCCAGAAGAGCTGAGGTGTGTCTGCATTTGGTGGCAGGTGTCACCTGCTGTCCTTGCTGCCTTCCCCTCTGCTTTCCTAAGAGCTGCAGCCACTTTCCTGATCAGAAAAGCTTTCCTTTGGCTGGTTGAGTAGGAAATCACAAAGGGAAAGGAAAGTGCTTTGCAGGTTTGCTGGATTTATGCAGAGAGAAGGCTGGGATTGGCTGTTATCTCATTGCAAAATGCTCAGAATATTGTAGAACAGGGATAAAGATACTTTTGCTTTAAATCTGTTAAAAGAGGGGTGAAGATGCCTTTGCTTTAAATCTGTTAGAAGAGGGATGAAGATGCCTTTGTTTTAAATCTGTTAGCTGTTAAAATAGAGATTAAGATGCCTTTGCTTTAAATCTGTTAAAATAGAGATAAAGATGCCTTTGCTTTAAATCTGTTAAAATAGAGATAAAGATGCCTTTGCTTTAAATCTGTTGGCTGTTAGCAGCTGCAGTGTGGCTGATGAGTCTCTTTCCCTTGCAGTGGTGGTGTTATGATCTACATTGACCGAATAGAAGTTGTGAACAAGCTGGCCCCATATGCAGGTATTTGGTATTTCCCAACCTGGTTCCTGTGGCTGTGTTCACTCATCCTGGGGCAGCTCTGGCTTGGTTTGCAGGACTTGCCTTTTCCATGCCAGCAGAACTTCCCTGTCTGTTTCCATTTGCTGTTACCCTTATGGCTCCTGGTCCTGTAGTGTTGGTCCCAGGTGCTTCCAGCTTAGCTCAGAGAAAATTGCAGAGACAGAACCCTTGTAGGAGCCTCCTACCTCCTTATTTCACCACCCCAAAGACACAGACAGCTTGTTTTGTTCAGCAGCACAGCTTAATGCAAAACTCCAGCATTGCTGAGGCACTGAAGGGTGAATTCGTGGTGTAATTCATGGAGGGGTTTGGGCTGGAAGGGACCTTAAAGCTTAGCCCATCCCAACCCCTGCCATGGCAGGGACACCTTCCACTGTCCCAGGCTGCTCCAAGCCCTGTCCCGTCTGACCTTGGGCACTGCCAGGGATCCAAGGCCAGCCACAGCTTCTCTGGGCACCCTGTGCCAGGGCCTGCCCACCCTGCCAGGGAACAATTCCTTCCTTATATGTCACCTAAATTTCCCCTCTGTCAGTCTGAACCCATTCCGTGTGTCCTGTCCCTCCAGTTCCTGTTGCAGGGTCCCTCTCCAGCTCCCCTGTGTCCCTTCAGGCCAGGAAGGAGCTGTGAGGTCTCCACACACCCTTCCCTTCTCCAGGCTGAGCATTCCCAGTTCTCCCAGCCTGGCTCCAGAGGGAAGCTGCTCCAGATCCCTCAGCAACTCCACGGCCTTCTCTGGACCTGCTGCAACAGTTCCATGTTCTTCTCATGTGCTGGGGGACAGGCCAGAACTGTGCCCAGGGTTCCAGGTGGGGCCTCAGCAGGAGCAGAGGGAGAGAATCCCCTCCCTTGACCATGCTCCTTTTGGTGCAGGATCTGGTTGGCTTAAATAATGGGAGTGATCCTTGTTTTCACTTTCCAGCAGTACCTGTGCATGCAGGTCCTGGTGAGGCTTTGCTGTTCCATTTGTTTATGCAGATGGTAAAACAGGACCAGGCAGTACATCCTGCCATGGCTGCTGCTTGTGGTTGTGTAATCCCAGCAGCACCTGACAGTGGGGCAGGGCAGCTGGGGCTTTGGCTACCCTGGAAAAGCCCTGTCCCAGTGCTGCACTCCTTCCCTGACACCCTGGCAGGTGCCAGGGGTGAGCTCTGGTGTTCTCTCCCTTCCCCAGTGTACGACATTGTGAGGAATTACACCGCTGACTACGACAAGACTTTGATCTTCAACAAAATCCACCATGAGCTGAACCAGTTCTGCAGTGCCCACACCCTGCAGGAGGTGTACATTGAGCTCTTTGGTGAGTGCATCCTCTGGAATATTCCTGGAATATCTTCCAGCCAGCCCCTTGGACCCCACTGGCCGTGTGCTGCAGTTGGAGTGTAGATCCAGCTCCTTTTACATCCATCTGCCACTTCCCCTGTAACTCCAGTGACTCAGGTGTCTCTGTCTTTGCCCATCTGCATGTGGGAATTTGATTTGAGTCTTTTTCCACCTTTTTTTTCAGCAGAGCCACTCTGTTTTTGTCTGTGCAGTGATGCCTGTGGCCTTCACTGTGACAGTGGATTTGTCTTGTTCTGCTTCTGCTTTTAATCCCCTGCTGAATTCTGTTGTTGAATTCACTTTGGTACTTTCACAGCTTCCTCCTGGCTGTCTCCAACAAGTGAGGGCTGGAAGGTTTTTCACAGGGAGGTAGCACTGCTTCAGGAATTAGCACAGGGCATTCTCTCCTTGGTGGACTTGTGCCCCAAACCCAAAGACAGAACAGGTTCTGTTCCTTCCTGAGTGGCTGAGCAGGGCAAAATTGGCTTATGGCAGATAAAAGGTTGTCAGAATTTTAATATTAATGTACTCCAAGTCCAAGTGCTGAGAAGGGATGGACTTCTGCCATAGGCTCTGAGCATTCTGTCCTGCTGAGATGCTGAAAGCCACTTGCACTTAGTTCAGACAACACAGATCCATCAACAGCTGAACTTTTCTAGTCACCAGCACCTGAGTCTCCTTTTGGGAATGTTTTTCAGGGGGCATAGGAGGGGAAGCAATGTGCTGAATGTCTCAGCAAGCATCCTTATCTCACACTCTAGTTACCTGCACTTCAGGGCCTGCTGACTCTTTGCCACACAAGCTCTGGGGAAAAACATGATAAACCAACTGCTCTCTCTTTTGTCCTCCAAACACAGATCAGATAGATGAGAACTTGAAGTTGGCCCTGCAGAAAGACCTCAATGTCATGGCACCAGGTCTCACCATCCAGGTGGGTTGTGGCCTCTCAATAATGAGAGATTTTAAAAGGTGGAGAAAGACTTTTTGCCAAAGCGTGCAGTGACAGGACAAGGGACAGCAGTTTTAAACTGAAAGATGAATGTTTTGTGCTAAGGGTGGTGAGGCCCTGGCACAGAGAGCCCAGGGAAGCTGCCCTTGGATCCCTGGAAGTGTCCAAGGCCAGCTTGGATGGGGCTTGGAGCCTCTGTCCCTGGTGGGAGTGTGGGATGGGATGGGATGGATGAGAAGAAATGGAAATGTGGGACACCTCTGGGAGAGTGACCATGCTCAGCTGTGTTCCCAGGAGGATTAGGCACCACTGTCCACAGCACTGCAGCTGGTTTTGCAAAGAGATATCTTGGTTATTGATACTGCATCAAGGTGTTTCATTCAAAGTGTGCTCCCTCTTTCTGCTCCCACAGGCCGTGCGTGTCACAAAACCCAAAATTCCAGAGGCCATCCGGAGGAACTTCGAGCTCATGTGAGTAACAGGGCATAAAATTGCATTAATTACTTCTGAGGGTCCTGCACAGGCACAGTGCTGTTGGAAAGCTCTGCCCTGGTGCTCAGGGAGTGAGAGGTGAGCCCCAGGCAGTGTGTGCTTGGCCAGGTGTGCTTGTGCATTCTGTTTTCCATTTCCATGCTGAAATCAGGGCTCAGGGGCTTGATGTCTTGCCCATAAACTCCCCTCCAGGATCTCTGGGATGCCTTTGGGCAGAAGGAGATGCTGTTAAGTCTCAACCTTTGGTTGAGCAAGCCCAGCTCCCAGCCCACATTGCCCTGTTCCTCATCTGAAGGCCTCAGACTGGACTTGCATCCAGATGTGGCCAGATGGAGAGGGGGATGCTCCCTTCCTCTGGCCTATGTGTGTGCTCATACAGCTGCAGACAGAGCCAGTCCCTGTGGCTGTGAGCAGGGAGCTGGCAGCTGGCTGGCCCCTTGTCCCCAGGGCCTCTCCTGGGATGCAGAGCTGCTCTATCAGCAATTGGAGGGATGGGGTAGGCATTGACATGGTCAAAGAATCCAAATTTATTGTGATTTACAACTGCTTATATACTTATGCTAGGAAGACTAGTAATGTTTTACTACAGTGATTGGGTTAATCATCATATAAACAAACTTACAAATTTTAAACATCTCTTGCTTGCAGAAGTCAATGTAATTTTCTTTTTCTGGTAAACCAGTCTAAAATTGAATCTTCTTGCAATCTTGATTTAATTCTCAAAGTTCTGTTTGCTCTTGCCAAGGCATTTTGTTTATCACATCTCTTATTCTGATAAAGTCCAAAGTACTCCCAGTTTTGTGTACCCCAGTACTGCCCCTCATTCCCTTTCCCCAGGATAACACTTCTCCCCTTGCAGGGAGGCTGAGAAGACCAAGCTGCTGATTGCAGCCCAGAGGCAGAAGGTGGTGGAGAAGGAGGCAGAGACAGACAGGAAGAAAGCACTCATTGGTAATGTCACCAAGCACAGGCTCAGCCTCCATTCCTGCCTTCCCTGCTCAGCTGGGGCAGGACATTGTCTTCCTCACTGGCAGCTCCCTGAGGGAGGCTCAGCCAGGCTGCACAAGCAGCTGTTGGAACATCTGGGTGAAAATCCCACAGCAGCAGAGCAGGGAGCACCTCTGTCCTGCAGCAGGGATGGAGGGAATCACTCTGCTGGAAAAGCTGCTTGGGCTTGGAGCTCCATGTCCCTGTGCTTGTAAACAGGATGTCAGCTCTGCAGACACCAGAAAACACAACACAATTGTTTTCTTCCTGTAAAGAAAGGCAGAAAACTGCTGCTTGGAGCACAGCCTGGCACTGAGTGGGGAGGAGGGAGCAGGGAAGTGTGGCAGAGCCTGCAGGCAGGTGCTGGGGTCAGGCTGCTGGTGCTCAAGGCCTGAGGAGCAGATTTCCCAGCTGGGCCCTTTGTGATTGCAGAGGCAGAGAAGGCTGCCCAGGTGGCCAGGATCCACTACCAGCAGAAGATCATGGAGAAGGAAACAGAGAAGCGGATTTCTGAGATTGAAGGTGAGCACCCTGCTGGGGCTGTGGCAGGTGCAGGAACCTCAGACCTGCAGAAATCATTGAGGGTGCAGGGCTGTGCACTGGGATCATTCCTGCCCTGTGCCTGGAGCTCTCCAGGAAGCTGCAGGGCAGGTACAGGGCCAGCCAGGCTGTCACAGGCACCCAGCTGGTCCCTGTGGGGTGAGGGCTCAGGTGCTCAGTGTGATATGGGGCCCTTCACTTCCTAATGCTTTCTTTCCTGTTCCTCCCCTGCTGCTGTGTCAGATGCTGCATTCCTGGCAAGGGAGAAGGCCAAAGCTGATGCAGAGTACTACACTGCTCGGAAGCTGGCTGACTCCAACAAGGTGAGCTCTGGGAGGCTGCTCACTCACTCTAGGCAGCCCTGGGAGAACACTTGATCTGACAGCTCACACCCTGTTGGGATCTCTAGCTGGGATCCCTGTTGGGGTCTCTAGCTGGTCACAGTGACCCCAAGAAAACCTGGAAAGTCTCGAAGAAAGACTGAGGGCTCTTCATTTCTCAGTCTCAAGATTGTTTATTGTTCCTTATCTATAAAATTCTTTCTCCTGTCCTGCTGAGGTCTGCTCAGCACAACAGTCCAGGCACTCTGCCTGTCCCCAGGGCAGTGTTATGTCTTTATACTAAAAACTACATGTACAATATTTACAATAACTTCCCAGTACCCATCACCTATGTTAGACAGTGAGCTCCTACTCTAAACCAGTCTAAAAGTGCCAACATCACAGCAGAAGATGGAGGCCAAGAAGAAGAAGGGCTGGACGCGCCCAGATCCCTCCATCTTGCCCCCCTGGATCCTCATTCTAGAAACCCCAAAATCTACTTTTTCACCCCATGACAAATTCACTGTCATTCTACTTAATTTGTCGTGGCTTGCAGATCTTCATCTAAGGTTGGGAACTTGCTCCACAGGTCATAATCAAAAACCACACAGGCATTTTGGGCTCTGTGAGACCCCTGGCAGGGCTCTTGGCTGCTCAGGAGAGCCAGAGGGATGCCCTGGGTCCTGACAGCACCCCATGAGGAGCTGGCTGGCATGAAACCTAGCACCACAGGGCACAGCAAGTTGTCTCTTAGAGTCTCTGGTGTCTGTTTGTTGCAGCTGAAGCTGACCCCTGAGTACCTGGAGCTGATGAAGTACCAGGCCATCGCTGCCAACAGCAAGCTGTACTTCGGCGACCGCATCCCCGGCGTGTTCCTGGACTCCTGTGCCTTCCAGCAGGCCAGCCTGAGGACTGCCCAGCAAAGCAGCCTTCCTGCACAGGAAAGCCCAGAGAGCCCTGGAGAAAGCCCCCTGAGAGGCGAGGAGAGCAGTGGCTGAGGGGGCACGGGGAGCCAGCCCAGTGTAGCTCAGCACGAGCCCGGCTGTGCCCGGGGACGAGGCCCTGTGTGCCTGGGGTGGATGCAGCCCCTGCCTGCCTGCACTTCTTGTGTCTATAGGTGGCAGCTGGGCTGATTTTCTTCTAGCAACAGATCACAAGGGCTCTGCCTCTTCTGTTTGTCCCCCCTGTGAAATTGGTGCTTCCAAAGGAGGGATAATCCTGTACTAACATACCTATACTGGAATATTAAAGGACAGACAGCAGGAAAACCTCCCGGGGTAGGTGCAGTTATTTAGCAGGAAGGAGATGTGGCTCTGAGTGCTGTGTTGCTGCACACTGGTCATTGCTCAGCACTCCTGGCTGAGTGAAGAGGAGGTTCCCCTCGTCCTGCTGCTGAAGCTTTGCTTGGTGAAGGTTTCTGCTGATGCTGACTTGCTCTCCTCAAGGACTCCAGTGGAGTGGACTCTCCTTGGCCAGAGTGGTTTGCTGTGGAATAGGTTTGGGAGTAGGATCTGCACAGCCATGATGTTCCTGCAGACAGCAGTGCTAGATAATGACTTGGAGGAAGCAACCTCTGAAGGGATTCTGTGACCCCTCTCTGCAAGCAAGAGAGCCTTGGGACTGACTGTGATGCTCCCACTGAGTGGCTGAGTCTCATTGCCTCCTAAACCAGATTTTTCAGGAGCACCTCGGAGCAGCTGGTTGGGAACAGAGCCTGGCAAGTCTTTGCTAAGATTCCAGCCTCCCTGTAAGTCATTCACCAGGGAAAAGGGGGCTGAATTTCCACTGCTCTGCCGTGCTGGCAAAGTGAAGGGGAAGAGAGGAGTGAAAGGACCCTGCTGTACAGCAGATCAGATGTTTGACACTTCAGCTGCAAAGTGGGTGAGGCATCTCTGCTCCTTCATGCAAAATCCAGTGCTCCAGGGAGTGGGACCTGCTTTGTATGTCCTTGAGCAGCCATGGCAAGGAGTGTGTCCCTGTCCTCTCATCCCTGGCCAGGCTTGCTGGCTGATGGATCTTCTGTCCTGATCTGTCTGTGATATATCCAACCCTGCTCCTGCCATGGCAGGGTGAGGGAGAGGTGCTTGGGGAGGGGGGAATCTGCTGGGACAAATCTGCTTTCTGCTTTCCCTCCTCCCCTGCTTGTGAGGGTGTGCTTGCTTTTAGGATCTGCTCCTCCTCCTCGTGCTCTGTGAGGATCTGTGGTACAACACCTGGGGAAGCAGCTGGGGAGAGCTGGAATGCCATCCTCCAGCTGGGAGCACCCAGCACTGCCTGCTGCATGTTCAGAGACCTCTCCCTGTGCTGTGCATCCCTCCTGCTGTCCTGTCCCCTCAGAGCAGCCATGCCACCCATGGCGGGGCTGGTGACACTCTGGCCACTTGACCTTTTGAAATCTGTCCCTGGCTCCATCTGCAGCCTCGTGGCGAGGGGAGGGATGTGTTTAGCTGCTGCCATGGAGAAACATTGAACCCAAAACAGCTGTGCCTGTGCTGGTGGTGTCCCCTCAGGAGCAGTGCTGTGTCCTCACCCTGTGTGGCTGCCCTTCACGGGTGGTAGGGTCCCCAGTGGCACATGGACAGTCTCCTGCTGTCCCTGCTCCTGCCCTGGCTGCCCTCCTCCATCTCTGGGGCACAGCAGGGTTGTGTTGGCCCTGCCCCTTCAGACATAACTTCACAGCAGTTTTGGGTGGTCTTTCTTGTTCTCTGTCTGCCTGAAAACTCCCAGGTGATGCTCTGCTGCAGGATCCCAGCTCATCTTCCAGCCTGGCCATGGTAGGAGCTGGGCAGAGCAGAGAGAGGGTGACAGTGTGTTCTGCAGTGTTTGAAATGTCTCCTGGAAGTGCTGCTTGGCTTGCAGGGTCCCTTTTTTTGCTGTGGGGTGGCTTTGAGGAGGCAGTGTAGTCTCATCTGTGCCCTGGCACCTCCTCAGTGTTGCAGCAGGCCCTTGGCACAGAGCTCCCCTCACCCCAGCAGCACTGCTTTGGTTGGATTTTGGGATGAGGGCTGGCTTTATAGGCTAGAAGCACTGCTGGAGAGAATGCTGGCAGGAACGTGGTGTCCATGATTTCCTTCATGTGTTACTGGGGCTGGGCACTCTGGGTGTCAGGAATGGCTGGGCAGAGGAGGTTCTGCCAGCCTGGAGGCGACAGGGGCAGAGGGGAACTGCTGGGAGCAATACCCATGCAGTTCCCAGCTCTCCTGCAGTGATCAGAGCAGGATGTCCATGCAGGGAGCAGGAAAGCCTGCCAGGCCAGGGCAGGAGGAGCAGCTTCCCTTTGGATCCGAGCCTGGCCGTGCCTCCCTGCGCCATGGCTTTGCCTTGAGTGGCTGTCACTGGCTCAGTGTCCCTCTGTGTGCATCTCCCACCTCCCCACATGGCCTGAGGGACCCCAGGGGCTGTCCCCATGTCCCAGCTCCTGCAGCAGCATGTGTGATGCCCAGTGCCTTCTGCAGCAGCCTCCCCACCCTGCCCTGCTTCCCCAGCCCCAGTGTGTGCAGGAGGGGTGGCCACGGCTTTGTCACCCTGTCATGGGCTGTGCTGCCCTCTGAGCCCCAGCTGTGAGCAGGGAGGTGGCTGCAGCCAGGATTTGGGATGGAACTGGCTTTTCTCTCCGCTCCCAAGGCCTGTGTGGGCCTGTGACTGAAGGGGTCTGTCCCTGGGTGTGCACCTCCTTGAGGAAACACGATACATCCGGTCAGGTTTACATTCACAGTTCAGTTCTTTTGATAAAGCAGAATAAAATTATTTTGTTACCATTTTTTTGGGATGGTTTTATGTGTCCTGGGGCTGGTGGCACACGAAGTGGGGGGACCCCTCTACGTGTTCCCCTGCAGCAGCACTGCATGGTGTGGATGTCCTCAGCTGCAGTGAGTGCCACCCTGGGAGCCTGTGCTCAAAGCCAGCCACAGCCAGGATGGTGCTGAGCATGAGGGGACTCCCTGCAGCATCCTGGGGCAGCCTGGCTGTGTGTGGCTGGAAAAACGTGGTGCAGGTTGGCCCCCATGGCTCTGGCACTGGAGTGGGGAGTTCAGCTCCACCCTTTTCCCCATTCCATGATCCCTGCACAGCTCCCTGCCTGCTGCCACCCCCCCGTGCCCTCCTGCCCACACACACCCCATGACACCTCTTCCTTCAGTCTTTATTGGTATAAAAGCCTTGAACCTAAATTATATCAAAAATGGGAGGGCTGGTTTTACAGCAAGTGGCTCAAAATGCTCACATGAGGGTCATAAATAAATGGCTGCAGTAAAACGGCTCCCAGGGAATTTCCCTTTTGAACACTCAAGGAGTAACTCCAGAGATAAAGGCCCCGTGGGGAGGCCAAGCCCAGCTTGAACCTGGGTGACATTCCCCTGTGTGATGTCCCCACAGAGCCAGGGCAGGTCCCCACGAAGCCGTGCTCTTCCTGCCCCGTGATGCCAGGGGCTCCAGGACACATTCAGGACGTCGGGAGAGAAGGCAGCAGCTCCCAGGGTGCAGGAGAGCCTGGGCCAGCGTGGGTTGGTCCCCCAAACCATGAGCTGGCATTGTCCCCTCTCCTGGTTTCCTTGGGAAGCCCCTGCTGGCGGCTCCTCCTGAGGCTGCCGAGTCCATTAAGGCACAACTCGAGGATCTGTAAACACTGGTGCCCACCCCGAGCAGGGCCCGAGGCTCCGGCCGGCGATTCAAGTAAGGGTGGCAGCGAGACCATGGCTCCCCATGGGTGCCACCCGCTAGCGGTGCCACCCACCAGCGGTGCCACCCACCAGCAGTGCCAGCACCCAGCGGTGCCAGCACCCAGCGGTGCCACCACCCGGCGGTGCCGCTCCTCGCAGCATCCTTGGTCACCTCCTGCCCGGGGGTGGCTTCAGGGCCACCTTGGGCGGGGGGCACCGCTGAAATGGGCTCGGTGGGAGGGTCGGTACCGGCGGCCCCTCGCCCTGGCTCGGCGCTTTGCTCTTCAGCGCTGGCAGAGGTTTGCTGGGCGGCTTCGGCTTCGCCTGGCGGGAGGAGAGACCCGACTGCATCGCTGGGCACCCAGCAGGGACCCGGAGGGGCAGGGGGCGAGGAAGGGTCCCCAGTCCCCCCAAGCCACCGCACAGGTGGGACTGGGGCCATCGGGAGGGGAGGGAAGGTGGGGTTACCTGCGGGGGCCATGCCGGAGGGCACCGAGGCGGCCCCGGTGGCCGCGGGGCCAGCACGGGGCTGTGAGCCCGGGTGACCCGCGGGGCCGCCGTGCTGCTCAGCAGGCTGGGCTGGCCGATGTCCCCGCGGCTCAGCTGCCGGCGACCCGGCCGCGCCCGGCCGCCCTCCAGGAACAGCGGGTTGGCCAGGCCGGAAGGAGTCCCGCTGGAGCTCCTGCGGGACACGGGCACCATGAGGGGCTGCTCGGGCACCCCTGGAGCTCAACCCCGAGCACCGGGACGGGAATGAATTACCCTTTGTGCGAGCGCCGCGCCGCCCTGGCCCTCAGGAGCACCGCGCCGCCCGCCAGCCCGACCCCGGCCAGGGCCAGCACGGCCAGCCCGGCCGCCAGCACCGTTCCGCCGCTGCCTGCGGGGACCAAACCGGGCGCTGGTGAGGAGCAGCACCCGGCAGCGGTGCCAGCCCCCTCCCCAGGCCCCTCCTCGGCACCCACCTGCGGCTATGCCCGAAATCTCCTGCTCGCAGTAGGGCGCTGCCCAGCCCGGGTCGCAGTGACACTCGCGCCGGTGGTTGCACACCTGGGAGGGGACAGAGCGGGTCAGGGCGGTGGCAGTGCCACAGCGGCTCCGGGAGGGGCCATCCCAGCGCCTACCCCGTGGTTGTTGCACTTGGCCGAGCAGTTCTTGTCGCCATAGACCAGCAGGTTCTGGCAGCGGCCGGCGTAGCAGACCTGGGGGCAGACAGGGAGGCTCTGAGGCTGTCCCGGGGGCCGGTGCTCACCCTGCCCGGCACGGCCCCGCACGGCTCTCACCATCTCCTCGCCGCACTTGGCACCGGTGGGCACCAGCCGCAGCTCGGCCGCCTCACCAGCGTCGCTGCCCGCGATCACCGCCTTGCACTTGAAGCGGCCGAAGTAGTAGCCGAAGGAGTAGTAGCCGGTGCCCAGGATGGGCTGGGTCTTGTCGCTCAGGCACAGCAGCGTGCCGCACTTGACATCCCTGCGGGGACACAGCCGTGAGCGCGGCCCGGCCGGGCTGGGGCATCCCCGCACCCCCGTCTGGGGCTCCCCCGCACCCCCGTCCTTACTTGGGGCTGCAGGGCTGCTTGCCGTACTCGGTCAGGCAGTGCAGGTGGACGTGCTGCTCGCTGTTTTGCTTGAAGCAGACGTCGGGAGCCACCTGCGCCTCTGCGGGACACACGGAAAATGTCATCCCGCTTTGGGATCCTGGGGTGCGGGAAGGGGCCGCAGCCGGGCGAAGCGCTGGCCCGGGGGCTGCAGGCACATCCCGCAGCGGATGGGGCAGGAGGACGGGCAGGGCAGGGAAGGGAAGGGGCCCTACCTGCGCCCCACAGAGCCCGGCACTGCTCGCCGTGCGAAGGGCAGGCCCCGTTGTAGCAGTAGCCGCTGCCGTGCTGGCAGGAGATGCCGTTCTCCTGGAACACATCCTCGGGGCACTCGGCGCTCAGGCCGCTGCAGTGCTCGGCCAGGTCGCAGTCGTTCTTGCTGGCCCGGCAGAGCGTCCCTGCAGCCTTCACCTGCGCGGGGAGCAGCGGTGTCAGCGCTGCCTGGTGCTCTCGCTTCTCCAGGCACCGCTCTGGGAAACGCCTCCCAGCACATCCTGGATGCTGGCGCTCAGCTACCGGCTGAGCCGCTCCTCCAGGGCTCGGACCGGCTCTCCCCCGGGTTAGGAACCCACCGAGCTGCTCCCTCGGGCGGCAGTACCTTACAGTCCTGGCAGCATTCCCCGCGGGCACACTCGGCTCCCTCTCTCAGCTGGCACGTGGTGGCATTGCAGCAGCGGTCCGAGCACTCCTGCGGGACAGGGATGGGATGAAATTAAACCCTCCTGGAAGCCCCTGAAGGACCCTTCCCCTCATTTCCGAAGGGACCAGGCTGCCAAGTCACCAGGTGCCTATAGCAGGGTTAAACCACGGGCTGAAACCACAACAACATCCCAGGTGGGGACATTCCTGCTGCCTCTTTATCCCCTTTACCAACACCAAACCAAAGGGCCAGAAAGGACTTTTTCAAACGATGGAGCCTGAGCTGGTTCTCTTTGCACAAGGAGAAAAAGTGAGGATTTCTGTGCTCCCTGGATCAGGGAACATTCAGGGATTGATCCCAGAGGCATTGCCTATCTGTCTGTCTGTCTGTCTGTCTTAATTCCAACATGCTGTTAAGGATGAGGAACAGCTGAGCGCCACTCTTGAAAGCATGTCCCGATGTCCCCTCCTGGAGGGGGGACACCTTTGGAGGACACGGGGGGATGCCCATCTTTCCTAGGCTAAAATCACAGCCAGCTACACGAATCGGGGGCACACACGAACATCCTCTGCCGGTTATTTTTTGGCAGAAGCATCAGCATCCTCCTGCTGGCCACCTCGGGAGAGCGTCCCCACCTGGGGCGTGCCGCAGTCGCACTGCTCTCCCCGCTCCACGAACTGGTTCCCGCACACCGGGCCCCCGTAGAGCTCGTCGGCGCGGGGCGCGTTCAGCAGGCAGCTGGTGCGGGGGTCCCCCAGGAACTGCCACATGTCCTGCTCGCTGCAGCGGCTGAAGAGCTTGGGGTACACCAGCCTGCGGGGCACAGAACGGGACACGGTCAGCAGAGAGCCCCGGGGGCAGCGGGAGGGACATCCATCCACTCAGAAGCGTCTGTGGTTATGGGAATCGGAAAAATAGGAACTTCCACAGACACTGAAGGGGTTGATCTGCAGCCTTGGGAGGAGCTTGGATTGATATAAAAATAAAATATACAGATATTAAGCAGAAAAATTATAAACTTGTGTTTCTATGCCCTAAGTAAGTGAGAAAATGCACTGATAAGAAGGTGAAGGGTTTATAAGGTAGAAAACTGTATTGATAAGATGGTAAAGGATTTATAATATAGAAAACTGCATTGACAAGATGGTGAAGGGTTTATAATATAGAAAACTGTATTGATAAGATGGTGAAAGATTTATAATATAGAAAACTGCATTGATAAGGTGGTGAAGGGTTTACAATACAGAAAACTGTATTGATAAGGTGGTGAAGGGTTTATAATGTAGAAAACTGCATTGATAAGATGCTGAAGGGTTTATAATATAGAAAACTGCATTGATAAGATGGTGAAGGGTTTATAATATAGAAAACTGTATTGATAAGGTGGTGAAGGGTTTATAATGTAGAAAACTGCATTGATAAGATGGTGAAGGGTTTATAATGTAGGGGTGTGGTTGTGTAGAGTGAGCTGAGAGTTTAGAAGTTATAATAGAAGCATATAAGTGTGGCAGAAGCCCAGTGGGCAAAAGTATCCACAGTGAAGTAAAGGTGATGGGTTAGAAAAGCAAAATGAACCTTGTGGCATCTGTCCATTGGGTTAGAAAGTTCTACATTGCCTTGTAACAAGGAACTTGTGACTGCTTTGAGCTTGGCCAAGTGCTTGCTCCTCTAAAATCTCACAGCTGATGAGAAATCTGAGACTGATGTTTTATCCCAGCAATAAATGGTTCTTAGCCCAAAAATAGTCCCATCCCTTCATTACAAAGCAGTGACAATGATATGCAGTGAGGTGGGGTGGGGTGGAGTGTCCACCCAGACTCGACCATCTCACTGGTTCCACCACCTCAGGGCACCCTGTCTTTGGGTGTTTTTGCTGCCCAGGGGTGCCCCCCTGTCCCCTTCACTCACCCCACGCTCCCTGCCATGACGCAGCCCCCGTCAGCTTTGGGGACAGGGCAGCGGCAGCCGGCGACGTCCTCGTCGTGGGACATGCCCAGGTTGTGCCCCATCTCGTGGGCCATGGTGGAGGCAGCTCCGATGGGGTTCGTGCTGTGGTCCTGTGGGACAAGGAGCCCAGCCTGGGTTAGGGGCCCTTCTGGCTTCTCCATGTGTCTCCTCACACTGCCATGCTCAGGGAAGGGACAAGCTGGACGTGGTCCTGTGGCCCTTCAAGAGGCCCAGGTTGGTCTCTCAGGGCTGTCAGTGAGCTTAGACTGCTCCAAAAATGATGATTTGTGGTGGCTCTGGGAGGTCACAGGCCCCACAGCCAACCTGTCCTGCTCCTGGGGAGGGATGAGGAGCACAGCCAGTCCCTGATAGCCTCCTAAAATCCCAGCTCCTGTGTCCGTGGAGCTTCTCTGGGAGGCTTCCCATGTGCATCAAAAGGTACCACAGGTACCCAGCTGTGTGTCCACAGCACCATCACCTCTCTGGGGGTCAGTCACTTAGGGGACAGAGATGCCAGGGACCAAATCCAGCTGTGAGGCTGCAGAGGGGCACAGCTGGAGGAGGGGGTGGCCCTGAAGGACACAGTGCAGGGAGGGCAGGGCACAGCACCCACCTGGTTGACGCCGCCCGAGTCCCTGGTGCACATCACCAGCTTCTTGGCCAGCCCCACGGTGTTGCCATGGAAATCAACGCCCCTGTGGGATGGAGATGTTGGAGATGCCACCATGGCCACCTGCCCTGGGATGGTGACAGGGTGGTGTCCCCCCCTGCCCTTACGTGATCAGCTGGGCGTTGTCGTGGGGCTTCTTCCTCAGCAGCTCCGACTCCCGCCAGTGCAGGAAGTTGTCCAGGGTCACCTCGGGGTTGGGGCTGACGGTGATTTTGTCCCTGTGGTTCCACACCTCCAGGCCAATGAGGGCCACCCGCAGGCGGAGGGGCTGGTACAGCTGGGGTGGGACACAGCCAGAGGGAGCCTGGATTGGGGCTGCAGCAGAGCAGGGAGGTCCCACCTGCCCCAGGAGCTGCAGCCCAGCCCAGGATGCTCCTCACTGGGCAATGTCACCTCTGTCACCTCAATAAATGACACCAGCTGGAGTGGCCATGGGCACAGGATTCCCCCCCAAACCTCTGGGCTCTCTCTTGGCTGGTGGAGGCTGGGATGTGGCTCCCACACTGCTAACCAACAGCTGGGGCTGAAGTAAAGCCATCAGGGAACCCAGCATGGCCCAGTGCATCCCTCCCTTTGTTAGCAGCCTGAGAGTGGCCACAGGACGGGCTCACAGGGGTTACAGGACAAAATTTCCCTTGTGGACAGAGCTGAGTACTCATGTCCACGTTGCACATGTGATTGGGATGGGTCACACATGGAGGGATGTGGTCACCCTGTGGGGCTGAGGTGGCTCCAGCTCCACCACCCCACCCGTGCCAGGCTCTGTGCCACCTCCCCTGTGCTGGGAGGGGATCCAGAGCCCTGGGCTCACCTTGTCCACGTGGTTCACGATCTCCTTCATGCGGTTCTGCACCGTGCGCAGGTCCTTGTGCTTCCTGAACTGTGGGGAGGACACAGAGAGGCTCCCAGGTGAGCTCCCCACTGCAGGTGTGACAGCAAACCCCCAGCACCAGTCTCCCCACTTTACCTCCTGGTTGTCTGCCACCAGCACCAGCTCCACGTACCGGGGACCTTTTTGGACCGGACCTGATTTCTGAGAGGGAAGAGGAAAGGGGGGTTCAGTTTCCAGCTTGCCAAGCCACCAGCTGCCCCACATCCCATGGGGTGTGCCAGATCCTGGAGGGCCTCCCAAGGTCAGCAGGTCTCCTAGCTCTGCTCCAGGATGCTGTTTTGCTGGGTTTCAGACCTCTTCCAGCCCACGGATGCTGGGATGCTGTAGCCCCACATTTCTCCTCACAGAGAAAAGCAAGGCACAATTCTTCCCAAGAATATTTCTGGGATTCGCATTCTCTGAACCTCAGAGAAAGGAAAACCAGTTCTTATAATTTGCCGTGCCTGTGTTTGTGCAGAAGTAGAATGCAACATGGGGATTGTTTATCCAGAGTGATGGGGTTTTGTTACTTAGGCCTATTAGGGCCAAGAGTGTGTGTCAGGACTGTGGGGTGGCAGTCATGAGATTCTGTGCATTGTGTGCAGAGTTGTGTGCTTGGCAGGTTCAGTTTTTAGATGTATAGAATAATATAGTATAATGAAGCAATTAATTAGCCTTCTGATAAGATGTTAATTCTGATAAGATGATAATTCTGATAGGAAGATAAGCATCACTCTCTCACACCTCGTTGGGTTACCAGCAAATGCCATAGGACACCCCACCAGGCTCTGCAGGATCACAGATGCTCCTGCTCGCAGCACAGGATCCAGGGGCCTGTTCCCACCACACCCCCTGTGTTGGGGCACTGACACCACCCCATGACAGGACAGGAGCATGGCCGAGATGCTCGGAACCCCCTCCTCCCTCCCTGGACCGGCTCAGGAAGGAGCAGGGATGCCGTCCCATCCCTACCCATCGGTAGAGCTTCATGGCCGCGGGGATTTGGGGCTCCCGGTCGTACTGCAGGCTGGCGCCGGGCTCCCGGCAGGTGCCGCGCTTGCCGCGCAGGTGGGCGGCTCGGTACACGGCGTGCCGGCCGGCCACGGCCCCGTCCAGCGGCTCCAGCAGGAACGTGGTCCCGTTCACCCGGAAAAACCCGCTGGGGACAGACACACAGACAGACAGACAGAGGGCAGGCGTCAGGCCGGGGGACGGGCAGCACACGGACAGACCTACAGGAGTGCCCGTGGTCGGCGCTCCATCCCTGGGATTGTTCAGGTCTAGTGGAAGGTGTCCCTGCCCATGGCTTTAAGGTCCTTCCATCCCCGACCATTCTGGGATTCTCAATAAATGCAGCTGCCAAAGTGGCTGCTGGGCTGGGAGGGGACAAGCAGCACAAGGATCAGTCACTGGGAGTGCTCCAGGCAGCGGGAATGTCCTGGGCTTCAGCAGCTGATCCTTTAATTAAGGATGGATCCAGCCAGGGCAGTGCTGCCCGGAGCTCTGGGGGTGTCAGGGCTCCACTCTCACCCCAAAGTGCCGGGAGCCTTTCCTGCCAAGGGCAGCACCTCCAGCAGGAACAGGGATGTCACTGTCCCTTCCGCAGGGAATGCTGAGCTGGGGCTCTGTCACTCTGGGTCACCGGGGCTCTGTCACCGGGGCTCTGTCATACTGGGGCTCACCAGGGCTCTGTCAGTGGATCACCATGGCTCTGTCACCCTTGGTCACCGGGGTTCTGTCACTCTGGTCACCAGAGCTCTGTCACTCTGCTCACCGGGACTCTGTCACCCTGGTCACCAGGGCTCTGTCACTCTGGGTGTCACCAGGGCTCTGTCACCGGGGCTCTGTCACTCTGGGGCTCACCAGGGCTCTGTCAGTGGATCACCAGGGCTCTGTCACCGGCTCACCATGGCTCTGTCACCCTTGGTCACCGGGGCTCTGTCACTCTGCTCACCGGAGCTCTGTCACTCTGTGTCACCAGGGCTCTGAAACTCTGGGTCACCAGTGCTCTGTCACCGGGAGTCTGTCACCCTGGGTCACTGGGCTCTGTCACCTTGTGTCACCATGGCTCTGTCACTCTGGGTCACCAGAGCTCTGTCACTCTGGGGCTCACCTGGGCTCTGTCACCCTGTGTCACCATGGATCTGTCACTCTGGTCCCAGGGGCTCTGTCACCCTGGTCACCAGGGCTCTGTCACCGTGGCTCACCTGGGCTCTGTCACCAAGGCTCTGTCACCTGGGCTCTGTCACCCTGGCTCACCGTGGCTCTGTCCCCCCATGTCACCGTGCCCTGTGCCCAGGCTGGCAGCTGTCCCCAGCTGTCCCCAGCTGTCCCCAGCCCGAGCAGATCTCCAGCTCACCTGAGCCCGCTGCAGGTGCTGATGCTCGCTGCCGAGTCGGGCTGTCCCCGCACGTGGCCCTGGTAGAAGCAGTGATCCTGCAGGGACAGGGCACAGCTGTGGGGCTGTCCTGGTGCAGTGGGGTCCCACAGGGGTGGGAGGGCTGCTCCCCCCCCCAGTCCATACCTGTGTGTCCCCAGCCCATACCTGTGTGTCCCCAGCCCATACCTGTGTGTCCCCCCTCCAGCCAGCTGTACCTGTGTGTCCCCCAGCCCATACCTGTGTCCCCAGCCCATACCTGTGTGTCACCCCCCAGCCCATACCTGTGTCCCCAGCCCATACCTGTGTGTCCCCAGCCCATACCTGTGTCCCCCCCAGCCCATACCTGTGTGTCCCCAGCCCAAACCTG
>JAXCLO010000274.1:3268125-3282414 GCA_035583995.1 Arremon aurantiirostris
CACAGCTGGCACTGCAGGAGGGCTGAGCCCCCATGGGATGGGGCTGGGACACCCCCCTGACACACAGGGGGCAGGGCATGCTCTGACTCTATCAGTGGTTTGTTTTCTTTTTTTGTACTATTTTATTTGTATTTTAATATTCCTAGTAAAGAACTGTTTTTCCTACTCCCATATCTTTGCCTGAGAGCCCCTTAATCTCAAAATTATAACAATTCAGAGAGAGGGTGTTTACATTTTCCATTTCAAGGGAAGCTCCTGCCTTCCTCAGCAGACACCTGTCTTTCAAACCAAGTCAATGCTGGTACACAGATCTCCCTAAACCCACAGGAAGGTGTGTCTTAGAAAAGCTGTGGGCTCCCTGATGCAGCAATGCACCCCTCACCTCACCCTCAAGAGAGATCTCTACAGAGCACTACAACTTACACCTCAAGAGAGGGAATTTGGTCCATATGAACCTGTTCTCAACATGGAAAAAGGAGAATTTTGTGCAGTAAGAAGTCACAGAAACCATTTGGGAGAGGTGTGAGCTGTCAAGCCCTAAAGCTGCTGACAGAGGGAGCAGAGACAAGTCCATGTGGGGTGGCACAGGGACTGTGGCACAGGGAGCCTGTACACACCTGCATGCAGTTGGTGAACATGACACACACAGACATCAGCTTGGAGAAGATCTTGAGCAGCTCTGGGTTGGTGAGCATGCAGTCCTTCAGGCAGTTGTCCAGGAAGCTGGTGTGGTGGCTCAGGACATCGTCAATGTTGGATGCCTGTGACAGGACAGCCCAAAAATGACAAACCAAACCATGCTCTGCCCCAAAGCTGCAGCCCAGCACCCTGCCTCTGACAGGGACCCCTCAGAGTGAGCAACTCCTGGTGAAGCTCCCAGAAACACCCAGAGATGGAGACTGCATCTGCATTGCTGCCTTCAACAGCCCTCACAGGCTTTAAACCTTTCATTTATCACATCACTGCCCACAAAATGCTTGCTTTGATCACCCAAGCTCTCCCCAGGAAAGGATGGAGTTATCTGCTTTATGAACTTGCATTTCCTTTGTTTTTAAATCTGCTTGTCATGGCCACTCCCACCTTCACAACCTCAGCGAAACCAAGAGTAAAAGGGAAAAACAAATCTTAATGTCAATAAATCTGAAATGTTAATAAACTCATAATTAAAACATACAAGCTATTCAGAAATATGCTTTAGGAGCCAATAAGGAACTGGGACATGCAGTGTTGGGAGGATTCTGTAAGATTTTTGTTCATCTCTGCTACTCCAACAGGCTGTTTCAGTCTAGAGTTTTGAATGAGAGATTAAAACTCCCTCTCACTCTGCACAGTGCTGAAGCTCAGAACACAAATCAAGCTTAGGAAAGAACTACAGGACTCAAATTGCCACAGCATCCACACTGTTTCAGCAGGACCAGTGCAGGAAACCCCTCTCACACTATGGGGATTTTGGAAGGAATTTTGAATGAGTTACAGATGGGATTTCTGAGTTTTTAGATGATGTGGTTCATTTTTCTTATTTTCTACACAGGTAGGAAGAGTGAATTTGGCTCACATCTTTATTGTATGGTTTAGAAAGTTACAAGACCCCTAATTACAAGATCTTGTAAGGATTTATTGACCAATAACACACTGCCAACAAGGATATTTATGTTTTGGACCCAACCCTTAAATATGGACTCATGCTACAGCTTTCTTAGCCAATCATATTATGACACACAAACCTACAGTACTGCATTCTAAACTTTTTGTTTACCCCTGTAACCACTTTTATTTTTTCTATATCTTAAACTCTAAAACTCTAAACTTTCCTCTTCTTAACATGCTTTAAACTATAAATCCACATTCTCACTTCTAGTACCTAAGTTTGGAAGCCTTTTCCAAGATATCAGATCAAATCCTGTGTTTAATTCTAAGCTTTAGTTTACAAGCTCAAAGTTCTGAGAATTCCCTGCATTTTGGATTCCAACACCACATCCCTTTAAGCTACTGCAGAACAGGAATAAATGCAGCTTTCTAATGAAGATGATGATGAAGTTGAGTTGATGAAGACAGTGATGTTATGAAGATGGAGATCCCAGCCACAATTTTAGGAAGAGAGCACCTCTCTTTAGGAAGAGAGAAGTGTGACAAATAAAATGCACTACATGAGACCAGTGAGGATCATCCTTTTCCCCCCTAAAATACAAATTAAAGGAGAAAACAGGGACAGGATAAATTCAACAACAGCCTCCACGCAAGTAAAGTAAACTGAGTGATATATTTTGAAAACCTAAACTTGCAACAAAATTAAGAAATAAGTACAATTCCCAGATTATACAGGAGCTTGACATATGAACACTTTCTCATTCAGAAGTTCTGCCAAGAATGTGCAGAGACATTCACAATCCTAGACCTGCTCCCTCCTGTGAATTCTCCAGGAAAAAAACATAACAGGGCATCAAAATGTTGGCTAGCAGACCCCAAAAACCTCCTTGGGGCACAGGAAAAACTACAGCAGGATCAGATGATGCTGAAGATCCACAAGGGTTGCCAAGAGAGCTGATTGCAGGGGTGTTGGGTGGTTTGGTACCTCAGAGGAGTGTTCTGTATTTTTCAGGGTGTAAGAGGAAAAAGATGCACAACCCTGAAGCATCTATCTGATCACAAGGTGACTACCACAGGGAATGATGATGATGATAATAATGGTATTTTTTAAACCAAGCATTCTCTGCATGCCAGTCCTTGGCAGTTTCATGGAAGGGAAAGCACAGGCTCTACTTTAGGAGCACTGTAACCCAGGCAAGGAATCAGCTGGAGATGCCTGGACTGGTTTATGACCTTAGCATCCACCTTCCTTTTGCACAGCTCTCTCTCTCCTGTGGATGGGAACGTTGAGCAGAACTTGCCTTTACATAACAGGGAGCAGAGTGAGACAGGAGGATGCAGCACAGGAAAGGGATGTATGACTAATCAAGCAGAAAGGTGGTGCAGAACAGCAGCACTCTGCAATGTGGCAGGAACAGCAGCTCCCAGATATTTTAATGCCTCCAACAAAACCAACAGACAGCTGCAGTTACTGAAATTAGGCCTTACATTTGTTAAGGTTTCCATTCCAACTTCACTCACCAGCTTCAGGTTCTTCTCCAGGATGTGCCATGTTGGCTCCATCACTTCAAACATCATGTAATACTGGATATTCTGCACAAAATTCAGCATCCGCTGCCGCAGTGTGAAAGCACCAGCAAACCTAGGGGAGAAATCACACCCACACAGCTCAGAGCTAGCAAATGCCACGGAGAACTAGCACCAGCCTTGCACAGCCAAGCACAGAGCTAAATATTTCTGTCCTAGCAAATGCCTTGCTGCAGTGTGAGAGGGATTACAGTCACTGCAAACCAGCTCTGAGTATTTTTCAATTAGTAGAGTCAGAGTTTTGAACCTGGCATAGGCTTTGAATATTTGCTCATGTAAACCTAACATTTTGATATGACATATTAAAGCAACTTTACAAACAACTATTGAGTGGAACCTAAAATGTTATAAATTGATGCCTCTGAGCCTGCAAGACATTTTTAAGGATCTTTTTCAGCTCAGTAATGTTTAAGCTATGTCATGAGGTATCTAATTAGCAAGAAGGAGACCCAAAACTGAAAAAAACAACAAAAAAAAAGCTGTACCACTTAGCTGAATGCAGGGAGAATTGCTTGGCTGTCTTATTGCTGATCCAAACATTGCACAGCTGCCTTTCCACGTGCTTGCAGTAGAACATGTGTCTGAAAAGCATCTGGTACCTTGTCAGTGCTTTCCTGGAAAGAAAGGAGAAGCCCATGCAGATTTTGAAGTCCTGCTCTGATTGACAGACCAAGCTGTGAAGGCTGAGGCTGCTCAGAGGTAAAGAGACTTTACACAATATGTTCCTCACGCCTTCAGACACACACAGATCTGCACTGAACTGAAGCAAGAGAGCCACATTTGCAACCCCCCCCCAAAGAATTCCTCTCCAAGGAGACCCTCCTCCATATTTCCTGCCAGTGGGCTCATCACCAGCCTCCTTAATTCCGTCGAGCTCCAGGCAGGGGTCACTCATATGGGCTGGGAGGGAGGGTTCAGACACTGTGTTCTTGTACCTACCATGCTAAGGCTGAGATGGTCACCCAAGAATTCACCAGGGTTTTAGAATTTAGCCAGATTTTCCAAAAAAGGGGAGGCAAAGCTGTAACCAAGCTCCAGGCAGCATTACCCCAGCAGCAATGCACTGTCACAAGCAGATGGGGCTGCTTATTTATAGCTCTGGGACTGGATTCAGGTCTGTGCTCAGACACTTGGGCGTAGGTGTCTGCAGAGCTCCAGTCGATACAGTTCAGGAAACCTTACCAAAATCCTATTTTCACTTCCATAGCTACCACCAGAGCTAACACACTGTGTTGGGAAGGAAGAGACAAAATCCCAAAAGCGTCGCGTCGTTGGGAAAGTCTCACCGATTCAATGGAATTTTTAGAGGGGAAATTAAGGGAGGAGTTAATTGCTGGCATTCAGCAATCTGGAATCTGCCACTCTGCTCACTCAATGCTGCTTGTCCCATTTGCTTGTGGCTCACAGCAGTGTTTTTCCAGGGAAACAAGAAGCAAATTCCTGCAGAATTCCATTTGGACCCTCACAGCTCAGTTAAACGCAAAATAGCCTGTTAGAGTAGCAATAGCCTGAATTCTTTGAGTCTGCAACCAGAGATAGCAGAAAGTGTGTTTTTTTCTGCTCTCCAGCTTTGAGGAATGTTTGATTTCTGCATGGAAAGCCTCTTGGGAGAGTACAAGCCTGTTTTTCCCTCAGTGGATGGATGCCTTACCTGTTTATGATGAGGGACAGAGGCCACTTCACAATGTAGTCGAAGGAAAAGGCCTCCAGGCCGCTGAGGGTGAGCTCTGTGGGCTCTGCACTGATGATGGCTTTCTCCTGCTTTGTTTCTATGGCCAACACCCTCAGCAGCTGTGTGATGAGGTCATGGGGCATCAAGTCAATCTGTAAGGGAAGAGCAGGGAAAAAAATGAAGCCACAGGACACCCAGAGCTGCTGTGGAACAACAGCAAAGTGCCCAAGGTCAGAGTCACTGCTGTCACACCAACCTAGGAAGCAGCAGGTCCTCACAGGCACACAGACCTCCCAGGCCTTCTGCTCAAAGTTAATTTATCTTCTGCTTCCAGCCATTCTCACCTTTAAATCATCCTTGAAGGGATCAGTGTTGGCTGTGCTCATTCTCAGGGCTAATTCCAGCAGAGCCTCCAGCCTTGTTGTTATGATGTCATCCACAGGCTTCTTCAGTTCCTCCTCTGTCAGATCCATGAAGTGAACAAAAAAGTCCCCTTGATCCATCAGGAAATAGTGTTTTATAGACCTGCTCAAGAAAATGAAGGGAAAGTTGATGACTTTTCTTAAAGTTCATCCATATCAAACCTACAGGAACAAATGCAATCAATTAAATGAGCCTGGGGGGTTTGATCACAAAATGTTTCTGTTTCTGGAGAGCACACACAGCCATAAATAACCAGTTTGGAGATTAGTCTTTTATGGATGTCTCCTCCTCCCTACCCCCTCAGTCAGGACACTTCTGTGCAGTCAGATCAGGGCTGCTGCTGTTGTTTTTTGTCTAGAAAAATGAAAAAAACCCAAAACTCCTAGGTGTGCTGTGTGCAGGCTCCTACTGCTGTCCTGAACAATTCCCAGATCTGCTCCAGCCAAGGAGAAGCTGCCAGTTCTGAGCAGAATCCTGCACTCCTCTCAAGGAACAAATATCTGTGCTGATTTTTTAAAATCAGCAAACACATGAACTTTGATTTTCACCTGGCACCAGGGAGAGTTCCCAGTGGTGGGCACAGAGCTTGGAAGCAGTTCTGAGGTGAGCCTGAGGATTAACCAAGTGCCTGGCCAGAGATGACACATGATAACTGCGGGCTTTGGAGCAAAAACAGGAGAACAGCCATAACACAGGGTGGCTCCACACTCCTGATCTGGGCTAGACAAAGCCCTGACCTAGTTTTGGCAACAGACCTCTAAGGAAGTTGGACCAGAGACCCCCCAACATCTTTCCCACTCAACATTTCTATCATTTTAGACTTTTTTTGCCCCTCTCCAGGGGAAAAAAAAAACCCAAATCTTATTTTTTAGGTCAACCTTTCTAAATGGAAATAGAGAGAACACCTTGGTAATATCCCAAGAGAACAGAGCTAACTTCAAAAATTTATGTTCCTCAGCAGAATCAATCTATTTACCATGCATTTAGTAAAATAAATCCAACCTTAGGTGAGCCACCAGCTCTTTCTCCTCCATCAGGAAGTCCAGAAGAACTTTGCTGGCATAGTTATATGCTTTTTCTATTTGTTCCACATAGGCTCTCTCCTTTAAAGTGTAGATGACCTCTTTGGCCACAGGGCAGGTGACATCTCGTCCACATTCCCTCACAACATTTAAATATTTGCCTGAAATGAAAAAAGAAAGAATATTCCCTATTCATACCTGCTGCACAGCCAGGAGGGAAACTTCCACACCACTCCCTTCAAGAGGAAGATGTGTTGAGAAATGTTTACACTATGTTGTGCTGGAAGTTGGAAAGGATTTAGGCACTTTTCAAAAGATGACACAGAATTTTAAAACAGGCACTGGTATCACATTTAAGGAGATTTAGAAATGGTTTGGTTTCCCAGTGGTGACAAAACATCTCTGCAGGTGGCCAGAAATTCTATTACTGAAGTCACTTTTGGAGGGCTTTGTACAAGGATAAGAGGTTGAATGTTTAAATTAACACTCAGATAGTCAAACCTCAGCTCTATCCAGCCAGAAAACCTGCCCACAAAACAGCAGTGAGACAGACAGCTTCCCTTGCTGCTGGGCTCCTGTGTTGTTTCATTTATAGGGTGTGGGGTTGTTTTTAAATCTGACTCTTCTATGGCTCTCAATTCAGCTGGACAACCCCATAAAGTGGAAAGGCATTGTGATATTTCCTTTCTCTTCACACAAGACCAGCTTGTCTCAAGGTTCCTGCCACAGCAGAAGCACCTACCTGTGCTTAGGATTTTGTCAGCCATTTTCTGCAGGAAGGAGGGGATCTGCTGCTGGACCACAGTGTATCTCTGATCCCAGTACTTGTCATTATAGTCCTCCTGAATCTTCTCCTTCTGCAGCTCGTGCTCCTCCACCATGAACTCACTGAACAGTTAAAGCAGATGTTTAGGGGCAGGAAGTGGCACAATGAGGATTACTGGTTTTGACCTGCAAACTGGCAATGGGATCTATCAGAAATAAGGTCTCATGAGGACACATCCAATCAAGAACTGAAATCTGTCTGTTTGTGAAGCAAGGGGAAAGCACTATGCAGTGTCTCTGATGATCTGCAATGAGAAACAGAATTTTACAGGGTTCATAAACCAAGGCTAAACATTATCTGTTTGTCAGTGCAGGGGTGAGGAAACACCTTTGTCACCAGCACAAAGGCATTAATTTCAGATATTTTACCTTCAGCTTTGCCCCCACCTTAGGATTCTGAAAATGTGGGAAAGAGAAATGCTGCATAAACTATCAAATACAGCAAAATGCTTCAAGTGACTCTACAAAAGCCAAAAAACTTCCAAGAGGGTTGTTTCAGGCCCCCAGGCAACACAGACTCAACAAAGCAGATCAGAATTTCTGAACTTTTGCATTTAATTTCATTTTGTACTGTTCTTTACCTGTATGGATCATTAATGATGCCTCTATATATCCACTTTTCCAGGATTTCAAAGTAAGGCACGCTGGCTGCCTTGGTTAAATACAGGCACAGCTCCTGGGCCTGGCTGTCCCCTGTGTAATTGAAAGTCTTGTCATGGAGCAAGCTCAGGGTTGATCCTCCCATACACTCTCCCTTATCCACAGAAGTAGCTGGAATTAAAAAAAAAACAAACAAAACAACAATATTAGACACTTACAACTTGAAAAGTCCTGAAATAAAATCCCCAGACTGGACATGGCCCCTGAGCTGCCCCTGTAGCTGTAAGCAAGGGGCTGGATTAGGAACCTCCAGGGATTAAAACCACACAGAGCTGGAGAGGAGTCTGGAAGGAGCTGAGGAGAGGCAGCAGTGGTGGATCCAGCTGATGGGAAGGGCAAGGGCTGTGAAGGCAAAAGACCCTGAGGTGCCTCCTGACAGCTCCAAGGGCTCATTTACCCCTAGAAGCTGAGTGCTCTTCTCCAGAAGAAGTGCAGTGCCCTCACAAGTACAATTCCCCTGGGGTTTCTTCTTCAATAAAGCAGGAAATCCAAATGGGACATGCCCTGCCTGCTTGGCTACCCTGCAGCTCTCACAACCTGTAAGGATTTGGAAATTTGGAAATTCTGGAAATTTACCCAGTGAAGCCAGAATCTCCAGGGTCCTCATTGTGGGCTGGATGTAAAACCACAGCTTCTGCAGTGACAGAAGGCCCTGCCTCTGAAGGTGCTCCAGCTGGGTAATTAATATCATGTATTCCTTGATTAGAGTCCTCATGGCTGCAGCCAGAGCATGATTTACCTGTCCATACTCAAAGGAGGACTTCTCCTCTATAAACCTGTAAAAAGCAAAATGAAAACTCCGTCAGGCAATGCAATTTGTGTGATTTTCAGGAAGTTCTGCCTTCAGGACACTGTGCAGGCACACCAGTAGCTCCCATGCTGGGAATCACACCAGTCCCTCTCCCTGATTTCCCATCCCACATTTCCTAGAAGGGAAAGCTGTGGGAAGATGTTTCCTCTCCAGCCACAAGGGAATTAGAACCATTTGTAAAAGGGAATTAGAACAATTTGTTTGTTGTAAAAGCACTGTGTAGCAAGTGGAATCAGCACACAAAGGTTCTCTCAGTCCTGGATGCCCAGAGAGGAGCAAAAAGCAGGAAACATGGGGAATTTCATAGCAGAGTGGGAAGAGAAGGTAGATATATCCTAACTGCATTTTACCTGAAGTTACCAAGGCCAAGATTGGAAAGAACAAAGGTGTGTGAATGAAAAAGTGAACTGCCAGCACAGAGGAAAAACTCAGCAAAGGAAATGTAGCTAAAACTGACCCAATTTAGTTGTCACTCATTTTATACCCCCTAGTTTAAATTAAGCATGGAATTCAACACCTGCACAATGGGAGACTCTCTGCTCTCACAGGAGATCCCTTGACAAAACCCAGCTCAGTACCTGGTGACAGCAGAGTAACTGGCTGCCACAGGAAGAATCCTGGTCACCAACTCCTTGATGGACAAGTCCAGGTTTGGATCAAGTGAGAAGGCTCTGTTCTGCCTGCCCACCAGGGCCTGTGCTGTGATGTACCTGCCATCCACACCAATCAGCACGTACAGCAAGTCCTCCACAATCATGGATTCCTGGGAGGCCAGTGGCAAAGTGCCTGTTCCCAAAGAGGAGACAAAAAAAAAAAGACAAAAACAGGACAAAATGTGCCACCTGTTTCAGTCTTGTACTCTGCTTTCCTGGAGAACAGAATCCTTTGCTCATTCCTACCCAAATCCAGCAGGCAAATCCTGCCACCCAAAAGTGCCCAGTTACTTCCAACACCAACAACTTCCCTGCCACCAAAATATTCAAACACCCAGAAAACAGCCCAAAGAAAAGAAGTGCCAAAAGCCAAGTTTTGCTGAGTGTGAACATCTGGACAGCATTTCTGAATGAGAACAAAACACTACAAATGAATGCAATTTCCCCTGTGTTTCACATACCTATTGGTACTGTTGTGTCAGTGCTTAGGCTGGTGCCAATTAAGAAATCCCCAATGAGTGCAGGTCTCTCATACACCCAGGATGGAAATACTGGAATGGGCTGCCCAGAATTCTTCTTGTTCTGCTTATCCCGGAGGATTTTTCGTGTAAGCTCGAGAGGCTGTTGGATAAAGAGAGAGGGGAAGAAAGGAAAAAACCAGGAGACTTTCAGAAGCCCAAGAAATGTTTAATTTCAAGGAGAAATTGACTGCAAACCAATTGATGGATTTGAGAACAGAAAGGAGAGTGGCTGGTATTTCAGTTGCATGGTGGAGGGTTTAATTTCCCAGTGCCACCAACTCTATTTGTCCCACTGCTGCAAAAAAATGCATATTTTTTATATATTTGACCTTTTTATGTGGGGTTACATCAAATAATGCCTTTCTGCATCTGTCCCCACTGGCTTGGGTGCTGGGGCACACCCAGGGAAGCAGAATGGGGACATGCACAAGCAGCAGGTAGTGGTTGCTGGTTTGGAGAGAGCAGCAAACTCCTTCCAGAAGCACCAGCATGCTGTTCCAGGGGCACTGAGCACCCCTGAACTCAATGCCAAATGCAACCCAGACAAATCCACCCCCAGAGAGCTGGAAAATGATGGAGTTTTTTGCTCTGAGTGGGAGTTGGCGAAGGAAGTGAGCTCTTGAAGACTGAAAGACTCTCCACCCCCAGCTCTGACACTAAAATAAATGGAGTGCAGGATCAATCATCAGCTGGGGAAGCTTGTGAGATGCACAACCCACGTGAACACTTGGAGCCCCAAGTGCACAAAGCCAGGGCTGGTGAAGGCCATTGCAGAAACTCCACAGATGTGAGTGTGTGTGTGAGAAAAGGGATAAGCACAGGCTCATTTGACTTTCTTATTTACATCATGTGTGGGTGATCTGCTGAAAGGACCTTGATTTCCTCTGCTCCCCTCAGAGAACTGGGACTTGGATGTGGAGAAATAGGAAGCATCAAGCAAGGTGCCAGCAAGGATGGAGTTACAATTCAAAGGATGGCTAAACCTATTAAACTGCAACCCTGAGTTGGTTTTATCAACATGTTCTGCTTGGGAGAAGGGCAACCATCAGTGGGTCTTCCCAAATGGCAGGCAGGAAAAATTGTTTTTCTGAGAGAGTGGTTAATCATTGGAATAAGCTCTCCAGGGAAATGGTGGTGTCACCACCTCTGGAAGTGTCCAAAACATGGGCAGAAATGGCAGCTGGGGACATGGTATAGTGGGCATGGTGATATTCAATCCAGGGTTGGACTTGATGACTCTCTGATTTTATTTTATAACAAGAGGCACTATATTTATTCTATATGTTTATTCTATGTTTATTCTATAACAAGGGCACTTCTGTTGCAGTTCAAGCGTCTCTAGTGTGACTTTGTTCACTGGCAGAGGTCAAAAAAAGCAACATTTTGCCTATAAAGGACACCTCCACCTGAAAGGGAACACTTAACTTTGCCACCTCCATGAATCCTGGACCAAAAGTGGTCCAAGCAGTAACTCAAATCCCTGCATGATCATCTCTCTGTCAGTGCCAAGCAACCCCAGGGCAGATGGCACTTGTGGCACTGGTGACAAAGCACAGGCCTCAGGGGCATGAATCACCTTCTCTCTGCAACTCAAAATTCAGGTCACTGTCACTACAGGCTTCAACAACAGCCTGGAGAAAGCTCCCAGGGCTGAGAACCAACCCTCAGGTGGCACCCAACCCCCCTGGCACAGGGTGGCAGCTTGCCACTGTCATGGTGGGGAACCTGCAGCTGACATCTTGAGCAAGGGCAGTGCCAGCATCCATGGAGGGGGATGAAGGGCTGGTCTCTGAGCTCCACACACACCTCCAGCTCCATCTGTGACCCTCACAGACAGAACATCTGGGTCACAGGCTGAGCAGAACCAACACTTCCAAGGAATGTCCTCCTGTCCTAGCCCTTACTGACCCAACAGGCCTGAGCACCAGCCCATCAGGGCCTTCTAACACAGCTGCAGCTCTTTAAGTCTGAAGAGACTGCAAATGGAGCAGCAGGGAAGCACAGATCTTGGCTTGTGATGGCATTTCAATCCCTCTGGCTGCGAACTGCACATCCCAGGGAATGGCACTTCCAGGTCTGTCCTCTTTTAGCAAGTTCACACATAAATCCTGGTAAGAAGATCAGTTATATCACTGGAAATTCATCTTCCCTTCATGACCTAAATCACCCACTTGACTCAGATTGTCTGTGAAGGATCAGGATGAGTCAGGCCCAGGGTCTGTGCAGTATTTCAGGGGATGTGGGACAAGGCTGGTCTCACCACTGCTGACAGGGTGAGGGGTTGGATCCTTTGTTTAGGATTTGAGCCCTCCTCCACCTTCACATCCATGTAGAGCCCTTCAAGCTGACACCCAAAGCATGGGACATGGAATAAATCCATCCCTCTTGCCATTGAGGGCCTGAAGTAATCTGGGGCTTGTTCCCTGTTAGATTTTGCTGATCAGACATGAGAAGGCACTATGGACCTCTGAGCATCTTTTGTTCTTTCCCCTCTGTCCAAAAAACTCTCCATAAACTTTTGCCCCTCTGCCTTCTGCAGCCAAAATATCTTTATCTTGACCCATGAGTTTTTCACCATTTTTTCCCTCCCTGTCTTGTTTGGCAGGTCAAGCTACCACAGTGCAGTTTTTTATAATGACAGGAAACAGAATTTGGGATTTAAGTAATAAACAGCCCTTTTGAACTCTGACCTCACAACCTCCTGATGCTAATGAAATGTTTAGCTGTTTGCTAAGCCTGGTTTTCCTCTTCCTTTGTGTCTTTTCCATGATGCCAGGTTGCTCCAAGCCCTGGCCTTGGGATGAAACACCCACAGCTGCTCTGGGCAGCCTGTTCCAGATTCCTCACAGAGAAGAACTTAACTGTGAATTTTACCTTAGAATTACCTCAAAGAATGTAACCATAACTGTCTGAAATAGAAAAAAGCCACTTTTACAAGGAACAGCACCAAGATTTAATACTGTCTGACTACCACAAGGGAAGATTTTGTGCCCAGAGCCTGGGAAGGAAGGGCTTTGTACCTGCTGTGCACTGGAGCTGGCCGTGACACTGCCCAGCTGCTTGCGCAGCTCCTCCAGCTCCTGCAGAGACATCTTGGAAGTGGAGCAGGGGATGGAGAAATTTGTGCTGCTGCTGCTGGTGCCTGCATTTGCTGCCAGTTCTGCCCTTTCTTTTGCATTTTGTTGCAGGTAGTGGAGTGTCTGTACATAGAGAAACAAAGAAAAGGTTTTGTGAATGCAGGGCAGCACAACTGAAAGCAAGAAACACATGACCATGTATGAATCTAACCACAAACTCTGTCCCAGTTTTCCATGTCTTGGTGGATTATATCAAGAGGAGCATAACCCTCAGCAGGGCTTTAATAACTCAGTGAAAGCTAGAACTGCTCATTTGTTGATTTCTACAGATTTCACTGAGCTTTACCATAAATCAAACACTGCATTGTTGCAACTCCTCAACACCCAGTTCTAAAGGAGGAACCAACCTCTTTGTCTTCGGTGAGTTTGGACAGCAGATAAACTAAAGAATCCAGATGTCTTGTGTTTTTAGACTTCAGCTCATCATACTTCTTTAAAAAATCTTCAGGAGTTCGAGAAAACTCTGCTATTTTCACCTGTAAAACAGCAGGTTACTATTAAATGGAGTTACAATTAAAATGAAATGGAATTAGAGCAAACACACAGCTCAGGCTACAAAGATGCCAAGTTTCAGACAGAGCTGGAGACTTCCTAGCACTTAAGAGTCTGATTGGTGGATTGTTTCTAAAAATGAAAAAAAAAAAAAGCAGTCTTATAGCCACAAAAGCTATATGAGTTATAGAGCTATAAAAGTATGAGTCTGGTCATGAATGCCAGGCTTTAATCTCCAATATTTGGGAGATATTCAGAAGATAAAAGTCATGTTTTAGTCATATAATTGCATTTTATACCATTTTCACTTCATCATGTATAGCAGAAGAGCAACCCCAGTGCAGGGAATAATGTGCTCCATGATTTCAGAAGGCTGAACAATTGCTTTATTAAGCTATACTATATTACATTAATACTGTACTAAATGGCATACTAAAGAGATACTATACTAAAGAATAGTATAGTATTATTAGTATTATTAATATATTATTAGTACTATTAGTATACTATAATAAAAGAGATACTAAAGAAAAACCTGTGACTGTCTGAGACAGCCAGGACACAGCTTTGACCCAACTGGCCAAGGAATCAAAACAACTCTCACTGTGTCTATTTAACAAACCACTCTTGGTAAACAATCTCCATAACACATTCCACATGTGCAACAACAGGAGCAGTGAATAGAAATAAGAATTGTTTTCTCCTCTTCTCTGAGCTTCTCCCAGGAAAAATCCTGGGAGAGAGAATGAATTCTGAACAGAACCTCTGTTCAGAGAATGTGAATACCACAATCATGGAATCAAGGAAACGTCTGGGTGGGAAGGGAACTTCAAGGTGATCTTGTTCCATTGGCAGGGACACCTTCCACTATCCCAGGTGGGTCCAAGCCCTGAGGGAAG
>JAXCLO010000274.1:3283775-3294356 GCA_035583995.1 Arremon aurantiirostris
CTCATACATGATGCATAAATTCCATTCAAACACAGGATTCTGTCTGGGCAGTGTCAGCTTCTTCCTCTGAATCCTGAGAGCACCTTTGAGGCGGGAAGAAGTTCATTTCTTCTGATAATGGGGCAATAAATTCTTGCTCTCTGAAAGATTCAGGTGTCCTGTGGCTGCTATCTCGCTGCCAGTCCTTTCTTTTAAACAAAGCATCTTACATAGCACAGTTTCTATTTTAACATTTTGTTATAACCTAAAACTATATTTGCCACACTACTTAAGAAAATTAATACAGCATAACTAACACAACACATATAATATTCATTTTAATATTTGCGAAAAGCCAATCATAAAATACGCATTTTTCACACCTGCAAGCCTTGGTCCAACTCTCCACTCAAAACTGACTCACATTAGAACAGGCTGGTGCAGTTTAAGCTTAAATCTCTTTAAAAGCCCGGCTTCCCCACCACCTGGGGCAGTGATCCTGCAGGGATTTCTGGGTGAAGTGTCTGTGGGTCAGGGAATGAGGAGGAGCTGCGGGAGCCGGGCTGGCTCGGCTGAGGGCCTGAGGGGGCACAGCACACGGAACAGCCAACGGGGGGATCGCCATCAACGGGATGACCCTACAGGCCCGGGCGGCACCTCAGCTGCGCCCCATCCCACCTTCCCTACCTTATCCTAGTCTATCTATTAATTAAATTAAATTAAATTTAATTTCATCCCATCCCTACCTGCCCGCCCGGAAGTGCCGCCGCTGGCGCCGGGAAGCGCGTCCCGCGCATGCGCTCTGGGCGGCGCGGTATCCTTGGCAGCGCGCCCCTGCGCATGCGCACTGCGCGCACCCCCCCCTTCCCGCCATGCTGCCGTTGCCGCCGCGCCTTCGCCTGCTCCTCCGTGAGGGGCTCCCGCCGCTGCCTCAGGCTCCCCCATCCCCGCCTGCCTCTCTCCCCACACCGCCCTTCACCTTCACCCCCCGCCGCCTCCAGCTCGGCCCGCAGCACCCGCTGCTGGAGGTGAGGCGGGGCCGTGAGGGGGCCGCTGTTATTGCGGGACTGAAGGGTTCGCGCTGTGCTCCGAGCCCTGCCCGCCCCACAGCGCCGCTCTCTGCTCCTCTCTAGGATGGGGACGTGCACAGGCACCTCTACCTGCAGGGCGTCCTCACCAGCCTCGAGGAGGTGGCCGAGAGGCCCAAGTAAGTGAGGCGGTCTCGGAGTCTGCCTGTCATGGCATCAAGGAATGGTTTGGGTCGGAAAATCATCTCATTCCTCCCCCCTGCCATGGGCACGGACACCTTCATCTACCCCAGGCTGCTCCGAGCCCTGTCCAGCCCGGCCTTGGGCACTCCCAGGGATCCAGGGCAGCCACAGCATCCCTGGGCTGCTGCAGCTGGGAAAGCTCCAAGCGGGAACGCCAAGCCTGGAGGAGAATCTTGGTCTTGATTTCATATTTAAAAGCCAGGAAGCACTTTGAGTCTTCTGTGAGGTTCACCTTTGGATGTCTCATATAAAAGCACTGGCCTAGCAGGACTGTGCTGGATGACTGAGCTGTCATCCACAACTGCAATTTTAGCCCAGACAGCTAATTTATTAATTAGTGGCTTGTTTGTCCTTCAACAGGAGCACAATCTAGATGATTCTGGAGCCATAATGGTTAATAAGTTTCCAATGGCAAATAAGTTTCCATCTGCCAGCGCCACCATGATCTTTGTTCATCGCACCTGACATTTAATATTAAATATTAGTCATAAAAAAAAGCCACAAATGTTGTGGCTGCAGGTGTGGGCATAGTGGAAAGTGTCCCTGCCCATGGCAAGGGGCTGGAGTCAGATCAGCTTTGTGGTCCAATCCAAGATAAAGGCATCTAGAGGGGATGTTTGCAGCTGAAAATAAGGATCTAATTTAGCTTAAAGTCATTATTTCCCTGCAGGGGTCTAATTTAGCTTAAAGCCCTGATTTCCCTGCAGGGCTCTAATTTAGCTTAAATCCTGATTTCCCTGCAGGGTGTCCGAGTTCAGCTGCCACATCTCTGGCTGCAGCCAGGTGTTTGACACACTGGAGGGCTATGAGCACCACTACAACACCCTGCACAGGAATGTCTGCTCCTTCTGCAAGCGCTCCTTTCCCTCTGGGAACCTCCTGGACATCCACATCTTGGAGTGGCATGACTCCCTCTTCCAGATCATGGCTGAGAAGCAAAATATGGTGAGCTGCCATGCCCAGCCCTTGCCTGGTGGTTGGTGTGTGGTTGGTTTTTTCCCAGTTATGTGGGTTTTTTTTCCTTTCTCCTCCCTGCCTTGCAGTACCAGTGTCTGGTGGAAGGCTGCACAGAGAAGTTCAGGAGCAGCAAGGACAGGAAGGATCACTTGGTGACTGTGCACCTCTATCCTGCTGACTTTCGGTTTGACAGGCCCAAGAAGGTGAAAAGGTACCTGCAGAACTTTCCTCTTGTCCTGCAAGGAAGGTGTGAGGGAATTGGGGTTGTCCAGCTCTGAGATGACCTCACTGTGGCCTGAGGGAGCTACAGGAAACATGGAGAGACTCTTTACAAGGGATGGGGTGCCAGGAAAAGGGGGAATAACTTCCCATTCCCAGAGGGCAGGGAGAGATGGGATATTGGGAAGGAATCCATGCCAGATGGTCTCATTTCCTCATGAACTATCTTTGATTTCTTGGCTCTGGGCTCACGTGGCAGCTCCTGAGCCAGGATGTAAAATTTTATCTCTGCAGTGGCTCCAAGCACACAAACTCTCCTGTGGAGCAGGGCACCAGTGTTCCCATGGATGTGAGCGTGGAGATGGCAGAGCAATCCCAAGGGAATGCCATGGAAACAGGGCCTGAGGAGAGCATGGAGATCTCCCAGCCTGCAGCCAGCCCTGGCCCCTCACTGCCAGAGAAGAGGTTCTACAAATCCAGGTCAGTACTCTGGCCTCAGGGCAAGAGGGGCTGGGACCACTCCAGCTTATCAGCCCTCTGCAGCATGGCTTGGGCTGCTCTGTGCTGAGGATAAACCAGGCAGGAATTCCAGGTGTGCTTCCAAAGGCATTTTTGACAGAAGGAGGTGTAAGGAAGAGCAGGCTGTGGGAGTTGTGTTTGCCCAGCTGATCTCTTCCCCAAGTATTGCAGGTTGCTGTTTCTGCTCTCCTACTCCTCATCCTCAACCACTGCAGGAATCCCAAAAGTGCTTCCAAAGCCATTTTTGAAAGAAGGAGGTGTAAAGAAGAGCAGGCTGTGTTTGTTTGCCCAGCTGATCTCTTCCCAAGGTATTGCAGGTTGCTGCTTCTGCCTTCCTGCTTCTCATTCTCAACCACTGCAGGAATTCCAGGTGTGCTTCCAAAGCCATTTTTGAAAGAAGGAAGGAAGAGTGGGGCATGGGTATGCTGTGGGAGCTGTGTTTGTCTGCCCTCTCTTCCCAAGGTATTGCAGGATGCTGCCTCTGCTCTCCCGCTCCTCCTTCTTAATCACTGCAGGAATTCCAGGTGTGCTTCCAAAGGCATTTTTGAAAGAAGGAGGCATAAGGAAGAGCAGGATGTGGGTATGCTGTGGGAGCTGTGTTTATCTGCCCAGCTGATCTCTTCCCAAGGGTATTGCAGGTTGCTGCTTCTGCTCTCCTGCTGCTCATTGTCAACCACTGCAGCTGCCCAGGTGTTACATTTGGTAACACACCTTGCTGCAAAGAGGCCTCCAGGACAGGAATGTGCAGAGTACACAGGAAATCCAACTAGTATTTCACCCATTCTTTACATTATTTACATGTCCTGCTCCTGCCATACCTTGCTCTTCCCACTCTGGGAGCTTAAAATGCCCCACAGATCATTCAGCATCCCAGTGAGCCTGTGAGGGCTGGATCCTCACACGGATTAAAGGCTGTCTCCCTTTCCAGGATCCCATCCACAATTTGCTTTGGACAAGGTGCCACCCGAGGATTTAAAGGACCACGGAAAAAAGTCTGAAGGTCAGTGCAGCAGCTTTGTGCAAGATGAGCCAGTGCCACCAGGGATATTTCCAGTTCCCACTCTGGAATAAACCAGCCAAACCAATTAAAGCTCTGCCAGCATTTGGGCACGCTTTCCTGATGTCAGACATCACCCAACTGAGTTAAGAATCCTCAATATTTGAGGAAGAGGAACCCAGAACGTGTGGTGAGGTGTTGAGGAAACTGTCCTGCAGCTGAGGCTGCACAGGATTTTATTTGTTCCCTCTTGGGGGTAAAAAAAATGGATTGAAGAAGTTACAAGATGACAGTGTGACTGTATGGAAGCTGGAATAACTGAGAAGAGAAAATGGGGGAAAAAACCCCTTTGGTCCTCAGTTCTGACTTCATCTCACTGAAGTCTCCTCTGCACCCCAGCACCTGCTCTGAAAGGTCTGTCTGGGCCAGGAGAAGCATTTTCACAGGGAGTTCAAATAAAGTGACTTCCAAGCAGGTGAATAAATAAAAGGAATTTTTACAAAATTGCTTCATAGTGAATTTAAGTGCTGTTTTGAAGCCCAGGCAGAGTCAGACTGGTGGAATGAACCTTCCTCCCTTTGCTGCAAATGCTGCCAAAGTCAGGTTGGGATGGAGGTTGTTTTCCTTCTCACCTTTCCCTTTGTAACCTCATCCTCCTGGAAAAAACCTGGAAACTCACTGGTGAATCCTGACACTCAAAAATTGTGCATAAGGGAAAAAAAAAGAGGTTTCTGGAACAATGTTTATCCAAGAAGCTTAGGATCTATAATTGCAATTTTTTTCCCTTCCCCCTCCCTGTGAGGAATAGAAGATCAAAGGGGCTTTGAAAAATCCTTGCAAATGGGAGCAGGGAATGATGTTTACGGAGATGTAGGAGATTTCTCAGTGAGTTTTAAAAAGCTTTGCTCTGTTTAGAACTCATCCAGCCCTAATCCCTGCTCTGGGGGCTCTGCAGAGGGCTGTCTCCAGCAGGCAAAGCCTGCAGCCACACAGCTGCCCAGGGACATCTCCCAGCAGGGACCAAAGATCACTTCCAGCACTAAAGCCCTGAAGGAGGCTCTTTCCCCACACTGGGATAGCTGGAAGGGGAAGCAGGCCTTGGCATGTGATGGTGCAAAGGTCAGGCAGCAGCCCAGCCTCCTCTTCCTCACTGTGTTCAGGAGTTCTGACCTTGGAATTCCTTTTTCCCAGGCTCCCTGAGAGCCTGTCCTTGCTGCTGGGAAACAAATTGAAGTTTCTGATTGTCTCCTAGGCCACCAGCTTTTCCCAGAGTCCAACAAAGTGTTTCCCATGTGGCTGTCAAAAAATCCTTATTTCACGCCAAAACTTGAATTTCCCATCTCTCCAGAGATCGTGCACTGGCAGGAGGACACGGAGCTGCCTGGAGAGCCCAGGGGTGCACGGGGTGCCATGTCCCTGAGCAACGAGACCTGGATTCACCCCGGGACAGGAGGGACAGGGGATGGGCGGCAGCGGGATCGGGATCCACCCGGGGAGGGACAGGAGGGACACGGGATGGGATGGGCGGGACGTGGAGCCACCAGGGACAGGAGGGACACGGGATGGGCGGCAGCGGCACCTGGATACATCCAGGGCCGGGAGGGACACGGGATGGGCGACAGTGGGACCTGGAGCCACCCAGGGACAGCAGGGACACGGGATGGGCGACAGTGGGACCTGGAGCCACCCAGGGACAGGAGGGACACGGGATGGGCGGGAGCGGCACCTGGATCCACCAGGGACAGCAGGGACACGGGATGGGCGGGACCTGGAGCCACCCGGGGACAGGAGGGACACGGGATGGGCGGGAGCGGCACCTGGATACACCCGGGGACAGGAGAGACACGGGATGGGCGGCACCTGGAGCCACCCGGGGACAGGAGGGACACGGGATGGGCGGGAGCAGCACCTGGATCCACCCAGTGCCAGCAGGCTGCCACGGGGCGGGCAAAGTGCGAGGCAGGTGTGACAAAAGGCAGCCACGGACAGGTAGGTCTGTGCCAGCCCGGTGGGCACGGGGGTGCTGGGGTCAGGGAGGAGCTGTGGCCACGGGAACAGGGTGTGTCACGGCTTGTGCCACCACTCTCTGCCATCCCTCTCTTCTCCACCCGAGGACCATGGGGCTCTGCAGTGTGACCACCCTGCTGGGCATGGCCCTGCTCCTGCTGGCACCCGGCAGCACCCAGGTGAGCCCTGCCTCCCCTGCCCTCCCGCTGTCCCCTCTGCTGAGGGGACCCATGTGTGACCCATGCCACCCCCTTGGGACCCCCTTGTCTCTCCCCACAGGCTCTGAGCAGCTCCTGGTGGAAGGACCTGGCCACAGTGCAGGATTTGGCTGAGGAAAGGTAAGGGGTGCTCACATCTGGCTTGCCAAAACCAATAATGGGAAAGTGTTTCAGGAGGGAATCAATTGTTTTGTGTCCCCCTTGTTGCTTTGTGCCCCCCAAAATTAAGGGAGTCCCAGCTCCATCTCCCTCCCCGAATTATGCAAACTCTCTGAGCACCCAGTTGGTTTCTCTATCCCTTTTGTGAAACAAATATTTAAGTTTGCACCTTGAGATCCTAACTGGTGCTTCATGGGGTGTGGGCAACCTCACCAGGGTCCCTGCACTCCACTGGGGCAGGACTCTCCTGGCACAGGGGGTCTTTGGCAACCTCTCCTTGATGATTTTGTTCCCCTCTTCCAGCATCCTGGGTGTAGGAGCACCGGAGGAGGGTGAACCAGGTATAAAGGTCTTCTCCAGCAGTGCCTGGGCTCAGAGGGGCCCACCCCAAGGCCAGGCAAGGCCAGAAGAGGATGGTGACCACCTGTACCAGCCCCAAGATGATGCCAGGGAGGCCCATATGCCATTCTGGATGCCAGTCCCAGAGGTGCAGAATGGCCCAGAGGAGGATCGTGACCACCTGTACCACCCCCAGGACAATGCCAGGGAGGTCAATGCCCGTGTGCCATTCCGGATGCCGGCCCCAAAGGTGCAGAATGGCCCGGAGGAGGATCTTGACTACATTCACCATGGCTGAGTGGAGATGTGCCTGGGCTGTGAAATGAGGGGTGGGAGCTGCCCCTGGGATTTCCTGAGGAAATTTGTCCCTTCCTACCCAGCCCTGAGCCTCCCCAATAAACCCATCCCTTCTCCACATCCTGGTGGGCTCCTCATTACTGACAGAAACCTGCTGGGGCCTCCAAATGTGCAGGAACTCCCTCAGGGTTACCCCAAGGCACCAGGCAGGGTGAGGATGATGCCCTAGGACAGAAGACTCAGCCCATCATCCCAGTTCAGGTGAGGCTGAGGCAAACTCAGCACATTGGTTGTGCCCCAGAAGGTGCCACAGGCTGGAAAACACCCAGCCCTATGCTCCACGAGGCTGCTCATGCCCAGCCCATCATGGAGAGCAGTGAGGGAGCGTGGGGGAGCTCAGTGAGCTCCAACATTTCCCAGCTCAGGCAGGACCTTGCAGCAAGGATGCCCCATGTCCCAGCAGCACCTAGAAAACCCTTTAATAGCAAAGGCCGAGGTGGTCCCCACTGCTGGCTGTCACCCCGAGCATGGCTCGCCGACGGGTCCCGGTCCCCTGTGTGGGGTAAGGCGGGGGTGGGCGGGCTGCAGGAGGCCGTGGGGACCTGCACCACCCCAGGGACCTGCAGCTGCCGGGCTCAGCTGTCGGTGAACTTGGCCTTGCGCTTCTCCACGAATGCCGTCATCCCCTCCTCGCGGTCACTCTGGGACAGGCAGAGAGGTGAGGTGACAGTGAGCCTCAGGGGGGGCTGCAGTGACCCTGTTGTCCCTCATGCCATGAGGGATGCCTGTTATCCCGCATCCCTCTACTCACAGTGGCAAAGGTGGCGTAGAAGAGGCGCTTCTCTGTCCTGTTCCCCTCTGTCAGCGTCGTTTCAAAGGCTGAAAGCAAGGGAGAAGTTGGGGAGACCCCTCTGCCTGGCCCTGCAGCCCCCCCAGGGGTTTCCCAGTCGGCCCCCAGCCCCTACCAGCATTGACTGACTCCTTTGCCATGGCAGCCACCAGCTTGGAGTTCCTGGCGATCTTCTCAGCACAGGCAATGGCTGCGTCCAGCAGCTTGTCCACAGGGTACACCTTGCTGACCAGACCTAGGACGGGCAGTGGGACGTGGGGGGATGGCTCTCTGCCAGAGCCCTGCAGTGCCAGGGCTGTCCCACAGCCCTACCTGCCTCCTTGGCCTCCTGTGCTGAAATCTGGTCCCCGGTGAGCACCATCTCCATTGCCAGTGACTTCCCCACTGCCCTGGTCAGCCTCTGCGTGCCGCCAGCACCTGGGGCATCGAGGGAAAGGAGGGGTTCAGAGAGGGCTCCCACCCCAGCTGGGATGGAAGCCCCTGGCAGGTGCTGCTGCTCACCTGGGATGGTTCCCAGCAAGATTTCGGGTTGCCCGAACTGCGCCTTCTCCCCAGCGTAGATGATGTCGCACATCATGGCCAGCTCACAGCCGCCTCCCAGCTGGCGTGGGGAGGCACAGATGGGTCAGGGGGTGCCAGGGTGGGGACAGAGGGTGCAGGGAGGTGTGGGGGGCACTCACGGCGTAGCCATTGACGGCGGCAATGATGGGTTTGCGGACCGTGGCGACCTTGTCCCAGCCGGCCAGGAAGCCACCGCGGTAGCACTCCTGGAAGGTTTTTTTCTGCATCTCCTTGATGTCTGCGCCAGCTGCAAAGGGAAGTGCAGTGGGACTCCAATCCCCTCCAAAACTCTGGGGTGAGCAGAGGCCACGGACCTACCTGCGAAGGCTTTCTGGCTGCCGGTGAGGATGATGGCTCCCACGTTCGGGTCGCTCTCCATGGCCTCCAGGGCCCGCCCCAGCTCCGCCATCAGTCCCTCGCACAGCGCATTGAGCGCCTTCGGCCGGTTCAGCTGGATCAGCCCCACGTTCTTCATTGCCCCCGTCTTCTGCACCAGCAGGTACCGGAATGGAGCCCCTGCCCGCCACAGCAGCACTGCCCCGTTAGCCACCGGCTGCCGGGCACCGGGCGGGCCCCGGCCGCACCCCGCCAACCGCCACTCCAGGCTATTTAAAGGCGACCTTGGTGGCGGCGGTCACCGGCAGCCGGCGGGACGGGCTCGGAGGAACTCCCAGGGCCACCCTAGCCCGCGAAGATGAAGCCCCGTGACCACCCTGTGCTGGGACCCAGTGCTGGGACCGGGTGCACGGTCCAGCGACCCCGGTGCCCGGTGCTGGGCCGCGGTGCCGGTGCCCTGGTATGCAGTGCCGCTGCCCATACATGGCGCATGGCCCCGGTGCTCGGTGATGGGCTCTGGAGCGCAGCTCCGGAACCACGTGCACTCGCTGGGCACAGGCCCGGTGCCGGGACCGTACCTTGCGCTGGGTCCCGGTGCCCGGTGCAGTGGCCTCGGCGCACAGCCCAGAGACTCGGTGCCCGGCGCTGGGACCGCACACGGAGTAGGGACGCTGTGCTCAGTGCCGTGGCCGGGTGCGCAGCCCAGGGACCACGAGTAGGTCGATGGGCACTGCCCGGGGCTACGACCGTGCCCGGTGCAGGGACCCGGTGCCCTGCGCTGAGCACAGGGCTGGGCCAAGCCCACCCCCCCGCGGTGCCCCCCCGGTGTCCCGGTGCTCACCGGCACTGCAGCCCCGAGCGCCGCAGGGGACGCGGAGCGGCGGCGGGAGGCGCGCTCGGGGCAGCGCAGTGGCGGTGGCGGCAGCGGGCCGCAGGAGCGCTCGCAGCGCGGCGGCCATGGCGGAGCGCGGAGCGAGCCCCGCCCCTCCCGCCGCCGCCCATTGGCGCAGCCGGCCCCGCCCCGCCAGGCGCCGTTCCCATTGGCTGAGGGGGGGCGAGGGGCGGGGCCGGGCCCCCCGGGCCGTGTGAGGGGTCGCGAGGGTCGCCCCGAGCAGGGGTCCCGCCGTGCTGCCCGCGGGGCTCGGCGGGCCGGGGCGGCGGCGTGCGCGGGGCTTAGGGGCGGGGAACGGGGAGGGAAGGGGAAAGGGTGAGGAGCGAGGATTCCCCCGCCGCCCCCCGCACGGGGAGTGGGGGGGAGTGGAGGGAGTGCAGGGGGCGCGGCGGGAGCGCGGCAGTGGGAGCGCGGCCAGGGAGGAGTGGAGAGGAGCGGAACGAGCCGGCGGCATCCCCGGGTCCGGTGAGCCCCGCGGGTGGGGAGGGAGGGGAGGGCGTGTGAGTGCGCCCTGCGGCGGGGTATGTGCGAAGCCGGGGAAACGCGTGGGTGCGAGCGTGTGCGGGAGCGCCATCCCCACGGCTGTGCGGAGCGTCAACCCCAGGGTTCTGCGGAGCGCAGAGCGTGTGCGGGAGCATCACCCACAGGGGCGTGCGGGAGCATCATCCGCAGGGGTGGGGGGAGCGCGTTTATGCAACGCGGGGTGGTGCGTGTGCCGTGACACACGCGTGCGCGGCCGCAGCACACGCCACACGCGCAGCGGGACGCGGCGGTGCGCGGTCCCCGGCCCCGGCCGGGTGCGGCTGAGCGGCGGGGCTCTCCCTCCCTCCCTCCCTCCCTGCGGCAGGTGCGGGATGCGGCGGAGCGCGGCGGCGTGCTGGGCGCTGGTGCTGCTGGCCGCCACCTTCTGCGACACGGTGGCCGGCAAGGGTGGGCGCGGCGGTGCCCGCGGGGCTGCCCGCGGCGCGGCGCGGGGGGCG
>JAXCLO010000274.1:3294492-3304785 GCA_035583995.1 Arremon aurantiirostris
GAGAGCTGCAAGCGGGAGACGGCGTCGAGTACCGCGACGGCAACTGGACGGCGGCCGCCAGCGCCTGGACCTCCGCCGCGCCGGCCGCCGGGAGCCCGCCGAGCCGGGCGCTGCCCTGGCTCTGCCCGCTGGCCGCCCTCCTCCGCCGCTGATGGATTTCGGGGGACCTGACTGTGCCCGGTGCACCGAGGACGCCGCGAGGACCGGCCGCCCCCCACGGGGCTGAGCCCCACGCCCCGGGCGAGCAGCGGCTCCCGGGGATACGGCCACCCACCGCCGGCGGGGCAGGACCCCCGCGGAAGACCCTCCACCACCACCACCCCTGCACACCGAGCCAAACCCCGCCGGCTCGGGCACCCCTCCGCACCGCGCCCCTGTCCGTGGCCTCGCCCTGTCCGGAGGCCGAGGAGGCGGCAATAAAATTGGGCGAAAGCAAGTGTGGCTGGATGCGGGGCGAGGGGCGGGACCCTGGGATTGCCAGAGCTCGGCCCCTGCCCACACAGGGTTTATTTCGGGATGGAGGCTCCAAAGCAAGCCAGACCCAGAGAGGAAACAGCTCCCTGGCGAGTGAACAGCTCCCTGGCGAGGAAGCAGCTCCCTGGCGGCTTCCAGGTGCCAGCCAAAGACACCAGCCCTGCCCCAGGCTCTCCATGGGAGCATCACAACAGCGACACCACAGGGCATCCCGTCCCTGCGGCCTCTTGCCCAAAACCGGGGACAGCCCTGGCAGAGCCGCCTCAATCACACCCCATGGCTCCCTGCTGAGGTGTCCCCAGCTCCAAGGGGCACCAGGGTGTCCCCAGTCCCCACGGCTGTCGGCAGTCCCTGTCCAGTGACAGGTCTCAGTCCAGTGTCACCCTGCCCAGGCGTCCTGCTCGGAAGTCCCGCAGGAACTCGTAAGCAGCAGCTGGGTAGTTGAGCATCATCATGTTGACATTCCCTGGAGGTGGCAGCGGATACAGGAGTGTCAGTGCAGCCTGGAGCTGCCCTGGGACCCCCAAAACTCCCAAGCACCCCGGATCACCCACCTGTGCCTGTGAGCACCTTCACCTTCTGCGTACGGCCCTGGCTGAGGGCCACGTGCTTGAGCAGGGGCTCGATGTGGTCGCAGGGCTGGGCCAGCCCGTAGCGCTGCACGTACCTGCCAGAGGACATGGCTCACACCCCCAAACTCCCTGGGCAGGGCATCTCCATCACCATCTCCATCACCATCTTGGCACCCCTCCCTGCTTGCTCACCTGAACTGCTGCTGCTTGTTCAGGATGTACAGCAGGTAGTCGGCCATGACGTCTTCCCCCACCAGGTGGTCACGGATGGCTCCTGGAAAAGAGGGTTGAGCCCCAGCTTCCCTCAGCCCTGCTGAGCCCTGGCCAACCCTCCTTCCAGCCCTCACACACAGGGGGTGTGAGCAGCAGTGTGACCCCAGCCTCACCACACAGTGCCAGCTTCATGCCCATCTCCACATCCCCCAGCCGGGGGGGCAGCACACCGGGGGTGTCCACCAGGTACATCAGGGGCTTCTCACACACCTGGCATGGGCAGGCACGGCTGCTAATTAGCACCACAGGGCTAACGAGTGAGGCACTGAGCTTGAGTTAAGCTCTTGCTGCAAAGAGGGCCTGAGCAACCCCTCAGTGAGCCTGGAGGTTTCCTGGATGCAAGGACAGTACCTGGATCCTGGACAGCACTGCCTTGGTGATCCCTGGCTCTCCCCCCACCGCAGTGGCTTTGCCTGGGGGCACAGACACAGTCAGGGACACGGTGGCACTGTGCCCAGCTGCCCCCCGAGCTCTGGCACCGTGCAGGAATACCCTTCTTGAGGTGCAGCCTCCGCAGGGAGTTGATGAGCGAGGACTTGCCCACGTTGGGGACGCCGATCACCAGGATGTTGTGCTCGGAGCTCTGCAGGCCAGGGGGACACGGGCAAGGAGCAGCTGGTTACCAACCACCCCCTGCAGCAGCAGGGAAATGTCCCAGGGTTTGCCCTGCCAGGCACTTGTGGCACATGTGGGAGCAGCCTCGTCCCTTGGCTGGAGAGGGGGTCACCCTCCCTCTGCTCTGCACTGGGGCAGCCTCACCTCCTGCCCTGGGGGTAGTTTGGGGGCACACAACATAAAAGAGATGTAAAGCTGCCAGGCAGTGTCCAAAGGAGGGACACAAGGATGGGGAAGGCTCTGGAGGGTCACACAGGGGCTGGCTGAGGTCAGTTGGTTTGTTCAGCTGGAGCAAAGCACACTGAGGTCAGACCTCCCCAAGGGCTGCAGCTCCTCCCCAGGGCAGCTCCCATCTCTGTTCTCTGGGACAGGGACAGGACCAGGGAATGGCTGGAGCTGTGCCAGGCTGGAGATCAGGGTAAGGTTCTTCCCCTAGAGGGTGCTGGGCACTGTCCAGGCTCCCAAGGCCCTGAGGCTGCCAGAGCTCCAGGAGTGTTTGGACACCGCTCCAGGGATGCCCAGGGTGGGATTGTTGGGGTGTCTGTGTGGGGCCAGGAGCTGGACTGGGTGATCTTTGTGGGTCCCTTCCAACCCAGGATGTTCTGTCCCCCCTGGCATGTGCCTCACCTCGGCCCTGTGGTAGCGTGGGCCATTGGCCACCAGCCTGGCAACCATGGGGACAACCTGCAGAGGGACAGGGCTGTCACTCTGTGCCCTGGCTGGCAGCAGCCACTCGCTTGGTGACACTGTGCCAGCGGGACGTGCACAATGGGGGCTGAGCAGAGGACTCAAGGAAAGGGAAGGGGGAAAGGGAGCAGCCAGCTCGAGCACCGAGGGCTCTCCCTGGGGCCGGGAGCTCACCAGGGAGCAGGGCTGGGCTGCTGCCCCATTACCTTCTTGACATTGACATCCCGCTGGCAGTCAGTGAACACTACGTGCGAGCATCCCTGCTGCCTGAGCTGCTCCAAAACCTCCTGCAGGGGACGGGAGGAGGCACTGCTGTCACCTACCTGTGACACAGCCACTGTCACCCACCCTGCCCTGCCCCGGCGCTCACCGGCTGCCGGCGAGGATCAGCCAAATCCGTCTTGTTCAGCACCAGGACGTGAGGGCGGATGCCCAGCGCCTCCTGCAGCGCGGGGTTCCGGCCCGACAGCGGAATGTGCCTGCGCTAAGGACAGTGACCGCAAGAGAGTAGCGGGAGGGGATGGAGAGGAGGCGGAGAGGGACAGGGGTGGTGTGGAGGGACAAGGGGCAGGGTTGTCCGGCAGCTGTGCAGGATATCCGAGCGTCGTGCACCTCCACCAGGCAGTCGGCGCGGCGCAGCGCCAGGCGCATCTGCCGCAGGCCTGCAGCGCACAGCACAGTGCGGGGTGAGCGCTCGGCGGGGAGGCCGAGGAGCCCGACCCGCCGCGCTGCCGCCGCTCACCTTTGGCCATGTGCCGCGGGAACCACGAGGCCACATCGCGGCCGTCGAACTCGAAGCGCTCCCGGAACGCTCCCGGCGCCGTCCCCGCCGCCCGCAGCGCTGCCCACACCCGCATGGCTGCGGCGCGTCACTTCCGCCGCGACCGGAAACCACCTCAGTGACAGCCATGGCGGAGCCGCCGCCGCCGCCGCCGCCACCACCGGGGCCTCAGGGGGGTCCGACCGCGCCCCCCGGCGGCACGGGGAGTGCCGGGACCCGCGGGGGGCACAGCGTACCCCCTGCAGGCCCCGGAGCGCCCCCCAGCACTCCCTGTACCGCCGTGTCTGAGCCTCAGCCCCCTCGCCCACCCGCCCCGGAGGCTCCCCCGCGGCCGGGCCCGACGCAGGACCCGCTGGACGATCCCCGCTACACCATCTCCAGCACCAACTGGTATTGAACCGACAGCGCCCCGCGGAGCCAGCCCCGCCGCACCCGCCCCGCCACCGAGAGGAAGAAGCCGCCGGCGCGGAGGTTTCTCAATAAAGGAGAGCGAAGGGCAAAGCACCGCGGTTTATTTTGCCGCCTCAGGACTGAGGCGCGGGGACGGGTGCCTGGAAGAGCTGGTTGAGCCGCTCGGCCTCTCGCCACCCCGAGAGCAGCGCGCCGTGGGTGGTGGAGTAGAAGGTGCGGTGCGTGGCCTCGCCGGCGAAGAGGAGCTGCAGGGGCTGCGAGAGGCGGGCGGTGAGCGCAGGGGCCTGGGGCTGGGCTGGAACAGCCTCACCCCCGCGCTCCGGCACCCCGCGGGGGCACCGCCGCTTTAACAACCCCCTAAGGGCACTTCCCCTTCCTTAGGAGCCGCCTGCCCACGACTTTTGTGGGAATGCCCCTTCCCCCGTGGAGCTCAGCCGGTGACCCCAGCACTGGTGACCCCCGCAGAGGGTCAGCAGTGCCACCTCCCTGTGCTGTCCCCACCGCTGTGTCTGTGTGTCTGTCTGTCCCCGCCACACCCCCTGGGGCAGCAGTCCTCACCCGGGGGTCGCGGGGGTCCTCGGGCAGGGGCTGTGCGAGCACATCGATGTCGTCCCCAGAGCTGCCCACGGCCACGTAGCTGTAGGAGCCGCGCGTGTAGGGAGCGCTGTGCCAGCAGGAGCGCAGCACGCTCCTGGGCGCGGGCAGGTCCGGATTCCCTGCGGATGGAGCTCAGGGATAGGATCGGGAGATCCCCCCGGGGCAGCGGGCGGGGCGGGACGGGGCGGGCACCTGTCATGGTGCGCAGGACGTGGGTCATGGCGCTGAGCACCTCGGCGTCGCTCAGCGTCTCCATGTGCTCCGACTCCTTCCCCGCGATGAAGCCGCACAGGACGTGCCCGTGCCTGGGGCGGCAAGGCGGGGCTGAAAGCTGCTGCCCCCTCCCCGTGCCCACCCGGGAGCGGCCCCGATGCCCCAAATCCCCCGTCACCTACTGCTCTGGCGGCTGCAGCACCACGAATCCGATGAGCTTCTTGAACCAGTTGGCCTCCAGGTCAGCGTCGGGCTCCTCCAGGGGCGACTCGTCCTCCCACACCACCTCCAGGAGCTGCTGCTCAGACTCCCAGAAAGGCTGCTCGAACTCCAGGAAGATCTTGTTGTTGGTGCCGAAGCCCAGGTTGCGAATGGCCTGTGCTTTCCGCTCGGGAAGGGGGGGCTGGAAGAATTCCTGGTGCCGTTCCTTGAGGAAACCTGCAGCCACAAGTTCGGGCAGGCAACGGGGCAGCTCTCAATGGCGTCTGAGGTGCTCTGAGCTCCCCAAACCCCTTTCCAACCTGTTCCCAGCGGGAGAGAGGAGGCTGGGAAGGGGTTTGGGCAATCCCTGCCCTCCGCTCGCCCAGCTGGCCGGAGGGCGAGGGCGGGGCAAGGGAAGGTGTTGGTGTCCTCACCCAGCGGGACGGTGACGATGACGTGGTCAGCAAGGAAGACATCTCCATCCTCGCACTCCACCCGCACTGGGAAAACCCTGCCGCCATCGTCGCCTTCCTCTCGGAAGGAGCCTTGCCAGTGGATGGTCCTCACGGCCTTGTTGAGCAGCACGGTGCCCTCGGGCAGATCCGAGAGCAGGCGCTCGGCCAAGCTGCTGTAGCCGCTGTGGGAGGAGTCAGCGCTGGGCACGGGGCGGCCCCCGGGTCGCTCCTCGCGTCCCGCCGCGGAGCCCCGCGCTTACCCTGGGAAGGTGCAGTCCAGGCCGGGCAGCGACACGTACTCGCCGAAGGGCTCCAGCCCCACCAGGTCCATGCTGTGCGTCCCGCTGATGCAGCACTCCAGCTTGAGGCAGGCGGCCAGCACGGCCAGCTGCAGCCGCCGCGCATCCTCCTGGCCCCCCGCCATGGTGGGCACCGTCCTGGCGATCTCTGCCCGCACGTACTGCCCCACGCTGGGCCACGGCGGCTCCTTGGAGCCCTGGAAAGCGCGGGTGGAGGCCAACAGGGCGTAGAAGAGGTCGCGGGCTTCGCGCACTGCCTGGGCATTCAGCACCTTGCCCGAGCTGCCGTAGGTGACGGACGGCAGCGGGGGGTGGCCGCCCCCCTCCACCTGCTGGTTCTCCTCCCGGGCGGCCTCCGGGCCCAGCAGGCCGTACTGGGAGGCCAGGCGGAACACGGGATTTCCCGGCGAGGGGCCGTGGATCCAGTGTGCCCCCATCTCCGCCAGCCCCGACGCTGCCGGGAGGGAGGGACAGAGGGAGAGCGGGTCACGCCGAGCCGTGCCCGGGGAGGAGCGCTCGGGGCGCAGCGGGACCCCGGTGCCCCGGAACGGCCCCCGCTGCCCGCCGTGAGCGGCTTCCGTTCGGTGCCCGCGTGCTCACGGGACCGGCCACCCCCGCCACGTGTCCGGCCCACTCCGGACCGGCCCCACGGGCCGGGGCTCAGGTGCGGCAGCTCCCGCATCCCGGTACCGCCGCCCCCAGCCCCGGCCCGGGCCCGCCCCCCGGTGCCGCCCACCCCCGGTTCCCGCAGCCTGCCCCGGCCTCGCCGCCCGTACCGAAGGGGCGGGTGCAGACGCGGCCGCCAACGCGGGCCGCCGCCTCCAGCAGGCGGAGGGAGCCGTGTCCGCGGAGCCGCTGGGCCGCCCCCAGCCCCGCCAGCCCCGCGCCCACCGCCACCACCCGGGGCCCGCTGCCCTCCATGGCCGCCCGCGCCGGCCGGTACCGCCCTCCGCCGCCGCCGGCACCGCCCGCCGCCAACGGCACCGCCCCTGGAGCGGCCCGAGCCCCGGCACGGAGGGAAGGAGGAAGGAAGGGATGGAGGGAGGCATGGATGGGGTCCCGGTGCGGCGATGAACCGGCTGCCCGCACCCATGGAGGGCAGGGCTGGGAGAGGGGACCCCCCTGGAGCAGGGGCAGCCCTGGGAGCACCTCCCCACCTTCCTCCTCTCCCCATTCTGCCCCCGCTCATCCACCTCGTACGGTGGCGGCCAGCCTGGCGACTTGGAGGAGCAGTGGGTGCCCATGGCCCCGCGGTCCCGCCGCACACATCCCAGCAGAGCTGCCCCAAGCGCCAGTCCCAGCGCTCCCGCCCACCCGTGATGCCCAAACCTTCATGGATACAATAAAGCTCTCCACTCCCAAGGCTGTCTGGTGGGGTTATTTTGCCAGCAAGAGTTCCTGCCCCCTGCCCAGGGGCGGGGTAGGGTGCTGGATGTACTGGGATACTCCCAGTTGGGCCCCTTGGAGAGCCTACGGTGCCACCCAGCTCTACCGGCTGGCCCTGTGTCCCTGCTGGCGGAAAATATTCACATGCAAGGAAGAGCTGGGAGTGTCAAAGCACAGGCTCCTGAAACCCCCTTTGAGTATTTATTTAGGAGGGATTTTCCCCACCTCCGGGTTTGCAGCAAGCAGCAGGGTGGGACAGGCTGGGGACATCAGCCTGGAGCAGCTTCCCGGGGGGATGGCAGCCCTGCACCCCAGCCCAGGGCATTTGGGGTCAGCAGCTCCCAGGGATGAGGGATCATCATTTCCAGTGCCTTGGTGCTGAGCCAAGCAGCCACTCCTGGGGACCTTTGGCCACTGAGTCCCTGCCCAAATAATGCAGGCAGCTGCCTGGCTTGGCCCAGATGGAGACCTTCCACTTCCTGGGGACTTGTCTTGGGGAAAAAGGATTCTCCAAATCCAACCTGAACCCCCTGGGGTGCAATCTGGGGCCAGAGTCCTGTGGTTGCTGCTGCCAAGAAGGGTTTGGCCTCATGCATCCCCTGCATTCCTTTGTGTGCCACGGCTGGGGGCTGCTCTCAGCCTGTCCCCCCACAGGCCCAGCTCCTCACAGTCCGGCTGCTCTAATCCTCAACCCACCGTGGGGTCATGGCAGGGTCCCCATGTGTGTCCCTGGCTCAGCACCATCATGTTGGTGCTGGTGGCTCCTGCCTGCTCCAGTGCCTCGGCTGACCCCAGAGCTGGAGCTTGAGGAGCTCCCAAGCAAGGAGGAGAGACCCAACAACCAAAGCACCATCACCACAAGCGTGTCAGGCCAGCAGGAAGGAGGGGACAGCAGGGAGTGTCCCAGCCCCTCCTGGGGCTGTCTCAGCTGAGGGACAGGGGCCAGGCCGCCGGGAGCCGCCGCTCTACCGGGAGGCCTCCATCAGGCTCAGCATGCTGCTGTAGAGGCGCCCGGGGGCGTCCAGGCCCCACACAAAGTCCCAGTGGTTCCAGTCGGGGATGTGGGTGTAGGAGACGAGGTGGCTGATGTGGGGCAGCAGCTGCAGCACGTCCCTCCAGTCAGCTGCCCAGTCCTGCCCTCCCGACCACACGGCCGTGGGCACCGGCATCTGCTCCAGGCGGTACAGGGGCGGGGTGTCCTGGGGGACACGGGGCGCTCTCAGGGCTCAGGGAAGCCACTGTGTCCCTGCAGCACCCTGGAGAGGCCCCCAGCACCTCCAGCTGCCAGCACGGCCATGGCAGCTCCTACCTGGTGGTACCGAGCGCGGTTCTCGCTGCCGTAGTCAAAGGCTTTGAATTCTCCGGATTTTATCACCTGGGGAGAGAGGGGGGATCTACTGTGGGAGGAGGGAGCTGCTGGGAGAGGATGGATCTGCGGTGAGGGAGAGGATGGATCTGCTGTGAGTGAGAGGATGGATCTGTTCGGGAGGATGGAGCTGCTGTGAGGGAGAGGATGGATCTGCTGTGGGAGGATGGATCTGCTGTGAGGATGGATCTGCTGTGAGTGAGAGGATGGATTTGCTATGAGAGGGTGGATCTGCTGTGGGGGATGGATCTGCTGTGGGAGGAGGATCTGCTGGGAGAGGGTGGATCTGCTATGGGAGGTTGGACATGCTGTGACACAATGGATCTGCTATGAGTGAGAGGATGGATCTGTTCCTGCGTGGGTCTCACATCTCCCGGCCCCCTCAAGGCACTCATCATGAGAGGGTGCTCAGAAAGTGTCTGTGGAAGTCCCTGCCCTCCCTGTGCCCATCTCCAGCCATGCCAGCTGGCTGGGGACAGGCAGGACAAGGAGAGGTGTTGCTGTCCTCACCCGTGGGACATTGCAGGAGGAGATGACATTCCACCTTTTTTAACAGGGTGGCTTTGTGACCCCTGGCTCCACGCCTGTCCCCAGCCATGGGCTGACAAACCAAGGTGCTCCACGTGATTCCTAGGCTGCCCTGGTGCTCTTCCCTCTGGAATCCTGCTCACCACCAGCTGTGTGTGCAGGGTGCTGCTGCAGCTCCTCCAACACCCTGATTGTCCTTTTCCAGCCTCCACTGCCAATAATTGGCTCTGTAGGGAGGCACATGGTGGGGGATTCTCCAGCCTGACCCTGTGCTGAAGCTGCAGAGTCCATCTCCAGAATGTCCAGGACCCCTTTGGGCAGGGGGAGATGTTGTTGGCTCCCCATTTTCCTCCTCATCCATTTCCCCCAGCCTCTCCTTGGGCTTCATGGTGTCCCCAAGTTCTGCTTTGGTGATTCCTGGGAGGTCCAACAGCCATCTGTGGCCTCCCTATGCTGTCCCTTGTCCTGCCTGGCCCAGCACAGGACACACAGTGTCCTGCAGTGTCCCCTGGTCCCCAGAGGCACCAGGGCAGCTCATCCTGCACCCAGCCCCTCTTCTGACTTCTTGCCTTTCCTTTCCCAGTGTCTGGGACCCCTGAGCTCTCGTGCCTGCCCTGGCCCTCAGTGAAGGGCCCATCCCAGGGGTGTGTGTGTGTGTCAGGGGTCCTACCTGGGCCCAGTGGATGATGTTTTTGACAGAGGTGCCATCTGGATAGTGGGATGTGTACACATCCAGCCGTGTCTGCAAGGAAACAAATCCCACTGAGGGTGCTTTCCAGAGGATGGGAGGGGAGTGGCAGCTGCCAGGTGTTTCCCAGAGCAGCCACTGCTGAGTCACACTGCCTGAAGAGCTGGATATGATTTTCATTAAAAAACCATTGCTGTGAGGCAGCACAGGGAGGAGAGTGATGGGCTCTGTGAAACACCTTCCCTGGGCTCAAGGGCTGTGCCCAAGGCCTCAGTGACTGCCTGAGCTCACCCAGAGGCTGCTTCAGCAGGTGGGTACAGCAGGGGCTGCACCCCAGGCTGGTCACAGTGATTCAGAGGTGCTGCCAAGGGCCACCTGGCTGTAGCCATGATTTTTTCTGAAAAATCCCTTTGCCAGGATTTTTCCTCCTGAGAAGCTGAGAAGCCTCAGAGGAAAAGAGAAACAATAATTATTCTGCTGCTGTGGAATGCAACAGGTGCATCTTTGATTGGTTCATGTTGGTTGTTTCTAATTAATGGCCAATCTCAGTCTAGCTGTCTTGGACTCTCTAAGAGTCATGAGCTTTCCTTTTCCTTTTTCCTTTTCGCTTTCCTTTCCCCTTTCCTTCCCTTTTTCTTTCTCCTTTCTTTTCCTTTTTCCTTTCCTTTCTCCTTTCTTTTCCTTTTTCCTTTCCTTTCCCCTTTCTTTTCTCCTTCCCTTCCCTTCCCTTCCCTTCCCTTCCCTTCC
>JAXCLO010000274.1:3310884-3325230 GCA_035583995.1 Arremon aurantiirostris
CTCTGGGCTCCCAATGGCCAGGCCATGGCCAGCCTCTCACCCACAGCACCCCCAGGGCCTTCTCCCAGGGCTGCTCTTGAAAGAAAAGCTTTAATACCATTTTACTGATAGTATACATTGCTAAATTAATCTGCTTTCAGTTTCACAGGACTGGTATAAGGTGAATATATACACCACTTATCAATTTAAAAATACAATGCTCCCTTTCTTCAGGTTAATGTTTAACTCCATCATGCTGTAGCTGTGAGTTTGTTATTAATCAACCAATAATCAACCATTTTGCTGCCTCCCTGTTTACCTGGGTTCTGGTCATTTATTAATAAAGATAAAGCCATTCTTGGCTGCATTTCCCATGTCACAAAGTTGGCTTGTTGGCTTAAGAAGCACCATCTATCCAGAACCAGTCTCTGGGGTGGCTCTAAAGGGCTTATAAGAGAAGTGAAGGACAAGAACTCACTTAGATATCATGCACAAAAAAGAGGGAAATTGTGCATATTCTGTGTGTGAAATGGTATCTGTTTCTGTATGCATGGAAAGCAGTCTTTGATGGAAAACTCAAATTTCCTGGACAATATAAAACCTCTGTTGTGGGGGGATAGAATGTAAGAAAATAAAGATAGTGCAGAAGGTAGTGTCACCCCTGAGGAGCTGTAGCTGTACTAATCACCAAAGATTAGGAACAGGCCTGCCCTTGACAGGCCACAGCTGTGTCCAATAAGAAGAAGAGTGCTACAAAAGAGTGGGTTAGCTGGCTGAGGAGAGAGCTGGAGTTTGTTGGCTGTGCTGTGAAGAAGAAGGAGTCAGTGCTGTGAGGAGCTGCCCAGGAGAAATCACCGAGAAGGTATGGAACTTTTGCAAAAAGATGACAACACCCTGTGGGAGAAGAGCAGAAGTAGCCAGCTCTTACTGTGATGGCAGCAAAAAATGCATGCTAGAGCTTGAGATCCAGGCAGCTTTACTTAGGCTTTTCTGAAGGCAAGCCCAGATCCAGCAGCACTATTTTCTCCTGTATTTAGACAGTAACAGCTCTAGACCTATCTCTGCCCCACCCCTTGACACACTGGGGAGAAGTGTGAGCTACAATTTCAGGAGTCGCTGGTGAGCGGTGACTTTGTACCACGGTTTCTGTGTTCAGATCAAGCCTGAACAAGTGCTGGGCAGCTTGGTGTCTGCTCCAGACAAAGGTCAGCACATTGTTTCTGATTCAGTGCCAGACTGGTTATTCTGCCAGAGGTTTCCTTCCCTGTATCATCACCTTTCTCTCTCCTCTGGACTCTGCAGCAGGCTAGAAGTAAGCCAGAATAAAATATTGCAATTACTCTTGAATCTTCTTTTGCAGTGGATGAAAATGTTGTTTCCTTGGTGCCCACTGTCCTAGGTGAGACACCAGCTTCAGCAATGAACAAAGTACTATGAAAAGTGACAGGGAGACACAGACCTCTAAACTGCTGGGATGGAATGAGGTCAAGTTTGGCACAGTGCATTACATCAGCTGGAGGAATCCTCCTTTAAAAAACAGCCCATGCCAGACACATGTTCCAGCCTGCCTGTGTAAAACCACCACTGAAAGCCTCCTTGTCCACCAGGGCTGTGACAAAGATGTTCAGGTATGTTTCTGCAAGAGGCAGTATAAATGCCTACTGTCTTTTATGTATGTTTGTAACGCAGCTCTGTGTGCTCTCAGTCATCTGCAGCGTGCTGCTCCTGGAGCACACCAGTGATCCTCTGCCATAAAGCAAACAGCAAAACCTATCCTTTAAATAAAGAAATAATTCTTCAAACACATGGAAATTCAGGCTTGCAAGAATTGTTAGGACTATATACAGGACACAAGTTTCTTGGTTGATTTAGGGGTGTTCTAAGTCCACCTGTGTGGACCATTGTTATTTAACAGGAATGGCAAACTTTAGATGGATAACAAATAAGACTGGATAAGTTTTCCTCATGTGACAGACTGGAAACATGTCTAGGTGTCTATGACAGAGAGAGAATCAACACCAGATTCTTATCAAATATATTTGTTTATCTTCAAATTCTTCCAAAACATGACAAAGTGCTAAAGGCTCTTTAATCTTGGCATGTGTAACTATTTCTTATGAAATAAAAAATTTGCTTATGAAATAGTTTTCTTATGAACTCTTCCCGTCCCTGCACACCATTCCAAGTTGCCTAGGTGCCAGTATAAACCTAACCCTGACCTTAAGCTTAGCCAAGTACCTAATCAAATATTTCATTTTTACCTATGAACAGTTCTACTGAAGTCACAGGTCTGAAATTCTGCATGTGATTTTCCAAGTCACGTGTTAGTTCATAATACAGAAAGCAAAAATCCAATCTACATACACATATTATATATACATATATATATGTATCTACCTTTACAAAAGACAATGATGTACACAGCAACCTACCAGCAATCTGATGAATTTTTGAGCATTACCCAGATGTTTTTGACTCCAGGCTCCCTTGACTTCCTTCAATGTGTGTGCCTAAAGGTACAAATAGGTCACTGGAATTGGAAGGCAATTCATTGAAATCTATCATTCACACAATATGGTGAATAGCAAACCTGTGCTGAATACACACAGATGCCTAATAAGGAGACAGCCATAATATGACTGTCTGTGTGACATCTGATTTTTTTTTCCAATGTTCAAACCTAAGTGGGTTGTTGTTGACAGATGTGAATATTATGTGCATGTAAAGAAATAACACAGCATCTGCCTTAGCTTTTGACTTGGAGACTGAAGGACTCCTTGGTATCATGCATTTTTGATCATGTAGAAGTTGTTTTTTTATTTAGGATACCTTCCCCCCCAAAATGTGCCTAATGACATTATGTGAAAGGACAGGAAGGCATATTTATAATTTATTGCTAGCTGCACTAACACTATCCACATTAAACATAAATAATCTACTTTTGTGAACTGTACTCAGAGAAATCAGCAGCAAATTATAGAAGCAATGGCTATTCTGCCTCTTTTCATTCTCAGGGCATTAGCTTACCTGTTCTGTTTCCATCTTGGAAGAGGCAAGTGAATTTAGTGATAGCTGCTTGGCAGGCAGTGCAATGCACAGAAATTAGATTTGAACTTAAGCATATCTGCTCCAAGCTCTCTCCTGGGACTAAAAAGGCAGACAGATTATATTTTGCTGTGGTAAGAAATTGTACCTGTAAAAATAATAATAACAATAAAATCACTAAAGACTGAGGTAGATTCTGTTTCCTGAGTTCCTGGATGTGTTTGGACATGTATGAAACACTCATAAATGCCAATACATGGAAATTTTCTGACCTCACAGCTTTAGATACAGTTTCCAGCTCACTCTCTGTACTGTCTTGTCTTATCCCAGGTATGTTCAGCTCTGTGCAAGCAGGACAATGTCCTACTCCTCCCTGTTTGCTCCAGTGCTGTGGGGGCCTGAATATATGTATTGTTAAGAAAAGAGCCTGAATATATGTATTGATATAACAACTGAAATATAGTAGGAGTCCTAGTGAATATCTATATTATATTTGGTGGGTCTGAGTTGCTCCAAATGAGCTACAGCTGTGGGGTCCTTAGTTGGGCAGCAACTGTACCCCTTGACATCATAGAAGATAGGACAGCCGAGAGCTGGGGCAGCCTGAGAGCTGGGACTTTGGAATATCAGCCAGAGAGCTGGGACTATAGAAGAGAGGACAGCCGAGAGCTGTGGCAGCCAGAGAGCTGGGACTTTAGAATATCATATGGCCTTTGAATTAAGGAGCTGTAGCAGCAGAAAGCTGTAAGAATATGGCCTTTAAGGAAAAGAGCCTTGGAACATCTAAGGATTTGTGTGTGTGTTTAAAGACAGCCGAGAGCTGTGGCAGCCTGAGAGCTGGGACTCTATAGGGATATGTATATATTCTATGTACGTATCTAAGGCAGCCGAGAGCTGTGGCAGCCTGAGAGCTGGGACTGTATGGGTGTTGTAATTGTACAATTGTTAAAAGAAAAGGGGGGAAATGTGGGGGCCTGAATAAATGTATTGTTATGGAGAGAGTCCCTGTTAAGATCTATGTCTTGTAAGATCTGTGTGGGTCCTGGCTACTCCAAACGAGTTACAGCTGCAAAGTCCTTAGTTGGGCAGCAGCTGTAGCTCGTGAAGGTAACTGGAATAAATAGGGGTGGGTCAAGAGCCCAGGAGGAGCTCCTGAGAAGATATGAAGGACTGTGTTGCAGAGAAGAACAGCTTAGTACAGTATGGGACTTGAGAAATATGAACACAACAAGAATACAACAATTGGTGACCCCGATGTGATGAAGAACACGCAGCCATGAGGAACTACACGGCAGAGAAGAACAGCTTGGTACAGTACGGGACTTGAGTAATATGAATACAACAAGAATACAACACATGCCCACCTTCCCTCCAGCTGGGGCCCTGCTGCTGCTGTTCCTGCTGCTATTTTCCACTAGGCACCTCCTCAGCACTGGGATTGGGGTTAATCCTGTCCTGGGCTGTCCAAGCCCACCTTCCCTCCAGCTGGGGCCCTGCTGCTCCTCCTGCTGCCCCTTTCCTGTGCCCAGGTGTCTCTTGCCAAGGGTAAAGCAGCCACAAACCACCTGACCCCGGCATCCTGAGCTGGGAAAGGGAGCAGCACCCTGCTGTTGGCAATAAGGGAATGCCAGCTCTTGTGCAATCCCTGCCAGATAAACACAAAACTGCCTTGCAGTAACCTTGGAGAACACTCAGGTTAAAGAACCTGGTGAGTCCTTATCTGCTCATGCTTTTCCTGGTTTAAAGTCCCTTTGGCTAGGCTGGGCTGTCTCTGCTTTGCACATTTATAGGGATTTTGCCCGTGCTGGAGTTGCACAGTGGAGCTTGAGGACAGCTGATCTTTTCACAACACCTTGTTGGGTTGCTCATGCCATCATTCCATTCTCTCTAATGAAATGGAATAAACAAAAGCATAAATGTGGGTTGGGAAATAATGGAGATGTGGTCACTGGTGTTTCTTCAGTAATTCCTCCCCTGTTCCTGTGCTCAGAAGAGCCCAGAACAACCCTGAACTTGTTGTACTTCTCCCCTGATCTCCCTTCATTGGCTTTAAAGTGTATTTTACAGCTGAAAGAGTTTGGTTTGTGCCTGAACAGACCTGGGACAACGTGAGCAAAATTTCTCAGTAAAGAAACACCCACAGTTTTCAAATTTGGCGCTGTAGTGCTCCTGAGATTATTTCCCAGCATACTGAAGACAAGCTGTTCTGGCTGAGCTTTCAACACCTGTTTGTGAAATTTTGGAGAAAATTACATCTGATTTTGATTTCAGCTAACTTTCCATGGCCTTATGTTCCCACCTGCCTGAAGTCCCATCACATGAAAATGCAAATCTCAAAACCAGGGTCTCCCTTTCTCAGAGGTTCATCTAACAAACTCAAAAGAAAATTTGAAAATTACACTGGAAATAACATGGGAAATTGCTGTGAGTTCCTGAAATAAGAAAGCACAGTGCTTTCAACCAAAGGAAAAGCCTGAATCTACTCAGCAATGCCTCTGGAAATCGTTGTCAGGCTGCAAAGGATCAAAAAGATGTGAAAAGGCAGCACGCCATCTGTCATAACTCCACAAAACCTTGTCCTAGATTAACTCTGGGACAAATCAGTTTCCAAATAACCCCACGGGCCAGCAGGTTGCTTAAAGCAGACACCAGAGCAATCCTTGGGCTGCTTGCAAAAGCACCTCCTCTCTTCAAGCCTGTGCATGTGGGAAGGAGCCTGTGCTGGCCCTGTGCTCCCCTCCGTGACTCCTGTGTGTGCTGGTGCCCTGTGTGATTGGAGAAATGATGGATGAGGCAGCAGGGTGACACTGCTGTGCCCTGAGAGGGATGTGACACAGCTGTGAGCCCTCACAGCCTGGGGCTGTCCCTGTGCTCCTCTCCATGACTCCTGTGTGTGCTGGTGCCCTGTGTGATTGGAGAAATGATGGATCAGGCAGCAGGGTGATGCTGCTGTGCCCTGAGAGGGATGTGACACAGCTGTGAGCCCTCACAGCCTCATGTGACACCCTCTGCATGAGCACACCTGGGAGAAGATTGAATGAGAGGCTGAGTGACCAATATCCTCCCCACCTGTGGCTGAGGCTGGTTTGCCCACGCAGGGAGGAGAAAAGGGTGGTGGAGGCTTTGTGGGTGAATGGAACACCATGGACTGAGATATGTGGGATATTGATCTGTTGGAGCAGATCCAGGGCAGGCACCAGCATGGGCAGGGGGATGGAGCAGCTCGGCTGGGAGGAAAGGCTGGCACAGCTGGGGGTGTTCAGCCTGGAGAGGAGAAGCTCTGGGGTGACCAAACTGTGGCCTGAAGGAGATACAAGATTCATGAAGAGACTGTTTAAAAGGGATGGAAGGACAGGACACAGGGAATGGCTTCCTAGTGCCAGAGGGCAGGGCTGGATGGGATATTGGGAATTAGGAATTGTTCCCTGGCAGGGTGGGCAGGCTCTGGCACAGCTGTGGCTGCCCCTGGATCCCTGGCAGTGCCCAAGGCCAGGCTGGACAGGGTTTGGAACCACCAAGGTGTCATTGGGGTGGGATGAGATGGGATTTGAGGTCCCTTCCCACCCAAACCACCCATGATTCCATGATTCTGTGATACCCTCTGCAATCACCACAGACCTGCCTGGTGGTGTTGGACTTGCCTGACAGAGCTGAGACACGCCGGGCCTCCAATCCTGCCATGGCCATCCCAGGAGATGGAATTTCACAATATTTATTCTGCAGGCATAAATCAATTTGCTTCCAAAACAAACCTCTTCATTTGTTATTGATCCTTTGGCAGCAGAGGGGAAGCAAGTGCCAGAATCTGATCAAACCAGAACTTCACCAGAGTGCTCTGTCAGGGCAGAATGAAGATAATGCATTGGAAACACTGAACCAGATAACTGCAGGAGTGGCAGAAACTTCATAACCTGAGCAGAAAGAGACCAAACCCAGCACTTTTAATGAGTTTCCAGAAGTGCAAAGTTAGTGCTTTAAAACTGAATTTGAATAAATGGCCGGTGTGGCATGTGGTTTAGTGGCGAGCATGGTTGGCTTTGATGACCTTGGGGGTCTCTTAAGGATTCTGTGATTCTGATTTCCTGCCAGCTTTTCAGAAGCTTGCAGGGGGAGCATCCTGGCAGCCTCTCAGTGTGTTTATTCTCCATTTGCACTGCTATCCATGGCATGAGCACAGTGCAGCCCTGTAAGGTGCGGTTCCAGGGCACGGCCCTGCCTTGAGCAGCTGATCACAGAGAAAAAGATGTCATTACAAATGTCCTAAGTGAGGCAGCTAATCACTGGCAGCCCAGGCAGGTCCTATCTGACCTATAGCCTCATTCCTGCACCCTGGCATGGCCTCACCCTGCCCTGTTTTCTGCTGTGGTCAGTTCCAGCTCTAAGGGTAGAAAGTGAAACACTTTACAGGTGGTGACTCGAGCACTGCCACCACCAGCCCTGTGCCACCATCTCCAGACTCCTGGATGAAACTCTGCTGCTAAAACCCCAAAGTCTGGCTCTGGAGAGCTGCTGTGCTGGGCTCCACGCCCTCCTCACCACCCACCTCTTCCCTGCAGGGACATGCTGGTGGCATCAGGATCATCTGGAAATGATCCCTGAGCACAAGGAGCATTGGGCAAGCAGCTCTCCCTCACCTACATCTGGTGAGAGGTCTGTGCAGATAGAATCCTGGAATGGTTTGGGTTGGAGGAGACCTCAAATCCTGCCTCATTCCACCCCTTCCACTATCCCAGGTGGCTCCCAGCCCCATCCAGCCTGGCCTTGGGCACTTCCAGAGATCCAGGGGCAGCCACAGCTGCTCTGGGCACCCTGTGCCAATTTCTCCAGAGTTTTAACCTCTAGTTAACAGTACAACCACACAGAGCCCAGTAGACCCTATCCACTTTATTGTTATTATTATCATTATCATTATCATTATTATTATTACATATTTGTGGAAAGAGAACCTTATCCTTTGCCCAGCTTGCTCCCAGGCATATTTTAAGATGGTAGATACACAAACTGGCAAATTCACAATTCCTCCTCTGATCAAGGTATCATTAACAATTTAATCCAGAAACTGAAAACAGATTTAGGCTCGTTGCTGCTTTCCACCACACTCTTCTTCTGTCTCCCTGAGAGGCAGCAAAAGGTGGCCTTTGCAGCTGGTTTTGTGCCTTAGGGCAGCTTGAAGTGGTGCAAAATGGTGTTTCCTGCTAGAACTTACTGAAACTCCTTTGTGCATAAGTGAGGTTATCCAAATCAGCATGAATCTAAGATGTCCCCTTTGTTAGTAAGGTGGGGGGTTCTCATGGATACAAACCCATGGCCACTCTTCATTGCCACCAGGCAGGACGTTCATAGCTCCTTCCAGCCCTGAAGGAAGGCAGTGAGTGCTGGGATGTTGGGATTCCTGGTGTGGAAGTGGTGCCAGAAGGTGAACAAAGCAGGACCCATCCACCACGTGGCTTCATCCCATCCCTGTGGGACACCAGCATCCAGGAGGGCACGGAGCTCCTGGCCAGCTGTTTGCAGCTGGGAACCCAAGCTCAAGGAGCCCAGAGTCCACAATGGCCACCAGGAGCCAAGTTCCACCAAAGTGGTGGTGAGGGAGGCACGTGGGAGACTCAGGGTGTGAGGGCTCTGCTCAACTTCAGCCCACTGAACCTCAGTCCAGAGTGCTTCCCCAGTCATTGCATTGCCTGGTTGTCCTCACTGGCCAGAGCAATATCAATCCAGACCAAGTGTAGCAGTTTATTGAGCTTTTCCCCCCCAGTTTTTCTTCTTTTTTTAAATCATTTCCCCCCTAAAGATGAAATAAGCCCCAGAAGTCATGGAGAAGCCAACAATCACTGCTCCAGCTCTAGGCACCCTTCTCCATCAGGTCAAGCATTTCTTTGTAGACCTGCTCGTAGACCTGCTTGCCCCAGAGGAAGTCAAAGTGGACAAATTCGGGGATGTACTTTTTGTAGGCCACGTTGGAGATGCGGGGCAGGGTGATGTTCACGTCCTCGGGGGCTGAGATCCAGTCCCTGCCCCCATACCAGGCAGCCAGCGGGGTTTTCATGTTCTCCAGCTCATAGAAGGGAGGAGTGCTCTGCAAGACAGGAGGGAGGCAAAGGGCAAGCCAAAAATTCAAAGTGTGTCCTGGTGGCTGCTTGGAATTTCTCCCTTATCCCAAGGGATAGAAGAGGAGCTATCACTAGGGAGCCTCCCTGTGCCTTGGGCTCCTGTTCTTTCCACCAGAGGGTCAAAAAGTCACCACTGAGTGACTGAGTTACTTATTTTTATTAGAAAGTTATGAACCTGCATCCCCACACAAAGCAAATTCCATAAATATAATGTAATTAATGGAATCACAGCATGGTTTGAGTTGGGATGGACCTCAAACATCATCTTGTCCCAGCTCCCCTGCCATGGGCAGGGGCACCTTCCACTATTGAGGCTGCTCAATTGTCCAAATTCAGTCTCAGCCACTGCAATATTTTCACTGGAATATTTATTTTATTTTTTCTCTGAGCATGGCTCTCTCTTACCTGGTTGTAATGAAGCACGTTGTCACTGCCGTAATCATAATGCTTGAATTCTCCAGTCTGGTAGAGCTGGAAAAAGAGAATTATGTTCATTATCCACACATTGGAGGAGGCTCTAAGACAGATAAAAGAAGTGACAGGGGATTGCAGTGCTCCCTCCTGCCACTAAGGCTCAGGGAACCCATTTTTACATTTGGATTTTGGGAGGAGAGCCCAGCCCCAGGAAGACCACAGTGAAGAACCTGGTGTACAGCCAAGAGCCTCAAAGGATACATGAATCAGACAACTTTGGGCAAGTTTTTTGTGTGTTGTGGTCAGTGCCAGCAGCAGAAGGATGTGAGTAGAACATTTTCAATAATTAGTTGTACCATTAGTGGTCTTACTGACCCTCAGCCTTCACTCTGGCATCTCCTGTCCTGGTTTATCACCAGGTTCCACCTCCTCCTCCCACAAGCCCCAGTTCTTTTGTTGGGATAAATGACTTCATTTCCAGCAGTGTTTCAGCTTTCCCCTCCCTCCCTCCCTCCCTCCCTCCCACAGCTCTGCAGGGGGAGCAGAGGGGCATTATCCCCAGTTTTATTCCCAGAATATTCCCCGAGCAGAGGGAGGAGAACAGGAGGTGTTACCTGGCGCCAGTGCAACATGTTTTTTAGGGATGTGGAGTCAGGGTAGCGGGCCAGGTACACATCCATGCGGCTCTGCAAGACCATCAGAGAGACCATTATTATCATTATCAAGACCAATAATATTATCATATTATTATCACAATCAAGACCATTATTCTCTGCTCCCTCTCCAAAAAACCCACATCAGAAATAAAACCAAACCTGTTCAGGAGCCACACGAGCCTCACGCACACAGAGCTGTAGATCTCCCTGCAGCAAGCTGAGCAAGTCCCATGGTAGGAGCCTGCCTGGTTCCCAAGGCAAAGTAAGGCTCCATACCTCATACTCAGGATCCTTTTGCAAAGCTCAGCTCTGTGTGCTGCCCCTAATACATTTCCTTCTTGGAATATTAAGGAATTTCACCAACGATTCACACCTCCCACCCTGGTGCCTCCAGGTTGAATTTTTCCACCAGCCAAAGATGTGGAAGGCCATGGAGGCAGCAGATGCACAGCTCAGGCTGGGACAGGGAGGAAGGGGATGTCTGGAGAGGGAAGCTGCAGTGTACATACCACATTCAAGCTGTTGGTGAACCCACCAGGCAGGTAAAGCACCAAAGAGCACACGGTCTTCAGCATGGGGTAGGTGCACATTTTGGAAATCACTTGCTTCAACACCTCATCCTTATCAAAGACCACTGTCTTGCCTAAGATGATCTGTGGAAGTCAGAGGAGTGGATCAGTGGGGTGTATCACGCTCTGTTTTGCCTCCGGGTGCTCCCCACCTCTTTGCTCACCCCTGAAATTTGCTGACAACTTTGCTTTGCTTCATCACTTTGGCTTTTCAGAAAAGGCCACGGCCCTGGAAGAGCCCTGCCCTTCCTAGGAGAGGTTTCTCTGGGGAGAAGGGACCCAAAATCAATCCCTGTCAATAGTTCTGTGATGAAGGCTGGACAGGAGGATGATCTGCCTGCCCTCCAGGCTCACAGCACACACACAAACACCCAGAGCGGGGAGATGGAGGTGATGTACAAGCCCTGCCTGTCTCAGGTGACCCTCCCAGTCCCTCCTCCCCCTCACACCCCACCTGTGCTGAGGACACACCTTAATCAGCGCCTCGGGGAGGTCAAACACCCTCACCAAGGGGGACTTCATGTGGGAGTTGACAGTGATGGGAGCCAAGGCGAAGAACATCTTGATTTTGCGATCCAGCTCGGGAATGGAGGAGAAGGCAATGAAACCTGCGTGGGGGAGAGGGAAGCAGACCCTGCCCTGCTGTTCCTGAGGCAGATGTTGGCTTCCAGGTGTGCATGCCCACCTTAAAGCCCCTCAGAGGTGGCTCCAGCAGGTCAGGCTCTGGCAGCAATGAGATGAACCCAGTTTGGGGCTGCCAGTGCTCAAAACTCTTCTGTTAAAACAATTACCTGCTCTTTTCCTTTTTGTTATTTGGAAATACCTGGACATTTCCCTTCCTTTTTTAGGAACACTCCCTGACCGAGGTTTTAGGAGCACTCCCAGGCTGGGGGTGCACAGCTGGTGTGACCCTGCCAGGCCTGCCCTCCTCCTCAGTACCTGTGGTGGTGCCTTGGGAGTAAGCCACGTAGTACAACTGCTCCCGCCCCGTTCTCTGCAGGATGTAGTTGATGGACGCTGGAAGGTCATACATGGCCATCTCATGGAAGCTGCAGGGGAGAAAGGCACATGACAAAATCACCTTTTCTGACCTTGCCATGGGCTGCTTGGGTGCAGGCAAGCGCTTTGGCAGGAGCTGACAACCCAATTTCTGCCCAATGGCAGAGGGTGTGACTGCCAGGAGCACCTCTCCTCCAGCCTGGAGACACTGCTGAGGGACCTGCCCACCCTCCGGTTTCATGGAAAATACCTGTAAGCTGAGTATTCCTGCTGGTAGAACTCAAACTCCTGGTGTTTCCGTGACCAGCTGTTGCCCCGGCTGTTCCCGATCCAGACGTCGTAGCCAGCGTCAGCCAGGATGAAGCCCAGGCTGGTATTGGGCAAGTTGGTGACCCAGTTGCTTCCCTCCAACACCAGGCCATGCTGCAGGAGGACCACAGCCTTTGGAGCTGGAGGAAGGAGAGGAGAAATCATTTTCTGTGACCATGAGCAAAATTGAACATTCACATGTTTGATTCACATTCACATTCACGCTCTGGCAGCAACCCTGGGAAGTCACACCAGGGCAGGGACACTGTCCTCTGTCCTCTGTCCTCTGTCCTCAGCCTCTCTGGGAAGGTGTTTTTGAAGAAGGCCAGGGCAGAGACTGGAAATCTGGGGTTTTTTAACACTTATTTGCCATATACACGACAAGAACTGGGCATGACCCCACCACTGCTCTGAAGCTGGGGTTTCAGTGCAGAACAGGGAGATCCCCAAATCTTCCTTCCTGGACACAGGAAAGATGCAAAATACTGAGATGGCATTGGATTGGCTACCTGGTTTGGTTTCCTTTCCTCACTAATGGCTTTTTGCTGCTCCACTCTCTGGTTTTGAGCTGAGGTAATACCTGGGGTGAGATTTCTCTGCCCCGTTCATCCTTCTTCCTCTTTGGGGCAAATCCTCTCAGAACAAGGTCAGCATGGTGGGCACCTGCATTTCTTCTGCTCCTGAGGCTATTTGCCTGTTTTCTCCTACAGGATCAGCTTCCTCCTGGAGCACTGTCCTGGGCTGACTACATGATGCTTTTATCCCCAATTGTCTTGTTCTGTTTGTGCTGAATAACAAGTTTTGCACCTTTAAGACTTATTCCAAAGAATAAAGAAAAAAACCCCAAACTGTGCAGTTTATTTTCAAACACTACACTCACTCCTCTATATTCCTTCTTCTAAACTGTCTGCAATAAAACAAACAACAAGACAAAGCTCTCCTATATTTTAGTTAGTTTTAGCTAGCTGAAGCAAAAAATTTCCCTAGACTGTAATTTTTTCCCTTTTCTTTAAACCTGTTTAAACCTACTCTAAACTGAACGCCCAAAAAACCACCAACAGCTCACACCTGTAACCCACCAGACCAAACCTGGGCTGCAGCATTTCCAGTACCAAAAAGATAACAAGAGACTAAATAAACTAAGCTGCAACCTAGAAAAGAGACGTTCTGAGTTTGTCATCTCAGTATTGTTTAATATAGTATTAGTTCTATTGTTTAATAAAGTTTTTGTTTAAACAAGTTTTTTCCACTTTTCTCCAAAATAAAAAATTTCTCCAAGACCAATTAAAAAAACCAAAAAACAACCCAATTAAATCTGCTTTTCAAAAAAAGCTCCTTTAAAAGTTCTCTCCCAATTTTGCCCACAACCAAAACAAATACAAGCACCCATCCCACGGTGAGGTTGCCTTGGCAGTGGGTTACTCCAGCCCAGCAAAGGCCTCAGGGTGGCAGGGCCAGGCAGAGCTTCCTGTGGCACTTACGGGGACAGAACATGTTGGATGGCTGTGCCCCTGCCTTGTGGGAGAGGCTGAAGCTCCCTGGGCTGCCTCTGCCGTGGGGGATCCTCTGCAGGGTGAGGAAATATCCATCCTCTGTCAGCACCTCGTGCTCCTCGTAGGGGTACCCGTGGTACTGCACAATTTCGCCCTGTGGGAAGGGAAGGAGAGCAAGGGACAGTCCCCAAGGAGGGACAGAGGTCCTCAGGGGTGGCAGGGCTTGGCTGGACAGAGCCATCTGTGCTGGTGGTGGCTCCAGGGGGAAGCTGGGCTCAGTCCCTCCCAACGTCCCCATGGTGATGTCATGACTCCAGCCAGAATTTTTGGCAGGTCTGGTGAAGAACTGTCACTTTTTGTGTTGCAGTCAAGAGCAGGGCAGCACAGACAGCCCAACTCTGAGCCTGAGAGGGCTGTGAGGGCTGTCCTGACCAAACCTGCTGACTTGGAACAAAGCCTTCCCCCTGTGAAGGTGTTCACAGGGGTCCCAGGATGAGGGAACAGATGAGAATGTGACTCCATGTTTCAAAAGGTTTGATTTATTATTTTATTTTATATCTATATATATATATATTATTAAAACTATACTAAAAGAATAGAAGAAAGGATTTCATCAGAAGGCTAGCTAAGAATAGAAAAAGAATGATACCAAAGGCTTGTGCCTGACCAAGACAGTCTGGACAGCCGGACTGTGGTTGGCCATTAATTAGAAACAACCACATGAGACCAATCACAGATGCACCTGCTGCATTCCACAGCAGCAGATAACCAT
>JAXCLO010000274.1:3356986-3397361 GCA_035583995.1 Arremon aurantiirostris
GGTTGGTTGGTTGGTGGATGGATGGATGGATGGATGGATGGATGGATGCATGGATGGATGGATGGATGGATGGATGGATGGAGGAAACCTCTGCAAAGCTGAGCAAGCTCCTGATCACAGGCTGGGACCTTCAGCAGGGCCACAATGAGCAATGGGCTGGTTTGGGGTCATTCACATCCCACCTCCAGATCCTGGTCAGGAGATGCTTTGCCAGAGCTCAGCTTTTTTGTCCCACAGGTAGAGCCTTGTCCTGTGTGAATGTCAGAGTTTGGCAGCTCTGCTCATGCTCCTCTACAATAAACTCTCCAGGTCTCACTCTTGGGGAGTGAAGTCTGTCAGGGGGAGCTGACAAAGAGATGAAGGTCGCAAATTCTCCTTGCAGAATCTTTTCTGTGCTCCAACCTTTGGGGGAAGCCAGATTATTGCCTGGAGTGCTGCAGCACAGCCCCACCCCCAGAAAAGGACACAGACACGCTGGGTGCCATCCCTTCTCCTGCTCCAAGGCACAAACACGTGAGCTGGGGGCTCTTGTGCAAAGCTTTTCTTTCCTTTCGACACAAAAGAGACAAACTAAAAGCCAAGAGGATGGGCTAGCTGGGGTGAAGATAATTCCAACCTTCCTATTTGTGTTTTTAATCACTGCTCTGTGTTCCTCAGCTCAGTGTGGCTTCCAGCCCTTCCCTTTCCCAGGGGCTGCAGCTTCTCCAGGAAGCCCCCAGCCCTCCCAGGTTGGTTTGAAGGGTGAGTGAGGGCTGAGAACCCCTGAACCATCAAACACTCAGAAACCATGGGCCAGAGCTGCTTCCCTGCACGTTCAGATGTCAGGGAGAAGCCAAATCCTTCCCAAGAGCTGCTATTGAGGGGAGGGGAATATCCAGAATTCCTTTTTGTGTGTGAGTGGATGTTATCAGTCTCCTCTCACTGCTGCCTGATCCTTCCCATCCTCCAACGCAAATCCCAACGTTTTCCTGAGCTGCTTGCAGTCCCAACTCCAGTCTGGAGCTGTCAGCCCTCCTGTTTCCATAGTTTCCAACACTTTTTAAAGCAAAGGATCCCCAAGCCAACCTCTCCAAGGCATCTCTCTGCCTCCAGCTGCCTCTCAGCCACCCCTCATCAGCTGCTCCACGCCATCCCATCCCTGCAGGAGCCCAGCAAATCTCTACAAACATGTGCCATCACCCCTTTCCTCACAAGTTCCATGCCTCCACCCACCAGGTTTCACTCTCCCATTACCAAACCCTGCTTTACATTAAAGCCTTTGCTGCCTTCTCCTCCAGACTCATTAATTTCCCTTTTAAAGGCTCATTCCAGATTTCCATGACAGAATCCTTCCCATTTTTTCTTGCTGCCTGCCACGGGGCAGCCCTGATCTCTCTGTGCAGGCTGCTGGAATTCCTCCATCCAGCATTTCCCAGCCTCTCCCAGACCCCACATCACCTTTATGCTACAATTATTCTGTTAAAGACCAAAAAAACACCAAAAATCCAGGGCCTGAAGCAGCCTGAATTGCACAAAGGGTAATTTAAAGCACAAAGCTCAGCCTCTGAAATATCAACTTTTATCAGCTCAAAACCCCTCCATGAAGAAAAATCATGAATTTATATCAGGGCTTAGCCATGGGAGACAAAGTAAATTACCAAGCACAGGAGCCCTCAAAAAGTAAAAATAAACCACATTAAACCCCTTTTTAAAATATTTTTGTAGCCAGTACAGCCCATACAGCAACATTTGCAGCTGGAGGGTGTAGCCCAGCGGTTTATTAGCAATTTTTAAAATTCATTTTGCTCATCACAAGTCCCATTGTTCCCATTAGAGCAGATAAACACACCCAGGCTTGTGCAGAGCACCAGGAGCTCACCAAGGCAAACACATCTGCTGAACCTGCACAACCCTGATGTTTCTCAGAGCTATTCTTTCTTTTTTTTCTTTAAAAAAAAGCAACCTAAAAGTTTTTCTCTTTGCAATGCCTTTAGAATAAAGCTTGGTAGACAAAAAGAAAAAAAAAAAAAACACAACCAAACAAATAAACTAAAAAAAAAAAAACAAAAAAAAATCCAGGCAAAAAATAATTACCTGTCCTATATTTCAACACAGAGCAGTGGCTGAGAAGTGTGAAAGCACAGAAGATAGGTGGGAAATGAGAAAAAAACCATGGAAAAATGCAAAAAAATAATGAAATACCATAAAAAACCCAACTAGGAAAAGTCACAAAGAGCAGAGAGCATAAGGCAAAGAAACAAGTGATGGTTTTTATTTTTGTGGGCCCAGCAGTTCAAAATAAAGGGATTTTCTCATCTACCTAGCACAGGACTGTGCAGGAAAAATAAAATTTAAAAAAAAAAACAAAAAGGAGCAGAATTACCAGGGACAGATGTGGAAAGATGGGGTTTGAGGAGACACCAAAGAATAAGGGTGACAAGAAGCCAAAAAAGAACCAACCAGCTGCAGGAAAAACACTTCAAAATTCTCCCACCACCGTCTCTCCTTCCTAAAAGAGTGCAATTTATAGCTCTGCTGCAGCTCAAAAAGAAGACACAATTAATTATTAACCACCTGGAAAGGGACCTGAAGGAGCTGAGCTGCTGCCCCATGGGCTTGGGAAAGCTCAGGCTCTGGAGCTGGAGGGGCTCAGAGGGCATGGAAAGCACAGGATGGGGATGGAGCACAGGGATTGTCCTCAGGGCTGGCACCCAGCACCTCCCTGGCCAGCTCTGTCACCACAAGGGTCACCAGAGTGGAAAAAATGAGAATTTTTGCCAAGAAATCACATTTAGCTCACGGGGGCTGGGCCATGGGACTTTCAGTCAATGGGACAAGAGTGTAAAAGTCAAATAAATACAATCCTCTGTCCATAGCACTTCTGTCTTCAGAGCAGAATTCTTTCATAGAGAGATGTCTGTATTTATAGAAACTCCTCATCATGTTGAACCCTGTTGAAACCACTCTCCTTTGAGCTTCCTGCCCTTCCTCTGCATCTTCCCACCCTAATTTCATTTTCTGGATGCAAACCAAGCTCACTAGAGCAAAAGGAACATGCATTGACAGCTTGGGCAGCACCAGGTGCTGAGGTGCAAACCCTCACCTGTGGGCTCAGCCCCACCTGGCCAACACTGCACCCCAAACTTTCCCTGTCCCACCAGAACTGGAGTTTTTTGGGGATTCTCAGCCAAATGTGGGCCAAGGGTGGTGTTAGCAGCAGAGGGAAGGAAGGAGGAGTGACAAAAGCCACCTGAAGTCACCTCCCCACCCCTCTCACAGCCCTGCAGGCCCAGGGTAACCCTGGGATCAGGGAACACCTCCTAGGATTGAAATGCCACTAAAATCTGGCTTGGAAACAGCCAAACAACAGAAGAACCCCAGAATCACCTGCTTGACCTGTCCTGGGAGTTGACTTGATGATCTCAAAAGGCTTTTCCAGGCTCAACAATCCTGATTCTATAGGGAAAAATGCATCTTCTTGTCAATGTAAAGCTGCTTTAGGAAAAGAATTCTCAGGTGGGACTCAGGTCTCATGCAGCAGATGCAACATTACCTCATTTACAAGGTGAATTTTTAATTAAGTTCTCTTGGAGACTAAACAGAGAATCCCAGGATGGTTTGGGTGGGAGGGGACCTCAAAGCCCATCCAGTGCCACGGGCAGGGACACCTTCCACTGTGCCAGGCTGCTCCAAGGTCCAAAACCCAACCTGGCCTTGGGCACTGCCAGGGATCCAGGGGATGGATCCCTGCTGGATCCAGCAGCTCTGGACACCCTGTGCCAGGGAAGGATTTCTTCCCAGTATCCCTGTGGCAGTGGGAATCCATTCCCCTTTTCCTTGTCATCAGTCAGTCTCCACCTTTCCTGCAGCTCCTCAGGCACTGGGGACAGGCACCACTGCCCCTCACCAGGTTTGATGCCCCAGGAGGTGCCCCTGCCCCTCAGCAGGACACCACAGTGAGGGCTGGACATCCCTGCACACATCTGGAGTTCCACCGCTGCCCTGGTCAAACCTCTGGAACACAGCAGCCTTTGGAGCTGCAGCTCCTTCCAATCCCTGGATGCACAAGGAGCACCCTTGGCTCCAAATTCCACAGCTTTACAACGTCTCAGCTGTTTGCCAAGCTCAGAGCACTGCAATAAAACACCCACACAGTGACAAGAATGAGACTTTAATCAGTTTTAAGTGGAGTTTTAACACTAAGAGATAAAGGGTTGTTAAACACAATAACAAACGGACATCTGATTTGTATGAGGCATTATCCTGTACATGTCATACTTGGTTTTTGTGTATTCTCAGTTACACACAGAGCCACTGTTGCACAGCACAATAGTATTTGAAGAGGCTGAATCAGAGTAAGGCTGCTTAACAGACTGATTTTTTTTTTTTCTTTTAGTATCTATATATATATATGCTATATGAAAACAGACTGGAAAATTTGAAGTGGCAGAGAAAGGCAGCTCTGCCAGAACGCTGCAGTTGGAGCCCCTTTTAGTGCACAGTCCCACCCCATCCATCTGCATGCACGACACTTTCCAACAGTATTGAGAAGGTAAACGAGGCACTTCGTGGCAACCACAGGCATCGTTAACATATTGCACACATTTGCTAGCACTAAACATGGAACTTGCACACCAGCATCCTCTTTTTGGATTATTTCAAGGTGGGTTTTTTTTTTGTTTTGTTTTGAATTTGGAAAGCTAATTTCGATGCTGCATGTAAACTCCACTTCAGTTTACAATGTGTGCCCCGGGGAGGAATCTGGAGGCTGATTTTGCACAGCTGCCCTGGAGGAGCTGTGGCAAAGATTTCCACTGGGGATGCTTCAGGGCCTTTACAGTTAAGCTCTTACCAAAGTGATGCCTTCAAGTAGTTTCAGACATGTAAGCTCTTGCACATCCCAACAGGCTGAAGCCTACAGTCTGGAAACTCAAGGAAAGATTACCTACAGAATGCAGCTCAAGCTAATTATGAATACTGTCATAAATAAAGTTTTAGTAAGGACTCAAAAACCTTTCAGTCATAGCAATTCTTGTCAACTTCTATGGGGGTGGTAACTGAAATAAAGTATAGGAGAGTATGTATAATATATATTTATATATATAATATATATATATATATAATGCCATTTTTCCATTTCCAATGACTACACCATAAAATGTAAGCAAGGCTTCTCAAAGACGTCGAAACATTAAAAAAAAAATTAAAAACAAAAAAAAAACCAAAAACCCTCATTCCAACCTTCACATTCCAAAGGAAAAAGAACAGTGCAAAAGCCCATCCTTGCGTCCTGATTCCCGATCCGGCGTCACCGACTGGAGCTGCACCATCCAATCCTGATTATCCAAAGTGGGACACGCAGCACTGCCAAGATCCCAACTCTACCCAAGCAGAGCACTTGGCTTGATTTAAGCACAAGACAACTTTCAACTGTTATAAACCAGACAGGGTGAAAACACGATTGGAAGGGTAAGAGTTAAAATTCCTGTTCCCAAGGGAAAACCACCTCCTGCTCGTCACAATGAGCACTGAACCTTGATCCGTTAATGTCTAATTAAACCTGTAAGTCAGAACGTATTACCAGCTTTGTTAGAAGTTAGAATCATGAATCTGAGGAGCAGAATTGACCAACAGAAACCAGGTAAGAAAAAAAATAATTCTTTAAAAGCCCTTTACACCTCGGTTTACCAGCTGTAATTAGTGGAAGTCCTGCCTTGTGTGGCTCAAATTCCAACCATTAATGCTGCTGTGCAGGGCTCTGACAGATCCCACTCAGAATTCTGGCTGAGAATACAGCTCATGAACTTCCATGTCAGCACCAAGAAGTTAATTAAGCAGGGGAATGTGTGTACTAGACCCTAAAAAAAGCATCAATTTGGGGTCAGCTGTTCATGGCCCATTCACATCTGGATGTGCCAGCAGCTGGACTCCTGAGCCACCCAATCATCCACCAGAAGCCAACTCTGAGCCCTACCCTAGGAACAAATAATCCAACACTGCCACTTGGCTTAGAAAAACAATTTGTTGGGTGGGTTGAGAGGGGTTGTTTTAGATAGTAATGTATTTGGACAAGTTCTGCTTTTTAATCTTCATTTACAGCGTTGAGAATTTACTGCAACACTGGTTTCCTGTCTCTGGTGTGTAATGTCCGTTTTTTAAACATTGCAGGTAATGAGTATTCAAGTAAAATTCCCTAACAGTTAATGACTTTTTTTTTTCTTAAAAAAAAAAAAAGTGTGCAAAACTGCAAAAACTCATTGTAATAGAATGTGTAAGGTCAAAGGGGTGGAACGGCTGACAGAGGTTTGATTGAATAAATGCATCAGAAATCTTCCAAACAAACACTAAACCTGGAGAATCTCCAATGACATTTCCTGTGCACCATTACAAAATCTTTTTATATTCATGAGAGGGAAAAAAAAAATAAAGCTTGCAAGGCAGCACATGAAGTATTCACAGCAGGAATATGATTGAAAAACTACTAATATAAATGTAAGATGTTGACTGATGTTTTTGCACTAAGAGCATCTGACTTTTAGCACTGGCCTTGATTACACAGGGGATGGAGCAGCCATTACAATTCAGAAAAAAATCCCAATAAATCATTGTCTAATTTTGTAACCATTTTGTTTCAAGCTCTTACTTTAGTTGATAGCCTCCACATTTGTATGGTTAAGTCATTGTTGCTGTGTTTCCTTTTGCTGTTTTTTTTTTGTTTGTTTTTGTTTCTCGTGACCCCAATTCCTTGTCTCCCTTCATAGCGTGGGTCTCGTGGGTGTCGTGAAGGTTCATTCCTGTACCCCTAGACAGAATCACTCTCTCTAGCTGCCTTTTCTAGCACCATTACACTTAAAAAAAATGAAAAATGCACAAACAACAAGCAGTGACAGCGGCGACTCCTCACCCATTGTCCCGGATGAATTAGGGCAGCATGCTGAGGAAAGGTGCATGGAACAGCCGGACACGGTACACAGGCCACGCTCCCTTCCGAGCATCACCTTCCAGCCCCCATCCAAAAAACATGCATTAGAATGTAGGAAAAACCTTCTAGAAACATCTCTTAGCCAACTGCAGACTTTTCTGTTGCCACACAAGTGCAAAAAAAGGGGCAGGATGTGAACCTGTAAATATTTTTTTTTTTCTTTTCGGTTTTTGAAACTTTGTTTGGTGACAGAACACAAAAGGAAAAATTCCTACGCATACACATTAGGTCTGTCTCCACTTTTATAAAACTGGAATAAAATGGGAAAGTGCCATGTTTATAGTTCCTAATTGAAGTTTTAATGTCCTTTGACACAAAAAGGTATATACATAAGAGCTACGTAACCTTTCTTTAACCCCCCCGACTGGACAAGTGTCAAACCCTGTAGATTTGTAGGGCAAAACAAGATTGGTCAGGAAAGAATTGTTCCTATAACTGGTAATCTGACACTATGTCCTTTTGCCATTTAGAAAGGTCCTTTTTTTTTTTCAGTTTATTCAAGTTTGTCTGTCTTCATGTTTTTTTGTTTTTGTATGGTTCTTTTTTATCTCTGATAAAAAAAATATTCAGACTTTTGTAATCTGCGTATGCTGATCTTCATCAAAAGGTTCATTCTCTGGATCAGAGTCAGTGGTGTCAGAGTATCTATAATGATCAGGTTCATTGTCACTAACATCTGGTGTTACAGAAGTTGAACTGCTAGCCTCTGGATTTGATGGCTCTTCTACTGTTTTTGTGAAAAATAGCTTCACCTGGGGGAAGGAAAAAACAGCATTTAAAAAGGGAACCCGGATTTAACTGAGCAATTTTTAACAGCACAGGTCCTGGCTACCACCCCGAGTCACACCCCTGCTCCTCTCCCTAGAGAGAGGTTTGCCAGCCTCTCAATTCCACCCCTGGCAAAGCAGCAGGGTTTTCCAGCCCAGCTGCAGGAACTGTGTCTGGCTGAGCGCTCAGGTGCTCCTGAGCTGCAGCAGCAGGACACCCCAGCACACCCTCCTGCCTTCCCCACCTCCCAGAGTGCCAGAGATTGCAGCAAGAGAGCACAGGAATGAACAAAACCTTCTCCAACAGGTGACTCTTGTGTGGGAAGTCTGATCCAAGCAATACTCCAAGCAGCTGTGACCATTACCTTCAAATGAGCTCTGGCTGATCTTTTATGAGGAAGTCAGAAAATGCTGCAATTCTTACAAATGCCTTTTGCATGTTTAAAACACTGCTGGCAATGGCTCATACACCCCAGAGCTAAAGTGCCAGGGTAAGTAAGGTATTCCCAGAATCACAGGACAGCTGTGATTCTGATTGCAGAGACCTGTGGAGATGATCCAGTCCAAGCCCCTGTCCAGGCACAGGAGCAATTCCAGGTGAACTTGGGATGAATCCAGAGAGGGAGACTCCACACCCTGCCCAGGCAGCTGCTCCAGGGCTCTGCACACTCATGGGAAGAAGTTCTTCCTCATGTTGAGGTGGAATTTGTGTTTTAGTTTATGGCCTTTGCTCCTAACTCTGTCACTGGAACAGTGACAAACACAGCCTGGCACCCACTGCCAGCCCCTGGAGATGTTGTGTGGATTGATGGGATCCCCCTCAGCCTTCCCTTCTCCAGACAGACCAGGCCAGCTCCTCTCCTCATCAGAGAGATGCTGCAGACCCCAAATCATCTCTGTGGCCTCTTCTGGACCCTCTCCAGCAGCTCCCTGTCCTTCCTGACCTGCAGAGCCCACAGCTGGACACAGCACCCCAGATGTGCTTCACTGGGCAGGGCAGAGGGGCTGGATCCCTCCATGACCTGCTGGCCATGCCTTTCCTGATGTCCCCAGGACCATGGAAAGTTCTTCCTCATGCTGAAGTGGAACTTGTGATGTATGGCCACTGCTCCTCATCCTGTCACTGACACCCTTCTCTGCCAGCCCTTGGAGATGTCTGTGTGGATTGTTGGGATCCCCCCTCAGCCTTCCCTGCTCCAGACTGACCAGGCCCAGCTCCTCTCCTCATCAGAGAGATGCTGCAGCCCCCAGATCATCCTTGTGTCCCCCTGTGCTTCCCATGAACAGGCACAGCTGCAAACCAGCTCAGGAGCTCAGTGTGCCCAGCCCACAGCTCAGGCAGGGAAGATGGCACCTGGTCAGAGCTCTCCCAACCTCTGATGGCTTTGACAAACACCTGGAACAACCTGAAGACTTCAACCCCAGCCTCTCAACATGCACCAGCTCCCCAAAAAGCAGATAAAAGCACAAAGCTCAAAGCTTTGCTAAGTAATGGCAATACCAACACACGAATTCAGTTTCTACACAGCAGTTTCACATGGTCCCTCCAAAGGCAAGACAAACAAATCATGCAGCTTTTCAGCTTTGTTCACACATAAAATATACTGACCTTGAAGTTTGGAGAGAAATATCTGTTGGCTTTGTCTTTATTTGCTTTGTCTAGATCGTTTTTTGTTAATGTAAGGATTAAATATTCCTTATCATTATCTGAGCGCTCTGTACTGAAAATACCATCGAGTTCCTGATCTGCAACTAGACTTCCATTTTCTACTTTGTCTGAATTTTCATCCAGTCCTATGAAGAATGTATTTACCCAAAAGTGAAACATTTTGTCCTGGGGGAGGAAGAAGACAGAAAACAAGCTTGTTTTAGTATTCACTAATGGCACGTTAATTAGACTGCTATCAGCATCTGGTCAAAAACAGATTTGGAATATCAGGCAAAACTTGCTTGGACAACAGTGTGGCATTTGTTACATTGCATGCAAAGACATTTTCACCACATCTCCTGGACAGCACACAAAAATCTGCATTTATCAAGCTCAATTTGAACCAATTAAGCTTTTAGAAGTCACTCAGAGAGCTGGGTTTAAAACTATCATACCTGCAATAAAAGCAGATGGCAGTAACTTCAATCAACTTAAATTTACAATCACAAGGCATAAATAGATTTTTTTTTTTGCTCACACCTTGCCAAGCAATCCCTAAAACCAACAGACAACCTGTGTGAACCAGCTGAGGTGAGTAATACTGAATCTCCCCTGTAACAGAAAGCTTTTCTTGTTTTTATACAGAAATAGCTACAAGTGAGCAAAACCACAAATCAGTAAAGGATTCTTGGGTGCTTTGCTGAGCAGCACTGAGAGCAAGGCAGAGCCAGTGCCTGCTGACCAGCAGGAAGGTTTTAGGGAAAAGCAGAGGCAGGTGAAGGATGTTCAGCTCAAGCAGAACTTGACAGATGACCTTGAGCAGTTTGAGTCTCCACTCTGCCACAGCCCCAGCTGCACCAAGAGGCAGGACACCCCTGTACCACAGATCCTGAGGAGAGGCAGCCTTCTGCCAGCCCTGAGCTGCTGTTTCCAAGGTCAGCTCCCCTTGGCACACCAAACTCTGACACTGGCACAAGGTCAGCTCTCCCTGGCACACCAAACCCCTCTCTCTGACACTGAGCTACCTCCACTTGCTCTTTACACACAAAATCTTCTCTGTGACTCTGATGTGCCTTTTCAGGCTCAAGATCCAAGGTGTAAATGGTCAATTCTTCCCACAAGGGTCAGTATTGCTGCTCAAGCTGCAGGGAAAAGGAGCCATTGCAGAACCTAACATTCCTTGGTATTACACAGAACACAAACTCACTCCTTCTGAGCTAACTCACATATTTTGGTTTACCAAGGAGCTCTAATTCCAGTTTCTTACTGGAAAATTCACATCCTGCCCTATCTTCCCATTCATCTCTGCTGGTAAGGATGCAGGGGGGAAATCAGAGGTGGAACAGAAGTGGTTCCAGTGTGTGTGACATGAGCAGACCTCCTGCTGAAGGCACTTTGGCACCAGCAAAATACCACAGGATTTTCCTGAGCCAATGAAAGAAGGCAGGGAGGAGCTGGACTACTTAACTCACACTCATCCTCCTCAAAAATTTATTTCAACAGGATACTGGGAATTCACAAGTGTCCCTCTCTGCCAGAGGTCAGCAGACTCATTTTCAGTATTTTAGGTAAAGCCTACAAAACCACTTCCAGCTTGTCTGCATTTCTGTAAACACCTGAGAGACCCCAGGACAGAAATTAAAAATCCAGCCAGGAACACTTCTGGTAGCTGAGCTTCCCACTTCTCTCCAGCACTTTGGGAATCAAATCTAGCAAATGAGTTGTTTGGGGAGTCTAAGAGATGTTTCCCAGTGCCACTGAGTCCCTCCAAGCCACCCCAGCTCTGAAGAAGCCTTGTTGGAGCCCATCCATGGGAGGGCTTAGCAGGTTCTTGCCAGGCCCTGCTCACACATTTCACACCCTCCTCTTTCCCCAAGCAAAGCCTTAAAAATGCCCTGCCTGAGTCTGGAGTTGAGGATGAACATCCTGGCTTCACTCTGCTGATTCCTCTGCCCCAGAGCAAGAGGCAACAGACAAAATCTGGGTGAAGACCAGCTCAGGGTAACCCAACCCAGGTTTCTCCTCACCCACAGAGTCCCTCAGAAAGAACTCCAAAGAGGTGAGAAGTTCACTCCTGCTCAGGTCAAAGCAGAGACAAGCAGCACTTTGCTGCTGAAACCCCTCTGGTGCCACAGAAGAGGCCCCTGGGTGGGATCAATGCCAGCAGAAACAGAAGACACAGCTCTGTCATGCCTCACCTTCAGCTCCATGAGTGCAGAACCAGGAGGGATTTAGTTGGCACTTTAGGCCTGGGGGGACTCACAAACCTCTCCCTAGACAGCTTTTAATCTCTGTTCCTTGGGACAAATTTGCAGAGGTCCTCAGGGACTCAAACTAAACACTACAACTCAGCTGAGCTGGTCATTTCTCCTTTTATCTCCCTCCAACTTTTTAAAACATCAAGTTGTTTTCCTTTCCTTCCCACTGCACAACTTAATTAGCCTAATAAACTGAGTTCATGGGTCTTGGAACATGGCATGGCCACTCAAATTAAGGGAAGACTTGGTCATGTTTTTTGGAATTAGTTCTTAAGGTTGTTAAGTGTGTCACTGTTTTCACTGAAGAGCAAATCCATTATTCAAAGTGAGGATTTAGCTGAAGCATCAGGACCCAAGATATTTCATGGGAGACAAGGAGGAAAGATGATGTAATATGGGCCAAAGATAGGAATTTTAAAAATCAAGGCATGAACTGAACTCAGGCTTTATATAGCAAATCAAAATACCAGACCAAGAGCTCACATAACACAAGTTAATGAATAGACTTCTGAAAAAAAAAAAAAAAGTATTAGAGACTGTTTTTCAATGTGTTTTGCTTCACTTCCAGTTACATCACAGACATCTGTCTTAAAAAAAAAAAATTAAACCACAGATGTACTTCTTCCCATAACCAAATCTGTGCCATAAATCTCCAGTGCAGTACCAGCTGAGACAGAGGCTGATTTAATCCCACAATGCTTGTCCCCACCTCATGCAGCGTCTCAGACTGACAGAAAAACACTCCCCACTCTAGAGCTGCTCTCTGGTTCCAGATTGGGATCCAAATCCAAGATTTAAGCATCAATCAGGAGTTCCCACGTCCTGCTGAGAGTTTAGTTTTGCAGAGAGATCCCCAGGCAGTCCCAGTGACTCTGCAGCACCCGCTGAGGGGCTGGGGATGCTCTCCAAGAATGGGGTCTTGGTTCAGCCTGTTCCCCTGATGGAACTTCCTGTACCATTCTGCAGATCAACACTGAGTCTTCTGACATTTTCAGAGTTCATTCCTCAGCGTTTGCTAAACAGCAACTGCCCAAAGTCTTGTTGAACTCTGCAGCAGAACTTATCTCTAGGCTTGAGAGATGAAATGCAACTGCTCAAACAATGCTGTCAGCCCTCCCACGCTGGAGTCTGGGGATAAAACACCACTGACTCTCACAAATTAAACCCACATCAACATTTCCCTCTCATTTCTACTGGGAGGACTCCCAAAAAAAGGTCTCCTCCAGCCCCAGGCTCTGGAGGCAGCAAGATGAGGAGATTTCTGTATTATTTTTAAACAGGCTCCCATTGAACCGAGTGATCTGAAATACTTTCAGATTATCATGTCAACATCAATAACTGGAAGAAAAAGGCTTTGCAGGGATCCATGGAAGCAAAACCAGAGGAAAAACTACAAAAAACCCCAGCAAAACTACAGCAGCAGTCTGAGATGGAAGAACAGTCAAGCTACAAGAAAAAGCCACGTTAAAAAACAAAAATCTCCCAAATTACAAACTTCTACCCATCAGAAATTCATCCACAGTCACAGCACTTGAGCCTCAAGCCATTTTGTTCTCATGTGAGCATGCATTTCATTCTTGAAAGGAAGTAGCTACAGCTCACTGAAGAAACAGTCCGAGGATAAAGTAAACAACTTGATTAGACAAGAAAAGATCAAGAGCTGGGGACTTCCTAACTGATGCCAGGTGGCAGAAACCATGGAAGGGATGAACTTTTCCAAGGCTGTCAGCCCTGTACCCATGATCCTGTGGCTGAGGTCAGCTCCCAAAAGCCACTGAATTTGCCTAAATTAACTTTTGCCATTAAAAGAAAGGACATGTGGCTGCTTTAAATCTGACTCTGCAATGTGAGGGGTCTGCAGTCATTCAGGTTTGGTCTGGTTTATGGATAATGATTTTATCCAAAATTGAGGAGGGCCCTCCTTACAGAGAGCTCTGCAGATAATGCTGTTCTTTAAAGGACTGGAAAATTTGGGAGCAAATACAGGTGAGGGAATCTGGGGCACTTCAGCTGAGATCAGTGTTATCAAACACCAAACCAGAGCAAAGAAGTTTTCTTCATCTCCAGAGATGAGACACAGCCATTCTCAAGCCTGAGGCTCAGAATAGATCAGGAATTACACTTTTAATTGTTATTATTAGGTTTTTTTTATAATGCTAAAGTTACAATTCAGACTGGTAATATGTAATGTCTTCAAGGATTGGGAAATTTGGGAGCAAATACAGGGGAGAGAATCTGGGGCACTTCAGATGAGATCAGTGTTACCAAACACCAAACCAGAGCCAGGGCAAAGAAGTTTTCTTTACCTCCAGAGATGAGACACAGCCATTCTCCAGCCTGAAGCTCAGAATGGATCAGGAATTACACTTCTAATTGATATTATTAGGTTTTTATTATGCTAAAGTTACAATTCAGACTGGTCAATATGTCTTTAAGACTTCTTTAGCTACCTGTAATGTGCTAAGAGAAAGCCTGGGAAGAACAAGAACCACTGACAGGCAACAGACTTATAATTCCACTTTTCATAAATCTGGTTAATAAAGCAGAATCTCTGAAAGATAAGGTGCTGTTACTCCTAATTATGCTGCTCCTCATTAATTAGGTGATCATTGCATAAAGGGATCTTTAAAATATCAGTCTCCCCAGTGGAGGGCCTTCAGTTTTGGGTGAAGTTGTGTAGATAGTTGATGCAGGAAAGGAAGGACAGAGAAATGTGCTCAGTTTGAGCCAGGGTAGGATCTTCTGGCACCAATGGTCCCCTCTGCCCTGTTCTCACCTCACCCACTTTATGCAAGGACCTTGTGGAAGGATCAGCTCCTGAGCTTGCAGCAGAGCTAAGGGAGGTGATCTTACCACAACTGTGGAACATCTCACAACTATTTTCCTCTGTCCTCCATTCATACTGAAAGCTGAGACAATAAGACACTTGATTCAACAGATATTTTAGAGAGATTATCAAGGTGTTTTTTTAACTAGGTGATGAAGGAGCAGTTTCCATCTCAGAGAAGTTTGCAGATGTGAAAAGAACCACCTTCACCATTTCTTTGGCTCTACCAGGCCAAAAACACTGAGAAACTGAGCACCTCTGCACTACCTGTAATCCACAGAACCCAAACATTGATAAGAATAGACAAAAAGGAAAAAAAACCCAAAAAAACAAAAAACCAACCAACCAGCTACTGAGAAATGACAAAGATTCTTCAGAAATGAAACCACAATCTGACTCTGAAATGAAACTCCAGCACAGTAATGCTCCTGCTGTGGTTCTGCACTTCTAGACACTCCTGAAGACCCAACTCATACTGCAGAAACTGTGGGTGCCCATGAGGGGCTCTCACTGCAGAGTCTCTGCATCTCCAGGGGTAAAACAAACTTTAAAACAAATCTCCAGGGGTAAAACAAAACAGCAGCTTGTTCCTGGGGCTGCAGAGCCAAGATCCTGAGGTGCACACTGGTATTGCAGGGATGGGCAGGGCAGCACAGCACTTCCATCAGGTCTGGCTGCACTCCATGTGTTACTGGAGATGGCAAAGGACAACAAACTCACAGCTCAGATAGGAGAGAGCAGATAAATGTCTGAAATGTTGGGGCTTTGCAGCAGCTCCTCCCTGCATCCCTCATGTTCAGCCCACAGCACTGAGCTGGGTGCTCCTGCAGAAGTCACTTCTCAGAGCTGCCTGCTTGTCTGTCAATAAGCTCAGCTTTGAAACAAAATTTCTACTTTGAAAATGCTTTTGCTGCACATAACTGCATTGACCAACTAAAACATCTCCTCAAACAGGCAGGGAAGGAAAACAGGGCCACCGAGGAACTGTCCAGAAACTTCTGCAGACAGCAGCACCTGAATTAAACCTGTTCACACAAGCAAGCCCACACAACAGCGTGCATGTTCACTCACTCACACTGGCAGCTACAGCCTGTGTGCACAGCTCTGAGTGATGTTACCTCACCACTTCTCTTCTCCTGATCCACTTGAGCATTTCTTCCTTTTATCAATTCACTCACTGAATGCTCTGAAGTTTTCCAACCTCCACTCAACAGTGAGGAAACACTGATGAGGAGTTTTAAATAGCAAATACCAAGGTAGCCTTTAATCAGCAGTCTCATCCTCACCTTTCACTCTGTTAAACCCAAAGGGGCTTCACAAGCACCAGAACTTCAAGAATTCAGCTTTAAGAACTGGCTGACTTTGGTTTCAATATAAATCCTAGGTTAATTTATTTTTTTTTCCCCACAACTGAGACCCTAATAAAATCCTCAGCTCAGAGGGAATTCTCTAAACCTCTCATGTCAAGGCACTGCAGCTGGGAACAGAGAGGTGGTGAAGAGATTGCAGAGATACTTTTACAAAGTGCGTGGGAACTCAATTATCTCAGAAATTCAGCTAAATTTGACAGATGGGTACAAATCAGCCAAGAGCACAGACAGGATCTTCTGTGCCTGCTCAAACCTCAGGAAAATTTAGTGAAGAAAACAGCTGGAGTTAACTTGCTCAGTATGCAAGTCTATTTTTAGAAGGTGAATGTTTCTTCCTCAATTAGATTACTCACTACTACCCAAAAGACTGCAATACAGACCTCAGGATCATTTTTACCCAACCTTTGTACTTAATCTCACAACTCCATAAACATCCAACTTTCATTTTGTGGTCCACTGGCTCCTTGGGAAAACCAGACATCAAAGAATTAAATGCTGTGATTACACATCCCTGAAAAATAACCAACATCCCAACCCCCAAGCATCAGGGGCTGGCTTAACAACATTTTTCAGAAAAAAGCAATGAAACCAACCTTTTTCAACATCTTGTTCTGTTTGTGGAAAAATTCCACTTTGATATCACCACATACGGGCAGAGGTTGAGGGAATTCAAAGTACATGTACTTGTCTTCACGTCGTGAGGGTCCTGAAGGGGAGGTGAATATCTTTACCTTGAGCTGGTACACCACAAACTGAGGATCTGTGGGACAAAACACAGTGGCACTTGGTGAGAAAAACCTCCAAAGTGGCAAAAAAAAAGCACAACATTGGTAGCAGAAATAAAATCGTGAGCTGTGATGTTTTTAAAGTTTGCTAAATTTCTCTTAAGGGTTTGACACCACAGGGGATCAAACTTTGCCAGATGCTACTGGAAACAGCCTTGAGACTTCTGTCCTTCATGGCAATACTTTCAGGCCACCAGGGAGTTCCTAAAATGTTATTTCTTTTTAATAGAATGACTGTAAAATGTGAATTACTTGACTGCTCCTTGCATTTCCCCCTCCTCTCTGTTGCACAGACCAGAGTGAGAGGTTTTATTCTCTCTCACCTTTTTTGCTGTTGGCTGGTCATGTCAGCACAAACTGACTCTACTCTTACACAAATAAAGTAAAACAAGGACAAAACTGAACTGAAAACCAATCAGAAGAGCCTAAGCTGGTCCTGTAAATCACCAGCACCAGAGAAGTGCCAGCCCTGGCATCACTTCCCCAATTAAATCTGCAGGGGTAACACTGAAATTAAATAAAAGGGGTTTTGGTCCAGTTTAGGAAGAGGTGCTTTGGAAATGGTCAGGACAGACACAGCCCTGTAGAGCTGCTGAAAGGGCCAGTGATGAAACTGCTGGCAGGCTCAGAGATTCCCCAGGATGGGTTGGGTTGGAAGGGACCTTAAATCCCATCCATTCCCACCTCTGCCATGGGCAGGGACACCTTCCACTGTCCCAGGCTGCTCCAAAGCCCCAAAATCCTGGCCTTGGGCACTGCCAGGGATCCAGGGGCAGCCCCAGCTGCTCTGGGCACCCTCCCAGGGAACAATTCCTTCTGCATTTCCCCTCTGGCAGAGTCAAGCCATTCCCCCCCGTCCCATCACCACAGCTCCTGTTGCAGGTCCCTCTCCAGCTTCCCTGTAAACCCTTCAGAGCCTGGAAATGCTGTGAGGTCTCCACACAGCCTTTTCTTCCTGCCCTTATCTCCCTCAAGCCCTCAGAGCTGTGAAACTCTGTCACCTCCTCACTCTGCCCTAGAGGCTGGGCTCTGCCCTGTCTGTGCCTTTAGAGCAGCACAATGATACCAAGGAAGGCAGATTGAAAACCATCAGGTTGGTAAAATTACTGCCAACACAACTAAGGACACAACACCATCGATTTCACACTCTGAAAAATCACTGAGAACTCCACAGAAACTTAAAATATTGCAGCATAAAACTGCTGAGCTTTGCAGTTATTTATCTTCTCAGGTGCTTGGGCAATCTGTTGTCTACCTCAACAACTTCCATGAACACAAAAGTCAGCACTCACTTGAGCAGTTCAGCCTCAAAAATACAGCCCAGTTCATCCAAAACATGAAATAAGTGGTAATTGCAGAAATCTGTCACCTCCACAGAGGGATTTTGCAGAGGCTCCTCTCTCCCTCCTCCTGTACAGGCTGACAAGCTGCCCCATTGTTTCTTGTGTGTGTTACATGTTCAGGTACTGTCTCACAACAATATTAACAGGGCAATTTTAATCAAAGCCACAGGAGGCACTGGAATTAATTACACATTGCTGTAATCCCCAAAGCAAAACCAGCAGAATTTTTCCACCACCAAAATCCAAGCACGCAACACAAGGCAGTGACTGCCCTGTAACACAGCAGAATTTGTTTTTGTATTTCAAAACTTCACCAAATCTGCTGTTCCTCACTAACACAGTGTATCAGCAGATGAGATTAATCATTTACAGGTGTATTAATGCTTTAGAAAGCTCTACATAAAGCAAAGTTTATTCCAGAGTTAATTAGGTATTTACCCAGTAGAACTGATTCATTTATTTTTTTTTTTCTTTTTTGAACATCATGGGAAGAATGATGTTGCTGCATTGGAAGCCAACATGCCATTAGGCAAATGTTTTGCAGCAATTCATGTTTCCCAAGAGCTGCTGTGTTAAAAAAAGAAAAAAAAAAAAAGGAGGTTTTTCATAAAAGTAAGGAACAAATACCCAAATATACATAAAATGGTGGAGTGGATGTGGCACTCAGTTGGGTGACAAGGTGGGGACTGGGCACAGGTTGCACTCAATCTTGGAGGTTTTTTCCAGATGGAATCACTTATTTTCAAACCATTAACACACTTAGAATGCAGTAAAACAGCCATGAGTGCTTCACAACCTACACTGGGAGATCCCAGAGCCCACAAAACCAGCAGATTTTGGATTGTGAGGTGTTTCTATGTAATTTCCTCCAAGATGTGCAGCTCTGGGTGCCACCACCCCATCCCAAATGCCACCAGGCTCCCTGGCAGAGGTGAAGGGCTGCTGGTACTTACTGCAAGTTCCGCTGCTGAACATGGGAATTGTTTCAAACATCATCTTGTGGAACAGCAGTGCCACTGGTCTGTAATCCAGGTGATTCTTTAACAGGTAGCTATAGTAGTACACGTAGCGTCTCTGACTGGGAATTGTCACTCCCTAAACAGAGGCAAAACAAGGGTTAAAAACCTTGGAGCAGCATCACTCAGGGGTTCCTGCCCATCATCTCCAGCCCAAAGAGCTTTTTTGGGGCTGGAGAACAAAAAATGTTTAACAAGAGGTGCCTTGAACATACTCTGGGCAGCACCCAGAGCAGGGCACTGCTCTGCCAGGTACTCAGGGCATGGAGCCACCAGGAAAGGCTGAGGGAATTGGGATCCTTCAGACCAAAGAGGAGAAGCTTTTGGGTGACCAAACTGTGGCCTTGCAGTGCCTGGAGGGGCTGCAGGAAATATGGAAAAGGAACCTGGACAAGTGGGAATGGCTTCCCACTGCCAGAGGGGATATTGGGAAGAAATCCTTCCCTAGGAAGGTGGTGAGGCTCTGGCTCAGGGTGCCCAGAGAAGCTGTGGCAGCCCCTGGAAGTGTCCAGGGCCAGCCTGGGACAGTGGAAGGTGTCCCTGGCATGGCAGGAGAGCTGGAACAACCTGGCTCCTGCCCATCACCTCCAGCTCAAGGAGCAGCTCAGTCACTGCTGAGCAGCACCCAGAGCAGGGCTCAGGGCATGGAGCACCTCTGCCACCAGGAAAGGCTGAGGGAATTGGGATCCTTCAGCCAAAAAGGAGAAGCTTTGAGGTGACCAAACTGTGGCCTTGCAGTGCCTGGAGGGGCTGCAGGAAATATGGAAAGGTAATCTGGAGTGACAAGGACAAAGGGGAATGGCTTCCCACTGCCAGAGGAAGGTGATGAGGCTCTGGCACAGGGTGCCCACAGAAGCTGTGGCTGCCCCTGGAAGTGACCAAGGCCACCCTGGGATGTCCCTGACATGGCAGGAGAGCTGGAACAACCCTCTAAAGTTCATTCCAACCCAAATCCTGCTGTGATTCTGTGCTCTCCAAACACCCATGTCCAGCAATGAAGCAAAGAACGCAGATTTTTCTCATTTATTAAAAACAAACAACACAGACAGCCTGAGGGTCATGTCAAAAATAGGCTCATGCTGCTGCTTTTTTGGGGATGGAGAGCAAAAAATGTTTAACAAGAGGTGCCTTGAACAGAGTATAACTTTAAAGCACAACTACATTTAGGAATTCTAAAATCTGCCACTACAGGAATTACATTTTGACAGCACTTTACATCAATTTTTGCTAATATCAAACTAATAACACACACTACTACAATCACTGTACTCAAGCCTGGTGCTGCCTTCTCTTTACAAAACATCCTGGAATATTTTCCCAAAAATGTGGAAAGTTTCACTAAAACAGGCCCAACAGCCCAAAGTGTCCAAACCCTGAGGTAAACATTTGCCTTGAGAGCATAAAACCTAAGAATGTTTTTATTACTGATTTTAAATCAGCTCAAAGCTTCAAATAAGGGAAAATTTTCAAAGCTTTTAGAGCCAATACTTTCAAGTAAAATTAATAGAGATGAAAAATTGTTTCATTTCCCAGAAAATGCATTACATGGTCTAAAACAACCTGTAACTGCAGACTTGCAACAGCATCAGTAAGGAATCTTTCTGATTAAGGCTGAATGTGGAATTGGAATAAACTGGAGATAAACAAAGATTTTTCATACACAAATCTGGGAGCATTTGGTGACACAACCTAGATCTCATATTTCTACAAACTTTTAGTTTCACCTCACAACAGCCAGCAGCTAAGAGTGCTTTTAATTTACTAAATCTCTATTATGCACACATGAAAATAGCCACTTCCTGCCATTTGTTTTTTAATGTTGATTATTATGTCTCCTTATCACTTGAGCTTGCTTCTAAACTACACAAAAGCCTTTCCCTGCAGCACTTGCACAATGACCTTCCCAAGCAGCCTTGCACACTGGCTGCTTTTGGCTCAGATGCCCTCAGGGCTTATCACACCCACTCCTTAAGGGAGCTCTAAAGTTCTCCTTCCTGGGATCTGAGCAAATCCCAGCCCCAGCAGGGCTTGCCAGGCTGCCAGGAAAGCACAGAGGTGAGGAGAACACATTCCTGCCTGCCCAGAGCTTCCTCAGGCCATAATGGATGTGTCCTAAGGAAAATCCCAGCACGAGCAAGGCTGGGGCCAGAACAACTTTCACACTGAGAGTCCAAACCACAGCACAGCCAGTTCTTGTCCAACAGGGCAGTTTCAGCCCTGCAGCCACAGTGTGACTCTCTGGAGACACAGCTTTAGATCCTGAGACCCTAAAAGCAGTCCCACTGAGGCAGAACTCTGAGTTCTCCATTTCCAGAGGTCTGAATTCCAAGCAGAACACTTTCCTAACAAGCTAACAATATTCCATGGGGTGCAATCAAGCAGCACTCACTTTTACTCCAGAAAAAGAAGGACAGGGAAGTAGTTCAAGCTTGTATTTCCCATCTATCACCACAATTTTTAAGTGGAAGTGAGATAAAACTCCTCTGGTCCCTATGCCAGAGCTTCCCAAACACTGTCAGGTTCTCCTCTCAGTGTAACACAGGCAGGACCATGAAGAACAAATATTTTGGAAACAATATTCCCTTTAGGACACAGCCTGCTGTGAGGGTGAAGCTGCAGCCTCAGAGCAGCAGGTTTGGCACCTGAGCATGTCCCCAAACAGACACCACAAGTGATGAGCCCTGACACCAGACATGGGAACTCTGCCCTGCTCACAGGGTCATTCTGAGGCTTCCTCACACAAACTAATTGGGTTTCACTTCCTCTTCTGTTACAGCAACACCACAGAAACACAGCGTGCTCTGGGCTGGAAGGGACCTAAAGCCCATCCAGTGTCACACCATGGGCAGGGACACCTTCCACTGTCCCAGCTGGCTCCAAACCCCAATGTCCAACCTGGCCTTGAACACTTGCAGAGCTCCAGGGGCAGCCACAGCTGCTCTGGGCACTCCCAACCCTCTCAGGGTAGAATTCCTTCCCAATATCCCACCTGAATATCCCAGCATGCAGCCATTCCCCTTGTCCTGTTCTCCAGGCCCTTGCACAGAGTCTCTCTCCAACTTTTTCTTCTCAGCTCCTTCAGGTACTGAAAGGCCACCATTAGGTCAGCCCAAGGCTTCCCTTCTCCAGGCTGAAGAACTCCAATTCTCTCAGCCTTTCCCCATATGAGAACTCTTAGGAGCTATCCTTGAAAATAAAACTCCATGGTGCTCAAAGGATGCTCCTGAGTGGATCATCTCTGATCCCTCTCCACTGAGCTCCTTTCCAAGCCTAATCCTCACCACAAAACCCTCCAAGGCAGAGGCAGGAATGAATAAAGACCTTCTCCAGCTGTGGGAAGGTAAGCTGCCAGCCTTTGTCACCACAGTAGTGTTTCAAATTTACCATATGAAAAAAGGGGGGTAAACTAATCACTTCAAACAGCAGCAGCTTCTTTAGAAGACTTTTTGGGGGGTTACTTCTTCCAAATATTGGTCTTTATCCCATTTCAGCAAAGCCTTTGTCTCCTTTGGTTCACAAGGAAAATAAAAGTCACTCATGTTCTGCAGTGGTGGAGCCAGACAGACACAACCATGCAGCCCACACTTCCTAATCTTCACCACTCCCTTCTTCTGACTAAGCTCCCCCCACTACAAAGAGTTTCAGAAGCCAAAAGAGGCAGCTTGCAGAGGAAATAAAATACCCCAGGAGAGGGTTTGCTCAGAGACAGCCTGGGCTCTGCCATGTCTTGTTACTCAGCACAAAACCAGCAACTCTGAGCCTCACTCCACCAACTCTCACTTGATGGTGCAAAGGCCTCCCTGGAGCTGCTTTTCCCAGCAGGCACTTGGGAAAATCTGGCTCCAGAAGCACTCAGGGCTGTGCTCTTGACCAATTAGTCACACTTCCTCTTGCAATTACACTCACACTTCCTGCCAGCACAGCAGCACTCTGCTCTGAGCTTCAATGGCAGCAGGGATTGGAGCTGAGCTGCTCTCAGCAGCTACAGGGGCAAAGTTGTCCTTGCTTTAAACCAAGAAAATCTGTCCTTATTAAAGCCATTATTTCCTTTATCATAGCTATGTTGGCCCAAAAAGAAAGAAAAAAGGCATTTGCTTGTGCCTCCGTGCAAACAGCTCTTTTGATGCCTCATTGAGTTTGAATTGAGGAAGTCAGTTCTACAAAGGTGTGGTGAAATATCAAATCAGAGAGCAGCACTTGACATATAACACTGAAATATGGGCCACAAGGGAAGGAAAGGCTCCAGAAACCTGCCCTGCAATACCTGTTTATAAACACTACTGAAGGATTATGTGAATCACATGCTGCCCACTGGCCACAGCAAGATAACCAAGCTCAAGTGGAGCTGGGAAGGGAAAAAATTCAACTTTTGCAGTAGAGACACTGAAACCAAAACAAGTTGCTGGTTACAGACAGTATTTACAGTCAGGTAAACAAGGCTCTCCCTGCTCCTGTTTACTGAGCTCTCCCTCCCCTCCAAGATGCCCTGGGGTACTGACAAACACCCAACTTGCAGAAATACAACCTTCTTTTCACCAAGGGAAACTGAGGCACAGCACTTCACTGTGTATTTGCTCAGTTCTGCAGTTTTCAAGCTGCATTATCCAGCTCTGGAGATAACCCTTATCAGCAGGAGTAATCTACCCTGTTTACTCAGCACACTGCTCATTCCCAGCCTCTCTCATGCACTTTTACCACAAAGTTTTGATGGGAAACCTCGATCTTGCCACCACAACCAACTCAGCACATGGAATAACATCTCCACCTTGTCAGCAGAGCAGACTGAGGAGTTTTACTCCTTCCAATCAATTAACAGCCAAATTCTAAAATTCTTTATGTGACATTTATGCTCTCAAGAGCCTTCAGACACGAAGCTCCTCTTATTGGAGACCAACACACTGAAATTAATACTCTGTGTAAATTCTGCAGGAACAGGGAGAGCTCTGTGCTTGAGGAGGCTGGAACTGGCCTGCAGGGATGATCCCCCTGGGATGCTCAACACACTCAGGGAAATAATGGAGGATGAGCAGGAAAACTTGCTAAAATCACCTTAAAAGTCACATCTTAGCATCTCAGGAGAAGATTTCAAATAAGGAGGTTAAATTCTCATTAATGAGGCCAGAAAGGTCCTTAACTACCCTTTACAGACAAGGGGCATCCAACAGTGATGGGATATTCCCCTGTGCACCTCCAAACCCCACCACAGCAGTTAAGGGAACCTGAGGAGATGAACAACTCATCCATTCAGGCAAAAACCAGCTGGAACAATCCTCTCATTTGGGCTGAAAATGCTGAATGAGAAAGTTCACTGCCCCTCTGTTTTTTCAGCAAAACAATGCTGAAAAAGCCATTTAAAATCAACTGTCCAGGTCTTCTTGGACAGGACATAACAAAATCAGGTTTAATGTTGTGACTAAAGCTTTTCCATTTCCAACTGCACTGATCCAATCCTACTGGAGGCTAAATCAGACAACACAACTTAAAGGGTTTGAGCATCAAACAGATCTCAAGGAGGAAAAAGCAGCAAGTTTTAGGTAGAGGGACAGAAGAACAGCAACAACTCACCTTCTTGTCTCTGGTCCTTACTTCCCCATAGAAATCTAGGGCTTCTTGGGCCCTTAAAAACTTGCCTCGATGCAACAAATAAGCACAAATCATGACACCAGTTCGTCCCTTTCCAGCTTTACAGTGGATTGCTGCCACATGATTGTCATCTTCACTTAGCCACTGGTCAAGATCTTCACAAAAAGGTTTGATCAGCTCCAGCTGTGGTGGGTTATGGTCTTCAAAAGGGTACTGTGCAACTGCAGGGAGAAGGAGGAGTTCATCAGAACCTCAAAAGGCAAAGCAAGCTCAGGTCACCTTTGAATAACTTAATTTTTACTTGTCACAATCACCCCTCCCCTCATCTCACATATTGATATTTATTTTTAATTCCAGTGTTATTCAGTGTATCATAAGTAGACATTTCTCCATTCATCCTGCTCCATGGAGCAACTGTGTCACACCTCTATAGAGCTGAGCTGCACAGGCTCTGGAACATGAATTTTCCAGAATTTAAGAGTGTGCTGGCACACAGAATAACCTTGTGAAAAGCCATTACTCCAGCAATAATTAAACTACCTGCTGAGAGAGAACAAGGCCAGGCCTCAGTCACTGAGCAGACAACAGGAACTTTGCTGAAAAATTATTGAGCATGGCTGGGTCTACATTGGGAACAAAGTCTCAGAATCTGCTCAAAGGCTTTGTGAAACAAAAACCTGCCATTTCCATATTTCAAAAATGGTAATTGGGAGAGAAATCTCAGGTAAGGCACTGGCAATGCTTATGGGTTTAGAGTTCAAGCACTGAACAATGCTGTCCTTTCTGATATGTGTGTACTCACACTTTTCCATCTAGGGATGAAAAGAATTTCCAGCGATGCAGGAAATGCAAGAAAACTCAAGAGAGCTAAAAATAACACTACAAGCAGAGAGAAGCACCCAAACTTCTCCCACCTCAGATCAGATGAGGGACAATGTCACCCTGACCAGCAGAACTACACACAATGTTCTGGTTTCAGCAGAACAGCACTTGATGAAGTGCACCCCAATTCTCCACCTCCAGCCTTGGGATCTTACAAACACAACTCTGCTACACTTCAAAATTCTCAGCTAGAAACACCATTTCCTTTTCTGGGCTAAAAATGAATGCATTTCATTTCTTTGGCAAGTGTCTGTAGTGGTTTCGTAAGCAGCACTCTGTAGTCACACATGCAAGGCTCCCTTTGATGAATCCCCAAGGACTCCAAGAGCACAAGTGAGGGATGAAGCTGTTGTGGAACTGCTGAAGGACTGCAGGACAAGCCCACAGCATTCTGGTTTTCAGACTGCCCCCTTCATCTCCCAGAACAAATGGAGAAGTTGATAAATAATCTTTGCTAAAGAGGCAACACAACATGAACACATACTCTTCCACATGGAAGATCCAAAGGCTCCCCAAACAATCCCCAAAGCTTTATGTGAAATTAAAGATGGAATTTATTTAAAAATCTCAAGAAAAGAAGCTGCAAATTTGTCTGTATGGCTTTGAGTTTTTATCACAGCTACAGCCAGCAAGGTTTCCATGAAAAGGGGAATGAAAAAATCCTGAAAGAACAACCTGAAAACTCCCAAGCAGTCACAGGATGCTGAAGATGCTCTCCAAGTTTTGGAATTAAAGGCCAAACTTATGATAATTTCTTCAAAGCTGGAGTGAGAAGATGAAATGGGTGCCCTGGGATGGTGTTCAGGGATTAAGAGGAAGGAAATATTAAGTCTTGAGCAGGGCCTTGAGAAGGTGCAGCTCCTCCATGGATTTTGATTCCTTACAATGGAGAATAATCCTGCTTGCTCTCTCCCAGCCCCTACACATTGAAAGAAAAATCCCACAGCACATAGAAGAGTTTAAAAAAAGAAAATCTGTGGCAAAGCAGAAGACAATTCCAGCATGGAAGGATTTCAGAAACTGCAAAAACCATGGACACAAAGCTACCTCCCAAAGAAGATGAAGAGCTTTCAGTGTTTGGGGTTTAATGTGATGCAAGATCATCCTGGGTGAATAATGAACTATTCTGGTGTTTCATGCTCAGTACAATCACAAGCTCCCTTTGCAGTCAGTTCACTTCAGGAGATTTTCAAGTACAACTTTTGTTCCTCTGCTTAGGGAAGTCCTGAGTCACCAATTTGGTTATCTGAGGTTAACTAATTCGAGGATGAGAATGAAAAACAGCATGTCTTGTGCAGAGGAGCTGTGAAAGGTGCTGTCACAAGCAGCATTTGGGGCTGGGATTGACAGCAAAGGGAGCTGAGCACCCCCGTATCAGAAAGCAGAAATTCAAACAAACATATGCTGTGGCCATATTAGAACATGTCCTCTTCTCTTCTTCCCCAAAGCACTGCTCCAGCAGATCCTAAAATATTTTTTTCCTTGTTGGTGAGTGTGGAGTGAGGGTTCTGGGCACTGTCATTCAACATCCTAAGAGCAAATCAGAACTGCTGATGACTTCAACAAGACAATTTCAGCCCTTCTATATTCAGCCATGAAAGCAGCCAATTACATTCTGGTCACGTTCTAAACCCTCTTTCATAATTAGCTGGATGGTTTAAAATAATAATAATGAAAAATAGAAGTTGAGCCATTGCTATGATGCAGAAGAAGCCCAGAATTTGTTCATCTCCTACGATTCTGTAGGCACAAGGACTCCTCATCTACCCTCATCTGAAGGAATTACCACTTGTGAGAAAGAAATGCTCTTCTGCCCAAAGAACAAAGGTAAATCTGCATTTATTTACTATCTGGAGAGGTAATTCTGACACAAAGCTACATCAAATCAAGGTCAGAAGCACCCCTGAAAGATTCCCCACTGCTTTTGGCAGCTCTGCAGAGTGTCTAAGACCCAACTCATCTCTAAGAGACATCACATGGGAATTAATTTTTATTTTAGCATCTCAAAGTTCTGCCAGATCTTCCCAATGTTGCTTTATACACATAGATAATGGTTTAAATGTTCTCCATTTCCATCCTTCATAAAAAACAGACTCCTCTGAGCCTCACATGTCAATTGTGCAAGGAATTTGTCCTTTAAATTGGGCAAGGAATTTGTGCTTCACATGTCAATTGTGCAAGGAATTTGTGCTTTAAATTGTGCAAGGATTTTGTGCTTCACATGTCAATTGTACAAGGAATTTGTGCTTTAAATTGTGCAAGGAATTTGTGCTTCACATGTCAATTGTGCAAGGAACTTGTGCTTTAAATTGTGCAAGGATTTTGTGCTTCACATGTCAATTGTACAAGGAATTTGTGCCTCACACGAAAATTGTGCAAGGAATTTGTGCCTCACACGAAAATTGTGCAAGGAATTTGTGCTTCACATGAAAATTAGACAAGGAATTTGTACCTCACAAGAAAATTGTACAAGGAATTTGTGCTTCACATGTCAATTGTGCAAGGAATTTGTACTTCACATGTAAATTGTGCAAGCAATTTGTGCTTCACATGAAAATTGTGCAAGCAATTTGTGCTTCACATGAAAATTGTGCAAGCAATTTGTGCTTCACACGAAAATTGTGCAAGGAATTTGTGCTTCACACATAAATTGTACAAGGAATTTGTACTTCACACATAAATTGCATAAGGAATTTGTATTTCACTGAACTGAAACTTCTGTGCAACCCATCCTGCAGCAATTTTTTTGCAACTGTAGACTTTTTATTAGATTTTGATCTTTAACTGTCAGGAGCACACTTTTTTGAAAGCACCAAGAATATAGCAAGTTTTTTCCAATGACTCAAAGCAATCTGACATCATTCCTTGTGCCCAAATCTCCTCCATGACTATTCATCAGCTCCTCCTTTAGGCCTTCATTCACTGGGGTTTAAAGAGAACACACATCAGGCAGTAAAATCTTACCTCTGCAGTTAAATTTGGCCGTGTCATAATGTCTTTCAGCACATCTGAAAAAGAAAAATAGACAAGAGTTCAAGAAAAGTCTCTGAGGAAAAATCCTGGAAAATCATGCATGCCCATCACCTTTATGATTTAAAACCAGAGGTTACACACAGAAAAACTGAAAAAAAAAATGTTTTGCAGCAGATTGCTCATTAAAAAGTGAACTATTTTCCTGAAAGGCAAATACTCACCCTTTGGTAATTGCAGTGCATGGTTATGTTTTAGTCAGTGTGACTCAATTTATGCAAGTTTGAGTTGAGTGTGCACCTTCTAACCCTGAGCATGAGCAGCTTTGTGCTGCCAAGCACCTGGAGAGCAGAGCTGGGACCTTCATGCAGGGATGCTGAGCCCAAACACAGCTCAGGGTGCCTCAGCAGCAGTGTGGCTGCTCAGAGCAATGGGGATCACAAGGATATCCACATTAATATTAGCAGAGATCACCTGGACCAAGCAGAGATTGTGGCACTGCTGTCACTGGCATTGATTCCTGAATTTCAGTGACCCCTGAAGGCCAGGCAGCCACATTTCCCCTCAGACCTGGGAAATGGCACATTGAGGGATTAAAAAACAGTTTTGTTGATATCAATACACAAGCAATGGTTGAACACAATCCTGGCTCAGCTGCACTGAATTTGGGGGTATTTGCAGCACATTTCTGAAGGTTCTGGAGCCGTATCAGTCTCTCCCCACTCAGAGACCCTCTCCAGCTGGACAAAACCACACTGGGTTTGCTATTCCCAGGGATAAACAGCAGTGATGAGACAAAAATCACCCCTAAAGCAGCCAAACCAGCACCTTAAGAACAACCAGATCAGATTTTGGGCTAAGGGGGAAGAAAGCCAGAGTGGATGGATACCCTCCAGAATTTCCCTTGGAGCTGCTCCCTGCAGGGAAGATGATGTGAGTGGAAGGTCAGAAAGGAAAACTGACAACAATCCTGCCAAGAGCAGCTGGGATGGGGACCTGAGCAGCCTGAGCTGGAGAATGGCATCCCTGCCCACAGCAGAGGGGTGGGACAAGATGGTGTTGAAGGTTCTTCCAACCCAAACCATCTGGGGTTCTATGGAAGAGCTGAAACACAAGTGCTGCAGTGATTGCAGCACACAAATCACACCTGGATGTTCAGTTCTGACACAGCCTGTGCTCTTCCCAGGATTATTCCAATTCCCACAGCAGTCTCAGGACTGCCATGAACTCATTTCTCAGCCACATGGAGCTGAGCTGACACTTTCACACACACAAACCTTTGGGCTGCTCCTTGTGTGACTGTAACTGGAGCTCCCAGAGCTCTGCCCAGGACACAGCCACAGGCAGCTCTGCTGGGGCTGCTCTCAGAGCTTCCCTTTCCCTGAATTCCAGAACCTTCTCAGCTCTCCCTGTGCTCCAAAAAGCCTGGCAGCTCTCACAGCTCCAATCACAGTGACCAGGTTAAGCTGGCACTTGAAAGGGGACTCCCAAAAATATTATTTTCAAAGGCACTGGAGCCTTTGAGAAGAGAGCTGGATGCAGGATGTCCATCCATGGGGGATGGAGTAGCCAACAGCACAGGAATTTGGGAAGCTGCAAACACACAAAGCATTTTATGCAGGAAAGATTCCTGCAGCACAGGAATTTGGGAAGCTGCAAACACACAAAGCATCTCATGCAGGAAAGATTCCTGCAGCACAGGAATTTGGGAAGCTGCAAACACACAAAGCATCTCATCCAGGAAAGATTCCTGCAGCACAGGAATTTGGGAAACTACTGGGAAGCAAAGCAGGTACCACAAAGATTTTATCCAGGAAACTTTGCTGCTTCCTTCTAAAGAAACACCCAGCTCAAATGGGGAGTAAGAGATGAAGGTCTTTAAAACATTTAAAAACAATTCCACAAATGGGTAAAAAAACCCATCAAATTTGGAATTTTGAGAGAGCATCATTGAGTAGAATAGCATGAGGGATTAAAAAATAGTTTTGTTGATACCAAGGATACACAAGCAATGGTTGAACACAATCCTGGTTCAGTTGCACTAAATTTGGGGGTATTTGCAGCAGAAATCCCACCAAAACACACTCTGGGGATACTGGTGGGGCTTAATGCTTCAAGTGTATTTGGGGTGGGGTTTTAAACATTACTATAACTCAAACAGCAGCAGATCTCCAGATGAAATCTGAATTTTTTTGGTATTTTTGGGGTTAAGGAGGGGTTTGGCTGTTCTTAGGATTAAAGTGAGTTTAAAGCAGGCAAGAAGCAAAATGCTGCCAGGTTAAAGTCACCATCAGTCCTGGTGACTTGCTCTGCCAGAGCCCAGCCCACAGCAAGCACAGAAAATCCCCATTTCCATCACAGCTCCTTCCTTGAAGCACCTGCCTGCAGGACAGCCCAAGGAAACCCAGTGGAGAAGATGGAGATGATGACAACAGGGCAGGTGACAATCTGGCAGCATGGGAAGTGAGGAGATGCAAGTGGAAGAACAGATTTAAAGGAGATTTAAAACAGATTTAAGAGAACACTGAAGAAATAGCAAAGGCAAACAAGAGAGGAGCAACACAAGAAGGAAATTAAACCCAAACTGCTGGGGAGTTAAAAGCCAAGATGTGAGGATGGGGCATAACTGACATAGTTTCAGAAAAATCCCTAAATCCTTTTAGATAAAACTGCTCAATACACATTATTATCAACTTCAGGGAACAGCTACCTTAAGGGAACTCAAATCCCATGACAGATTTTGAAATAATTCTGACTATAATCATGTAACTCCTCTGAACTCCCACCTCCTCCTTTGAAACACAGACAATAGATCATTATTTACCAAGGATCAGCTTCATCTGAAAAAATGGAATTCTCTGGAACACCTGATGGATGCAATTCCTTCCCATCTCCTGACCAAACATTGCCACAATTCACCTGAGGGCATTTTATGTGTATAAATTTTGCCTGCACAAACATCAAGATATCTCCAGACAGTTTTATCCTCTGAAATTTTTCATCTGAGGATGAATAAAGCAATTCCAGCAAGATTCATTTGTGATTGTTTTGCAGTTAACAACAAGAAAATCAATTTTTATATAAGGAAACTGAAAACAAAAACCTTTAGCACACCTGGACAAGTTTTTTCCACAGCTGAAAGCACACAGAGCAGCAACAGAAATATCAAATTAATTTGTCTCATCCCTGCTCTTTTCACTAACAAACTTTAAAAAGCTGTTCCTGTTTTCTGCCCCACAACAACTTCAATGACCACTGGAAGATTCCTCAATTTCTACTGTCACTTCTCTCCAATATCAGGGAAAACTGATGCACAATCCTTTAGCTAACCCAGAGGCAGATTTAAATCATTATTTTTAAATATTTGCTTTAATGACTTGACAGATTCAGTACTACAATAATTTTTCTACTACTGTAAATATGTAAAAATATTCATTTTAAAAAATATTAAAGTTGTAACAGATCTGAGAGTCAATTTTCAACTTGGGTTTTTAGGAAAATAAATGAGGGGTAGAAAAACCACAAATCTTTGACATCACTAAGTAATTTGTACAAATGAAATTAGTCTAAGCTAATGAATAAATTAGATGAAGGAACAGCACAAAAACCCTCAAAAAATAAAACCAAAACCAGAAAACTCCTGTAACAGTACCAGCTTTCTGCAGAACTAAATTTTCAGAGAAGTCAGAAATCACCACCAATTGTGTTCCAACAGCTTTTTTGAAGTAATAAACAGGGACACACAAGAAAAGGGAGGAAGCAAACAGAACCTTGGTACCAATGCAGTTTGATTTTTTTAAAAATAGAGAAAAAAACCAGGAAAAGCTTCATTTGGCAATTGGACATGAATACATGGACAGAAAGCCTGCTGTGAATTACTTTTCACTTTTTAATCACATGGCCCAAGCTGCAGATGGGCTGCATGCCAAGTCATTTAAAAACGTTCAAGTAACATGAATACACACCAGCATTTCATTTAACCTCACTCAGCTCCACTAAATGAAGTACCAGGGCTCTCAATCAGCCTTAATTGTTTTAAGAAATGTGCAAAACATCTCCACAGTTCTGCCTCAGGACAGCAACAAGGCACTTGCATTGCTCAGCTATTTTTAGGAGTCATTATTTTGGAGAATTTTATCTTTAAGAGCATACTTACAGATTGTATATCTTGTAATGGTTTTTATGCTTTGAATCCAAAAACCTTCAAGAGAAAAAAAAAATATGTATGAATATACATTGAATAATATTGATCTCAATTTGCAGCATCCTTAAGGCAGCACCCAGCATGAGCAGCTCTGCATTCCCAGTCCCAGCAGTGCCCCAAAAATCAAAGAGGCAGAGCTGGAAACCTCACTCATCCAAATAATCCAACAGCATGGGTAACACCATTAATGCAAGTAAAGGAAGCAAGGTCTGACCTGAAACTGAAATATTTACTGCACATGGACTGATTTCCTGATTCCTGAAACACCTGCAGGTCACTGAAGAAGCTGAGGAAGGCTTGGTTATTTTCAAACAGAAAGCACTGATCACACCAGGTATCTGGAAACACTTCCTATTTAATCACCTCTGCCAAATATTTTACTACAAGGAAGAAAAGCAGGTAAAGTAACTCTTGTGTTCTAGTTCTAGCCAAAATCATTCACTTTACCCCAGGTTTTTATTATTTGCCACTGAAGTGTGTCCCCAGTGATACTGTGGGTTTTGGAAGGAGGACCACTGTACTTTTTCACACTCATTTCATTTCCATGCTCACTTTGGAACACAAACTTCTCCTACAAGCCAAACTGCAAGCCTGATTCATCACAAGTGCTGTGATTATATATGATGTGTCACCTGGCAATGTGCAAGAAGAAATAACATGCAAATGTTTACACTTAACATCATCAACAGTGTGTATCTGCACATCAGCCAGAAGGAATTTAATTAGCCATGACAGAACATGCTGTTCAAATTGAAAAGAAACACTAGCTGCTAAAATCCTGGAAAGCTCAAGCAAAAACAAGCTCTGGTTATCAGTCATAATATTCCAGAAGAAGCTAGAACAGCTCTGTGGTTAAAGGCCTGCACTAAAATGGGAACAGATGTGAAACTCCCAAGTGAAGGAGGAAAAAGAATTCCCTGAGTGCCACTGGTGCCCCTGTTGGCAGCTTTGCAGAGCCTCAGGAAGATGGTGGACACTGGGATTTGTTTCAGGAGATGTTCCTGTTTGTTAACACACACCAGAGTGAGGAGAGCTGGCTCTGCTTTCCCAGGAATACCCACACAGTGGAGCAGGATGTTTTTAAAGACAAAATTCCATGCAAAACCTCTCCAAGTGTCAGTCACAGGAGACAGGCAGCAGTGCAGGTTGTACTTCTCATGCAGCATTAGGCTGGAATCTGTCAGGGTACCAGCAATTCAGAAAAAGCTGAATCCTGATTCAATACCAACAGCTCAGGAGATTGAGCACCTTGCATTTCTGCATAAAAAGCACTTGGAAAAAATAATAAATAAATTACTGGAGTAGATGAAGACTGCAACGTGCAGAATGCTGCATGATCACATTTTCTTCTTGTTCAAAAAGGTAACAAATGTAATAATACTTGAGCATCCAGTTGCCTGCAGCTCAATTTACATTTCTGCTTATCTTAATTTGGTTGATGATGCTTTTAGGTGATCACTGCTCCTTTTGATCAGTGTTTATGGCCAGCTTAATAATTATATAGGCATTCCAAAAATCTAATTTATACATATCTACCTCCTCAACCACTAAAATGTATTTTCCTTCAACCAGAAGCTACTGAAATCAAGGCTGTGAATGGAAGAGGGTCTTCAAAGATTCCTGCCTATCAATATTTATTTACATTATTCCCATGTTAGATATTGGGAATGAGGAATTGTTCCCTGGCAGGGTGGGCAGGCCCTGGCACAGCTGTGGCTGCCCCTGGATCCCTGGCAGTGCCCAAGACCAGGCTGGAGCAGCCTGGGACAGTGGAAAGTGTCCCTGCCCATGTGATGGGATGGGCAAAAGCCCTGTCCAACCTAAACTAGTCTGGGATTCAATAAAGTTCCCTCTCAGTCTGTTACAGGCAGTAGGGCCAAGCCAGGGCTCAAAACTCCCAGTGTTCCCACATGGATATCAAAGAGCTGCCACTCCCAGCCCAGGGAGGAAATGCCAGTTTCCCTCAGCAAAGACCCAGAGCAGGGTCTAAAAGAGCCAGTGTTGGGCTCAAGAGGGTGTAGGCAGAGCTGCCAACACGCTGGGATGAGGAGCAGTCCCACTCCAAAGAGGGTGAGCATCCCTGCCAGGGAGAATGGCTCTTGGAAAGGCAGGGAGAGGCCTTGGTGGGAAGAACAAGCAGCTCCATGTGTCCCTCAGCACGAGGAAGAGCAGCAGACACTGCCAATACCCACAAGTGAGAAAGACCAGCTCCAAAAGCTTTCCAAGAAAAGGCCACGGGGAAAAGAACATGAGGGTTTTCTCCCATTTTTAGGAGAGGAGGAGGAGCAGAAAGGACAGGAACTGGGAGGATTCACCTATCTCTGTTCACAGAGACATCTCCAAGCTATCCCTCACAGAATTCTCTGGCACTGAGCTAAGTCCTTGTGAGTAGGGAAAAATAAAGACATTCTCCCTAAAGAGAAGCAACAGGTTCCACCCACACGATGGCCTGTGCTGCTTCTCAGTTGCCTGGCACTGAGCTGAGGCCAAGATTGTGCTAGGCCTTGGATCAAGCCCTGGAAAGCTCTGAAAGCAGTGGCAGCAGCCCTCGGCTGTGCCTGGTGTCAGCTGAGAATATTGCAGCAATTCCTGCGCTCTCCCATGGCTCATAAATTGCAGCGATGTGGGCTCCACTCTCCAGCTGAGGCTGGGAAATCAGGGCAATTCCAAGCTATTAAACTGCAAGTTACAGGGCCATAACTTCTCATCCTGCTCCCTGCACTAAAGGAGAGCTTTGCCCATGATGTGTTCAACATGCAAGTAAATCAGATCCACCCGGGAGCAGAGGACAGGAGTCAAGGTTAAGGGACAAGCACGTCCTCACTGCTCGTTTCCTGGCACACCTGGGACAAGCACAGTCTGCTCGAGACTTTTGGCTGCATTTCAAGCAGTTCATGGAGCACAAAGACTGCAAAAGCAACACCAAGGCCCATCTCAGCTCTTTGGAAAACAAACAGGACGCTACATGTGTCTAAAATTAAACTAGGTTTTAATGATGCATCAGAAGCAGACAGGGCCATCCATATCCTGCTCCCACCAGGCACAGCACTGGGTGTCCAGCCAGCTCAAACTCCCCTAGATCTGCCAAAGAGAGAGTTCTCCATCAAAGAATCATGGAGTGGTTTGGGTTGGGAGGGACATTAAAGATCATCCAGTCCCAAACCCTCTCCCTTAGGCAGGGACACCTCAGAATATTCTTAGCTGGATTGGACCCACAAGGATCATCAAGTCCAACTCCTAAGTGAATGGTCCAACCAATGGTTGTGGGATTGAACCCACTCAGTGACACTAGCACCATGCTCTAACCAACTCAGAGCCCCATCCATCCTTGATGCAGACCCCACAGCATTCCATGGCACCCCTCCAGGCTCCCTCACCCCCTCAAGTGTCACTTTGCTGGGAGTACATCACACACAGCATCTCCCCTGCCAGGCTCTCACAATATCCATCATTTGGGCAAGCAGCAGCTCTGGAGAAGACAAATCTTCTATATCCACACTCCAATGCCCTGCAAAGGATGAATTAACACAGTTTTTCTCCAGGCCCACCCTGGAAAGAGTCAGCCCCACCACCAGCACCAGCTTCACTGCATGTCCAGGCCAGAAGTAGGGAAACAGAGAGGATTTTGTGTAGCTTGTTTCCTACAACATCCATAAATTCAGAGGTTGATCAGGTATGCTGTAATCCTACTCTTTTAATCCTACTCTTTTTGGGACTTAGAATCAAGTTCTGAACAGTGTTAAGTGTTAGAGTAGAATGATGGTGGGGAATTTTTGTTGTAATTGTGATGAAGGGTGGATTTTGTGTAAATTGTTCATTTTTGTTTGGTGTTGAGTTGGGTTTGGTGTTGGGAATTTGCTTGTTTGGTTGTTTTTGTTGTTTTAAGTGAAAGTTGTGTGATAAATGTGGATTTTAATAATTCTTAAATAGCTTAAATAAAGTTTCCAACCGTGTTCACCCAGCAACAACAGCTCTGACCAGTTCATTAACTGGTTCCAAAGAATGCTGTGATGACCTTATGTGGTTCACAGTGATTTTATCCCTGCCTAGGCTGCACCAAAGTCAGGAGAAACAAAAGCTGAGACACATAAGTAGTGCTGAACACAGAGCATTATATTATTATATATTACATATAAAAAATATAATAGTATTATAATACAATTATTTGCAATACACAGGGTACTTCTGAAACAGAACCCCCAAAGCACCAAGTGTGGGAAAAACTCATTACAAAGCTTTTAGAGGAAGGATACAGTGTGCAAATGCCTCACCAAATTAAAATTTAGTGTGGGTTATTTATGAACCAGGGATGTAAATTTATGCACCAAGAACCAAGCTCCCAACCTTTGTGTCAGACAGCAGCTGTTGGATTTGGCTGCTCCCTGGGCTGGGAGAGCTCCGCTGCTGGCTGTGCCCAAAGTGGGATTACAAGGATTTCTCCAGTGTTTGACATGGATTCAGAGCCCATTTCCCTGGGACTAGCAGTGCAGCAGGTCCAGAGCTCACTCCCACAGCTCAGAACTTTACATTGATACCAGGAGGGGACCAAAACCAGTCAACTCCCCTCCCTAAACCTTTCCCCTGCCAAGCACTTCTGCCAGAGGACAAACAAGGATTCTACAAATCCCACAGGTGGGATCAGGGAATGCACAGGACCTGCAGATCATGGCAGAATCAGAAACTCCAAATGGAGGAACCAAAATTCCTCCACATCCCAGAAGCATCTTGGTCTCAGCACACTTAGTCTGTACCAAACCATTTTTGTCTCAGTGAATCACCCAAAATTACAGCTCCAATTGCTCATGGATTGTCAGAATCCTGCTTTATTCAGGCCTCATTTTGAGCTAAGATAGTGGAAGTGCTTAAAAATTATAACATTTGTTTAACTCAGAACCTAATGTGTGCTTGTGTGCTGGGAGGGAAAAAAGCACCTCAAGAAATGGTAGTTTTTGGAAATGCAAAAGGTGTTACAGCATCTTGAGTGTCACAGAGGAAGTAGATTCAGCTGCCATGGCTTCAAAACCAAAGCCCTGGTGATATCGCAGAGACTGAACAGTTCCAGGAGGAAAAGCCATGACAGAATTTCAAATCCAAAGTTCTGGTGATATCCCAGAGACAGAACAGTTCCAAGAGGAAAAGTCACAGATGAATTTCACTTTATGAAAGGTGGATGTGATAATAAAAACCATTACAAAATTTCAGTAGACATTTTATGCTTTAATAGAGCCCACAATTATTTCTGGATATTGTAAAAAGTTTTCTTCTTAAAAGCCTGGAGTTTTGCACTGGAACCTTGCAGCTCTCCCTCCATCCATCAAACAAACAGTTTGGATCTATGTGTGCATGAACTTGGGGCCACCTTACATTGGAGGAAATAAAATCTGAAATATCTTCTCCACAGAGGGACCAGAGCAGCAGCATTTGAAGGGATGTGTTCTGAAGAATGCCTGTGCTCCATCAGGACAGAGCAAACAAATCCCACATCCCTTGTGCTCCCCAGATGAAATAAACTCTGATTATTCAGTTTTGTGGGAGCCATATTTAATGGCAGGTTGGAAACATCCCATCTCTGTCCTAATTTGGGACAGAATTTTTCCATTTTGGTTCTCCCCAAGAGCTTCCAGAAAGGTAAAACCATTGGAGCAACCAATAAATTTGATCTTACTGCTTCTCCAGACAAGATTCTCCAAAGGATTTTCCCTTGGAGGCAGAGACAGGGAGCCAGAAAAGAGCCATATGTTAAATTTCAATATTGGCTGTGATCAAAATCCCTCTGGGAAGGGCTGATCCAGGTAAATTGCATTGGGGGGCAGTAATGCCTTAAACTGGAAGCAACACATGGGTGGCTGTGGTGTCCTTAAGAGAATTAAGAACTCTCCAGAAATTGGGCCACTGTTGGGGAATCTCATTTTCCAGACACAAAGAACAAAAATTACAAATAGCAGCTTAATTTGTTTGCTCTCATAGAGGATTGATCCAGCAGGAAACCTTTGTATCTGGGAGAAATAAGGTTAATTCATTCTCAGTTTGGAGAGGATTCACTGACAGAAAATAAACTGGATTTGAATGATAATCAGTTGATTAAACAAGATGGAAAAACAAAAGAAAAAGGGGTTGTAATTAAGGATTATCAGCATTTATTTGGGGGAAAAAAAGAGAAGAAATTAAGGGAAGTGACTAGAAAAATCAACTGAAATGAGAATCTCAGGTATCTGAAAATGAAGGAGGTCCAGAAATCTTTAAATGCCAGGTGCCAAATATTCCAAAGATAAAAGAGACAGGGAAAGATTCTCAAGATGAAGGACTCTGTATAGCTGCACAGCTAACAGGGAACTACCTCCAACATTAGAAGGCTTTTCATAGAAACCTATGGAGTTATAAAAACCCTAAAACCAGACACAATGAAGAAGTTAAAAGAAAATCTAGGGAGAATTGGTGTAACAGAATGTCAGGGAGATCTCCAAGAATGCAGTATTTTCCTGGTTTTGAGAACTTTATGAAGATTTTTTGGGTGCTCTATGAAGGCAGAGGTCAGGAAAAGAACAATGTGGGTTTCTCTGCAGCAAAATGGGTATTTTGGGAAGGCTAATCACCAAATCATTAAGGTTGGAAAAGACCTCCAAGGTCATCAAATCCAGTGAGTCTTAACTACAAAGGAAATTTTTGACCTTGTTTTCAGTAAGGGTGTTCATATTTACCAGGGGAGGAGAGGGAGGGGGTGAGTGGTGAAGAAGTGAAAATGAAAAAAGAAATGAAATAAAATATAAAGAAACAGAAGGGTACAAAAGAAGAAATCATCATAAAGGGAATAAAAGCTGTAGGGGCCATTAAAGTCAAAGGCAGAGTTTGGAAACAAACAGCACAAAAAATTGAACACCACTCCAACATTTCCTTTAACTGGGATACTGCAGACAATTAAAGAGCAGGGAATTAATTATTCATGCTTAAGAGAAGAACTCTCTCCAAGCCTACATCACTTCCTTTAGTGGCACAGAGACCCAAGTGCTCTTCCCTTCAAATTTCTTTCCAAAGACATGAAAGCACTGAGAAACATGACCAAATTTCTTATTATTCAGCACAAGGTAGCTCATAAGAGACTAACTAAGAGATTATTCACCAGATAACATTCCCCAAACTCTGGAGATCCCATTAATCTGGGGTTTAGCTGAGTATTCAGCAGTGTCACGTGGGAAAATGGGAGCTAAGCTGCCACCAGCAGAGGCATTTAGGGGTAGGTGAGCATCTGGCTCATGGGGAGACAACAGCAGAACCTCTGAAAACTTAAGTGATTATTAGAGGGTCTTAAAATTCAGGCTTGGAACTGATCCCATTAAACTTTTCAGCAGTAGCTGTCACTGGGGGCAGGAACAGGTTGATCCTGTGTGACACAGAGGGGACACAGGACGTGGAGCAGAGGCCATGGACAGCACCCAGAAACAACTGGAGGCTCTGAAGGAGCAGAAGCAGAATAAATCCAGAGAGGCCCAGCTCAGGGTCAGGTACTCAGGGAGTGCAAGACATTTCCTGGAGGGCTGTGAAGAGCCCAGTGGAAACCACAGAGGAGGAGCAGGAGTGTGAGTTAATTCCAGTGGAATGATAAAACTTCCATTTTTTATTTTCTATGGAATGACAAGAGGGAACAGATTACCACGGCCAGAGGGGAAGGTCAGATGGGATTTTGGGGAGGAATTGTTCCCTGGCAGGGTGGGCAGGCCCTGGCACAGCTGTGGCTGCCCCTGGATCCCTGGCAGTGCCCAAGGC
>JAXCLO010000274.1:3397461-3418305 GCA_035583995.1 Arremon aurantiirostris
ACGCTGGGGCTCAGCCCAGGGCACGGGGGGGTTCTGGCTCCCAGCTCTCACCCCCAGCACCCCCAGGGCTGCTCCAGCTGCTCATGCCCTGGATTGATGCTGGGAGATGCCTTCACTCTGCTGGACTCCATGAGGTTGGTGCAGGTGCCTCTGGATCCATCAGGGTGTGACTGACACCCAGAGCTCAGTGCCACAGCTGGATGTGCTGAGGGTGCCTCAATCCCTCTGCCAGGGTCACCCACAGAGCTGCTGAGCAGCACCAGCCCCTCAGAGAGTCCAGGTGTCCCCTGGTGTCCCCAGGGACTGGGAGCTGCTGCCCACACCACTCTGCCTGCAGCCATCCAGCCTGAGGGCTCCATCAGACACAGGGATGCTGTGTGGGAACACTCTGCACCATTATGAGACACTCCCCATGGCACCTCCCAGCTGGGAAAAGCACCTCCTTGTCCAGACACAGCCAAAACCTTCCCTGAAAACCTTCCTGCATGATCCCTCATACCAAAGGCTGAGTATCTCACAGAGCTACTGAGCTCAGGGCTTCAAATGATCCCTCTCAAAGATACCTCTCAAATAATCTCCCTTAAATTATTTCCCTTCAAATGATCCCTCTCAAAGATCCCTCTCAAAGATCCCTCTCAAAGATCCCTCTCAAAGATCCCTCTCAAAGATCCCTCTCAAATAATCTCCCTTCAAATGATCCCTCTCAAATCTCTCTTCCAATGATCCCTCTCAAATGATCCACCTCAAAGATCTCTCTCAAATGATTTCCCTTCAAACAATCCCTCTCAAATGATCTCTCTCAATCTCTCATCAAATGATCCCTCAAATGATCCCTCTCAAATGATCTCTCTTCAAATGATCCCTCTCAATCTCTTCAAATGATCCCTCTCAAAGATCTCTCTCAAACTATTTCCCTTCAAACAATCCCCCTCAAATGATCTCTCTCAATCTTTCTTCAAATGATCTCTCAAATGATCCCCCTCAGAGATCTCTTTTCAAATGATCTCTCTAATAATCTTTCTTCAAATGATCCCTCTCAAAGATCTCTCTTAAATGATCCCCTTCAAATGATCCCTCTCAAAGATCTCTCTCAAATTATTTCCCTTCAAACAATCCCTCTCAAATGATCTCTCTCAATCTTTCTTCAAATGATCCCTCAAATGATCCCTCTCAGAGATCTCTCCTCAAATGATTTCCCTTCAAATGATCTCTCAAAGATCACTCTCAAATAATCTCTTTTCAAATGATCTCTCTCAATTCTCTCTTCCAATGATCTCTCTCAAATGATCTTTCTCAAAGATGCCTCTCCAATTATTTCCCTTCAAATGATCCCTCTCAAATAACCTCTCTTCAAATGATCCCCCTCAAATAATCTCCCTCCAAATAATCTCTCAAAGATCCCTCTCAAAAAATCTCTCTTCAAATGATCTCTCTCAAAGCACCACTTTTCAAAAAAAAAAAATCACAACTTTGAGCCCTAAAACCACAAACTTCTGGCAGCTTCTACCAAGTGTTTGGTTTTTAATGCAGCTTCTCACACTCTCCAGGTAGGGTTTGAAGTAAATGAATTATATCAGTGTTCCTACAACACTCCTCAGCTATTTCTCAATTGTAGCCAGCAGTTCAGAACAATGACTTTATCTGAAGTTAAAAATGACAACCTATAGGGGCTTTTTTACCAACAGTAACAGATTTGAGGTCATCTTTCTCCTTGTCCATAATTATTCAAAACAACCAAATGTAAAAGCCTTTACAAAAAGTAATTTACTTTTATGCTTATGTTTCAAATTTACTATTTGAAACAAATGTTTGCTACATTTACTATCTGAAATCAAAATTTACTAATCAAGCACTTCATTTATCAACTGAAGAAAGGATAAGGGCAAACTCATACTGAGACACCATCAGTCACCTGAGGAAACTCTTGACACTGAATAGAGCCATTGCATTGATGTCTTTCTATAAGTAAATAACCTTTTTTTACTCAAACACAAGTTACTGAAATCAAATTTTCCCATTAAAAAACCAGATTATATACATTTGAGATCAACCCAGAGCAGCAGGCTGCCCATTTTTTGTTGTTTCCAACATTTTTCAGGATAGCTATTAAGGCAACATCTACAAAATGCAAAAAAACTCAGCATTTCTACAAGTCAGAACACACAGGCTTTCCTCAGCAGGACATAAATGAGTACAGAAAAGATTATTTAAAGTTTTCTAAGTTAAGGAAAATAAAAAAGAAAGCCTTACCTTACTACATCATCGATGTTGTTCCTGTACACTCCTTCAAGCCTCTCTGCAGGAAAGCCCATAGCAATTATGTTTGGATAAATATCTGAATATTCAAGTTAAGGAAATATTTATAAAGCATGGGAAATGTCTACAAAAGCATTCAATGGATATTAATCAAATGTTTAATTGTACCCAAATCAGACTGCATGCAATAGGTGGGAATGTGCAGATCTAAAAAGGATTATATACTTTGCTTATCAAAAAAAACCCCAACAATTACCCATTTCTAACAAATATTCTCATTTCTTATTCTGAACTACCTGCAATTCATTTGCCAAAAGCAACCCAGGATAAAAGAATTTAAGAAAAGTACCTCTTAGCCAAATAAATCAGTGCTAAGGAAAAAGGGCAAATGAGAAAATTTGAAGTTTACATTTAGAGTTGATGCAGTAAAGAACTTCTAGAAAATTACTGGTATTTATTTTCCCTGTGGTGAAATGATATATGGATTTTTTTTTTTTGAACAGAGTTGTAGAAAAGAAAGTCCTCCTAAGTTTAAAGCATTATTAGAAATGATAATGTAGTGAAAAAGCTCAGCTGAAGAGTGAACCAGAAATGAAAGCAGCAGCTCCAAACAACCCATAGCCTGCCACATTAACATACTCCTCCTCAGACTAATTTTAGCAGGAGCAAGAACAAAGCATGATATGTTTGAAGTTGGCCCTGCTTTAAAAAGGGGGGCTGGAGGAGGTGATTTCCAGAGGGCTCTCTCAAGCTAAATTATCCCAACCTTTTAAAATTTGTTTTTATTTTCATGGTCAAAATATACCAAAGCTCCAAAGAGAGAATGGGAGATACTGCAGTGGCTTCCAAAAGGCAAAAATTCCAGTTGTGTGCACAAAGAAAAGCCTGAAGTAGGACACAAACTACTCTGCTCCACCCTTGCAAAATTCCCACAAGTCCTCAAGAGCAGAGCAGCACAGAGCAAGCTCTGCACTGACACCATTAACTGCAAGGCTTCAGAAAAACATCAGGAACTGAATACACGGAAATAATGTTTTGTACTCTTGGAAAAAAAAAATAAATTAGCATTTACTGTGTTGTAATCCAAGTATTAATAGGCATTGCTCTGCTTGGGTCATTCAACAGATTATTTGTACAGACAAAGAGAAAAAAATATGAAAAAGTTTTGGAGTAAGCCAAATAAATATTTGTGGCTGTTTTAAATACAGACACTGAAACAGGTTTGTGTCTGGTTTGCAGTTTATTCTGTACTTGCCCAAACACTAAAAAATCACATATTGGGATAAAAACCCAACTAAACATTAAAGTGCTTAACTTACAGAGCTTGTGATAACCTCAAATCACAAACTTTGAATTTCCCTCTGATCTATTTTACTCAGCAAGCAGTTTACACCTCTTTAATTAACAAAAGGTGTGATATAATTAGCAAAGTCTTCACTGTTTCATCAGTTATTCCCTGCCATAAGCAGAAGAATATCATATCATGGTTTGATATCCTATTAACTGAATTACCTGGCTGATACACCCCACCACTCCCTCCTCCTTCCCAATTCCTGATTCCTCCCCACTCCCAGTCCCAGCATTTCTCCTCCAAAGCCCCTCCTTGTGCATCCTGCTCTGAGCAGCAGGGCTACACAAACCATCACAAACCATCAATTACCACAGCAAAATAATCCAGAATATCAGTCTGCTTGTCTTGTGGAAGACAAACCCTCATGCTGGCAACAGAGAGAAAACAATTTCATTTTGACACATCAAAACAAAACTCGGTTTCAGCTGTAGCATCACCCATGGGACAGCTGCCCAAACTTCACTGAATTGTCAGGGACTTGCTCACACTTTTATTTGCAATCCTGACGTTCAGATGCTTCTCCTCTCCCAGGGGCTGAGACAGGAGATACTTTCCAGGATTCCCAGCTGGTGCAAGATGGGAGAGAGGCAGACACACCCCCTGAGCCAAGGGAACAGAACATCTCAACAGCAGCGTTCCAGCCTGCTCACACACTGCTCCAAACACCAAAGCCTCCAAGCACAGGCAGATAAAAAGTTCCAAAATAACCTGGCTGCTCCCAGGCTCCATTCCTCAGCTCCTGGCCCAAGGGCACAGCTCCCAGCCATCCCTGCTCCAAACTGCAGCCAGGCAAAGCCCTCCAGGGTCAGGAGAGCAGCCTTGGACTGAGTGATGCCCACGTGGCAGGCAGGAGGCACTGGGAATGCTAAAGCTCATCCTGGCAGGGCCTGGACAGGGCTTGGAGCAGCCTGGGATGGTCAAAGGTGTCCCTGAACATGGCATGGGGTGCCACTTTAAGGTCCCTTAAACCATGAGCTTCAAGGTCCTTTAAAACCATTAAGGTCTCTTAAACCATGAGCTTTAACCCATTAAGGTGCCTCAAAACCATTCCATGATTCTGTGATCATTACAATTATTTTTACATTTTAAGCCAAAAGTGGGAATTGGAAAAGGGGTTCCACAATATGCCAGTAAGGAAAGACAATGAGAAAATACTTGAAATAAGGAGGGAGGTGGGAAATATGAATCTAATTATGAATCTATTTTCTTCCTCTTGACATAGGAAGAAAACTTCCCTGGAGGGTAACAGCAATGCCCAGGGAGGGTGTTGAGTTTGTCTCTGCCTGGAGACATTCCAAGCCCACCTGGAAGTGTCAGCAGCTCCAGGTGACCCTACCTGGACAGGGAGTTGGACTGGATGATCTCCAGAGGTCCCTTCCAACCCCAACTATTCTGTGAGTCTGGGATGCTGATTCACTAAAATTGTTTTGTGTGACCTGACAGCACAAAATCCCAACTCAACTGTTGCTCAAAATGAAATACCCAACAGCGAACCTCATGGGGAGGAAGGGTTGTTTTTAAAAAACATGATAATTTTTTTCAACATGCAATACAATGTCTCCCCCACCTAAACAGAACGGTCCTGAAGCACCTCGGTGATTATCTGAAGGCATTAGGCTGGAATGCAGCTCCCAGGCACTGCTGACTCACCCTGGTGTCTGCACAGGGCTGCTGCCAAAGGACACGGCCCCAGCACTGCCCTTCCAGCTCCAGCTGCTCCAAGGAAAGCAGGAACAGCAATCACAGACCCATCTTAGTGCTGAGAGAGAGAATTTGGGGTTTTTTTTACATGCTGACAGAAATACTCCTGGCAGCATGGGGAAGAGATGCAGAACCACCAAATATCCTGAGCTGGAAGGGACCCACAGGGATCATCCTGGCCCTGCACACACATCCCAACAATTCCATCCTGTGCACCCCTAAGAGCATTGGCCAACTCTGGCAGCCTTGATGTGCTGCTTTGGAGCTCTTGTGGTGGTTCAAACAATTAAAGCAAAGAAAGCCTTTGCTTTAGAGATGGAAGAGCAGAATGGAAGTGGTGCTGCTGTTTGCACAGATGAATTAAATCTCTGAGTAGAAATTGAAGTTTCATCACTTAAATGGAAAAGCTGTCATAAATCCAAATTCTTCCACCCATCCTGTGAAAAAATACCCCAAATCTGCAGCAGGTGGAGGGCATGGCTGTTCCTGCATCACTCCCAGCCTGTTTTTATCCCCATGCTGAGGGATGAAATTCCTCTTCAGGGACAGGGACAGCCCCTGATCACTACAAGGACCAGTTCAGGAGCAGCCATCCCCTGAGCACCACCTTCAGCAGGCACACACAGCAGCTCCAGACACCCCTTCTCACACCTCACTTCACTGAACATCCATTTCCAAAGCTGAAATTAAGATATTCACTACCAGGATGAGATTTCTTACACAGGAGCTTGGGAAGCTGGGCTTCCATTCAAAGGAAGAACTCTGAATCATCATGAAATTGGTAACCAAACTGCTAATTTTAGAAATCTGGGAGAACTGATCATTTAAAACGTGCAACAAGCTCATTATCAATTCCAAGCTTTTTTTTTTTTTTTTTAAGACAGGAAAACAAAAATGGAAAAAGCCTCAGTCATTTACTGAGGCTGCTCAACACATGCAAAAACTAAATCAACCAAAGTGCTGTAACTACCAAAATTTCATAGGATATGCTGAGTTGGAAGGAACCCACAAGGATTTGAAATGGGCTTTTTAAAAGCATAAAATAAATCCTACCACATTTTGCCAAAGTAGCTCTTTCCTAAGATACTCCTTCCCAAAAATGGTTCTAACAGTTTTTAAAGTACTCATTCCTTTCTCAATCTTGTAAACATGGAAGCTGGGATTTATAATAATAAAAAAAATTATTGGACAGACCTATGACCAGAGGATGACAAATATCCTGAGCTGGAAGGGATCCCCAAGGATCATGGATCCAGCATAGACACCCCAACAATCCCACCCTGTGGGGAGCTGTGGCAGCCTCAGGGCTGTGCCCATTCCCTGGGCAGTGCCAGCACCCTCTGGGGAAGAACCTTTCCCTAAAATCCAACCTGAACCTGCCCAGCCATTGCTGGGTCTGTCCCTGTCACAGAGAGCAGAGTTTGGAGCTGCAGCTCCTGGTGAGCTCTGCCCTCAATCTCCTCCTGTGAACAATCCCAGTGCTCCTGGCTCTGGGATTATTCAAAGATTATTCTGCTGCCCCTCCACACCCTTCCCCACCCCTGTGTCCCTCCTTTGGTCACTCTCTGGCAGCTCCACACCTTCTCTGGTGCCCCATAACACACAAGGTACAACACCAGAACATCATCCTCCACTCAAGTTCTCACCACCAACTGCACAACTTCACTTCCAAAGGAGCCAAACAACACTGTGCTGTGCCCAAGGAACCCTAAAATCACCACACCCCATTATCTGCTCAATCACCCAGTGCCACAATGATGCTTTGCCAATGCAGAAAGCAGAGCAATGCAAATAATCCATGTGGCACTGCAGAAATGCTTTTGCTCTAATGCTGCTCACAGAGTGAACAAAACACTCTCCTTCAAGGCTGAAATCATTCCCACACTGCTGAAGATGACAGTCTTTCCAGTTGCTATGAGAAAAATCCTGGATCATTATGCAAATCAGCTGTTATAATCACTTTCAAAAATAGCTGTCTATATATTCACATTATGCCAAGAGCAAATTAAAGAATATGCAGTACACACTGGCAATTTTTTACATACATAGAGATATGAAAGTAAATTACTCATGTTGGTCCTCTAACTGATTTTGCTCACAAATTCAGACTTTTTCCTAATAATGGAAAGTGGCCAAAAAAGCATAGCAAAACATTTACCAATTCTTAATTCTTAAAAGAGTCACAAGGAAGCTGCAAAATCCAACAGCTGCAGCTTTTCCTGCAATGATCAACACTGCCAGTCAGTAACTGGAACATCATCAGAATGTCTGAGGGATTTTATGGAGTCCTAAATTTCCAAGTATTTCACCCCTGATCCTCACTCCACTCTTAAGGCGGCTATAACAGGAAAACAAAGAGCAAATAACCTCATCTCCTATTTTATAGGCAGGCCAGTGCTACAGAATTTACACAGAGCTTTTAAAATCCAACACTGAGATGAGTTTTACATCAGAACAAAAAGGAAAAAGAATTTAAAACTCATAGCCCTTTGCAATTTTACTAATATTATTATTTACAAGGGGCTGGAGCAAAAGGAGAAAGGGGAATGGTTTCCCATGGATAGATAGGTTTGTATTGGATATTGGGAAGAAATTCTGCCCTGGCAGAGGCTGCCCAGAGCAGCTGGGGCTGCCCCTGGATCCCTGGCATGTCCAAGGTCAGGATGGACAGGGCTTGCAGGGACCTGGAATCATGGGAAGTGTCCCAGCCCATGGCAGGGGGTGGAACTGGGTGAGCTTTCAGCTTCCTTCCAGCCCAAACCATTCTGGGGTTCTGTGAATCAAAGGTTTCAGGAAGACCTAGCAAACATTAGATTTTGTGTTTCTTTAGAAAGGAAATTTCCAAGAAGCTGAATATTCCTGAAGCTGTGAATGATGGGGCTGTTCAAGCTGTGCTCTGGAGCTAAAAACCATTCTGCACATCCTGAACCTGACTTCTCCCAACCCTCAGCTTCCAGCTCCCAAACTGGAATTTCATTTAACAAAGAACAGCCTTAAACTGAGGAATCTACAGCCTGAAAAAAGCTCCACAACTGCCAGCAATGTTAATTTTCACTTCCAGTTCAGGCAGGGGAGGTTTGGCCTTGCTTTAATCTGCTCCCCACCAGCCCACTCCTCATCTGCTGCCAGCTCTGCTCCGTGTCACCCTCACCCCCTGCCTGCCAGGGGACACAGCCACCAGCGTGGGGTGGCCAAGCTGTCACTGCCACGTCCCATGTGACAGCAGAGCCCAGGAGCAGAGGCACAGCGTGGCTTTGAAGGCTCCCAAAGTTGCTTTGTTGTCTGAATTATCCTGCAGGTTTCAGGAGCTGTGTGAGGAGCTGTGGCAGCACAGCTGGGCTCAAACGTTCCCCTGGTGACCTCCAGCCCTTTAACTCCAGCTTAAACAAGTCACAGAGCAAGAGCAAGGGAGAAAATAAACCAGCACTGCTCTAACTGTTCAACAGCTTGACAGCCTGGAGCTACAGGGGGAGTGTTACAAGAAGTGTCCACACTCCATCCTCAAACACATTTAAGAGCCCTGACAAATGGCCAAGCTCTTATTAGTGCCATTTGCTTGACAGCATCCCAACAACAAAAAAGAAAATGACACAGGAAAATATATCCAGGCAAATCTAAAGCCTTTTCTGACATGCATGCTGTTTAAGCTGTACCCATGAGTTCCCTCTTTATTCACCAGGCAGCATTTCCATTAGCCAGCACGAAATGCAAAATCATTTCAGTGTTTTTCTAGGAGCCTGGATCATCAGGAAGTACAGAGGAAATGAACAGGAAGAAAGTTCTTCAGAGCAAAGGAGGATTCCTTGTAGCCAGCCAGCTGCACTTGTCAACTCTACCATCTGTGCCTTGAACAACAAGCAAAGGGACCAACTCAGATGTGGCTGAAACATTTTATCATTTACAAGAAATGCATTTAACCCCTTCATGCTCCATATTCCAACAAGGATTCTCCTTTCCCCCCATTTTTAGGGTTTTTTTTAAGCTTTCAGCCTGCAATTTCAATGCAACTGCAGATCCTTCATATCCAGGAGGCAAAGCTGCCCACATGAGGTCATGGGGCTGCCAAAGGTCTGCAGGGGAACTCAAATTCATAAAGAAATAAATCAGAAGATGCCTCAGGAGGAAATGCCAGGTTGTCTACATCCACAACTCACTTCTGGACCTGTTTATTATATTGGGAGTCATCCCAGAGCAAGAATCTCTCCCTTCATCTGTGGGGTGTAGGAAATGTGTCCAGGAACTCTCAGCCATATGGAGGCTTTGCTAATGGGGTCACATTAAAATTGGGGGGAAAAAACCCCACAGACCTCACAGCAGAAAGAGAAAAAATGGTAACAAAGGCATGAAAGATGATGGCTGCTCTAGAGAACAGCTTGTACTGACAAAGGCTGAGAAAAAGGCACCTGAAACTTCCATTTCAAAACGGTCTGGAACCATAAATAAAGATACAAAAGCATGCAGAGAGTAAAGGAAGCAGGAGATGCAAGAAATATCTGGACAATGCTCTGAGGCACAGGGTGGGATTGCTGGGCAAGGCCTGAGCAAGGCCAAGAGCTGGATTTGATGATCATTGTGAATCCCATCTCATGAAATCCTTCTCTGAAATAGCTGCCCATATTAAAGGCACAGAAAAGCTGCCCTGCCCATTCACAAGCAGCAAACAGGAACATAAATGATGCACCACACTCTGTTATTGATACAAAGTTTGGCAGAACTCTTCAGTTTTGAAGAGACTGGGCCTCAAGTCCCTAACTCAGCCCTACAATCCCAAGAGATTTCCAGAGGGAAACATGCAGAGGCCCAGCAAAGAAAGTTCTTTTGTTTCTGCTGCCATTTTGGAAAGGCCACATCCCATCTTTCCACAGCCAGCAACAACACATGGTGGCCCAAGGATGATGGTGCAGAATCCCAGGATCACTGAGGTTGGAAAATGCTCTGGGATCATCAAATCCCCACCCTGTGGGTGCCACATCCAGCTGTGCACATGAGGCAGGGACTGAGCAGATCCCCTGCAGAGGAAGCAATGCTGGGAGAAGCTGCACCAGCACACCTCAATTTGAGTTTTGAAGTGCCAAACTGATCTGTTCTAACCAAGCCAACTCAGCATGAGCCCTTCCAAGCAGAGCTGTGAGATGGGATGGGGTGTTCCCAGCACACCTCCCCACTTTGCAGGATCTCCCTGAACCACCACTGTGTACTTAAGCATGTCCTAACCTCAAACACCCCCAGAAAAACACAGAAATTTTATTCACTAAAGAGAAGCCAGCACAGAGGAGTCACTACTTTGATATTTACTGACAGGAAGTGAAAAATGGCTCAGACTCAACTTTTTGCAAGGCTGAAAGAACATCCAAAAACTTCCAGAGACAAGGGAATTTAAAAGAGCTGTGGGGCTACAGGACACTAAAAACCTTCAGAGAACAGAAATAATAAAAAACAGGGTTTGTATGGATTTATCAAACCTTAATGTGTGTGGGATGGGTCAAAAGAAAATAAATAAATACAACACACTAAAAACCTTCAGAGAATAAAAATTACAAAAAGTAAGGTTTGTATGGATTTATCAAACCTTAATGTGTAAAAGAAAATAAAGGTGAGTGGCAAAACAAGACCCAGGGCCATTCTAATAAACCACTATTTAAATAATAAGCTCCAAATAGATAATTTTATCCAAATGAGATCTGGGGTTTCCCTCCTCTAAATGTTAGCATAAAAAAAGGACATTACTTCTCTAAGTCACCCACACAAGAAATGAAAGAACAGAAAATCCACAACTCTTCACTTGCAGCCCAATATATACCCAGGCAATGCCATGAATTAAGCAGAGCCCTGTAAGAAAATTAATCATGCAATTAAAAGCTATTATACCACAGCTCCACAAAGGCAGAATTAAGTTTATAAAGACATTTCTTAAGCACTTCAGTACAAAAAACTGGATATGAAGCAGTTTTTCTGCACTGCTGCACGCTGTGGAGCTGGGAGTTCATCTTTAAAGGGAACAATGCCAGCTTTTGCAATAGTCATCATCCCAAACACAGAGCAGTTGGGTTGAATTTTTTTAGCTGCACAGTCAATTACCATTTGAATCACAGAGCCACCACTTGAGCTCCATTGCCTAGGAATTGTTATTAAGATAACCTAGATTTATGCAGCATGATACAGGGCCTAATTGCACAATTATTTACTTCCATTCTAGAAAAATTCTTTTTTTTTTTTTTTTTTTTTTCCCAGGGCCTCACAGGCAAGAGCAGAGGAGGCAGAGGATGAGAGGAGCAAAGAGGATGCTGGCTTGAATTAGAAACTGCAACAAGGATTTGTTTACATCTGAAATATCAACCTGGGCCTAAGACACATCCAAAAACTAACAGAGCCCAAAGGAGACTCAACCACCCACAAATAATCCATGTTTCAGGAGACATCCTGCTCTACAGGGCCACACATTTCCAAATAAATTCTCTTCTTACAGCCCAGAAATCAGCATTCCAGTAACTCACAGGAAAGCACAGCTTTAATCCCAAAAAACCTTCACCCAAGTGCCAAATCAGAGCCCACACCTCCCCTGGGATTTAAGATGAGGCACAGGGCATATCCAGGATGATTTCAGATGATTTATGAGGCACAGGGCATATCCAGGAATTACCACACACAACTCTAGGCTACAGATCCCAATTTCCTCCCTGAAAAAGCCATGCAATAAATTAACCTTCAGCATGCACAGTAAAGGAATAAAATTCACACAGAGCTCTGAGTTGCTCCAAACTGGGAAGGAGCTGGGCTCTGGTAGTTCTGAGTAATGACAGAATCTTTGGTCTTTAATGTAATTAAGGGATTTGACAGCTCAGCTGCCTATTCCCTCCCTTCTCTTGCAGTTTGTCAGAACACAACAATTGTCCTTTAAATCATCACACAACAACATTTTCATGTTTCAACCTGTTGTAGGGGAAGATTCTGGCTAAAGTACCAGGGTATAATTTGTCACCTTATGCAGCATTAATATGGCAACAACATCAATCCATTATAATTTCATTTAGGAACTATTCAGCAATTCACAACCTGCAAAAACTTACATAGAACATTTCAGCTTTGTGTTTGTACTCCCTGAAGTTTAGGTTTGGCTTTGTGGTTTTTAGCACAGGGGGGTTTTAACACAACATCCTTTCAGCTATATTTTTACTTAATAAATTATATCATTTGCTTCCACAAGAAAGAGGATTTAGGTGTCCAAACCAACCTGAAAGGAAGAAAATGGAAAATACAGCTACCTCTCTTCTGGGAGAAAATTAAAATAATTCTGTATTCCTCTACAGAGTGTTTTAAGACATCAATACTCAGTGTCTCTACAGCAGTCACTGTGCCCCAGAACATTTTGGCAAGTTCTTCTTGGTGTCCTAAGTGTAGCAACAGGAATTTTGTCCCAGAGAAATGTGCCAGCCCCAGCCCAGCAGTTATCTAGAGCCAACTAATCTCTGTGCATGATTCTACAGCAGCAGCCCCAGTGTTGCATAAGCTCCACACTCAATTCTCCATCCTCTCCCAGGTCAGGGGAAGGCAGATGGAACCATCCTGTGCACAGAAAGGCTTTCCTGACTAGCAGACATTCCTAGAAAGAAGCATTTCCAAAATTCACCATCCTCCAAGACTGCAGCTGGACCACACAGAGTCAATGTGGGGAGGGATTTCCACAATTCCTCAATAGTGACAGAGCTGTCCTCAGCCAGCAAACCCCACAAAATAACTCCTCAAGTGCCAGCACCTCATCAGTCTTGGTGCAAGCAAAAGAAAATTTGGATTTTTCCTTAAAAAACACTCAGACCTGGTCCTAGCAAAGCTGGCACTCGATTCAGCATCACCCTTTTCATGTTTAACAGCAAAACTCTGCATGTTCTGAAGACTTCTCAACTTAACTGAGCTTAAAACCAAGCTCCAATCATCAATCACCCAGGCTGGGCATTTTTAAGAGGTCACCAGATAAGAAATGCCATGCAGGGTGCCCTCATTTCTCTGCCCACCTTGAGAAGAACACACAGCCACCACTTCAGCAGCTTCTGCCCACTTCAAAGTGTGCCCAGGAAGGTAGCTTTGAATTTGGAGTTTAGCTTGTGCAAACAATTTCTGATCCAAGCTGAAGCATTTCCCTAAGAATTCCCCACTACAAGTGCAAAGGGATGAGCTGGAATTTGTGAGGGCTTTTTAAAAGTCCTTTTCTGAATAAAAGCAGTGGAAAAGCAGGGCAGGAAGGGGCTGGGTGACTCTGGATGGGTTTGCACCCCACAGCACCTGCTGGAGTGTGGGGGTTGAAGGTTTTAGGTGCCCAACACCTCCATCCACACAACCATGGCACAGGGTTTGGGGTTTTCTGGCTTGTGGGGAGCAGTGAATGTCAAACCCCAGAAGAGGAATTGCAGGAACACATTTGCAGCAATCACCACCTTGCTTTGTCCACCTTTGACAGGTCCAACCCCTTCATCCTTGCTAAGTGCAGAAATCTTCCTGGGATCAACCACATCCTGCACCAAGCAGGGAACTGAAACTCTGCTGAGTCCCAGACTTCTGAGATGAATTCAGAGCAAAACTGGCACTGATCTGGTCCAAAACCCAACAGCATCCCAGGCTCCAGAAGCAAAATCAGTCTGCTGGGCTCTAAACACTGCTAAGGAACATGGTTTACATCAGAACAAAGAAATCCTTGGCCACCAATAAAATGCATTGCCACTTGGTCTCTTCCAGTTTCTTCTAAACCCTCCCTGTGCTTGTGTACAAGACAAACTCGTTACAAAACCTCTAACAAATTTCAATTTTAAAATGAGCCCAAGTCTTTTAAACAAATGGCATTTCCAGCTTGGGCTCTATTTTTAAACACAGTATAGACCTCATGCTACTAATTCACTTTTTTTTTTTTCTTCCTGGAAGCTGAGCCATTTTGAGTCAAGTCCCATAATTTCAAATTTCATTAAAAATGCAAAGAGCTTTAGGACTGCAAACAGCATAAAGCAGTCAAGAGATCCTAAGGAGAGATTCTAAGGAGCTTCCTGCAGCAATTTCAGCAATCCCTGCCTTTCATTCCACGAGACAAAGGACGTGTGAGACGTGTAAACTGCTCCCAACATCTCCTCTCGCCTGAATGTTGCTGCAGTTTGTAGCACTATGTAGGTCACGAGTTCCACACGCTCCAGTCCAGCTCTAGGCTCGGCTTGTTTGCACCCTGACAGGAGGCCTGGGGACAGCAGACAAAGTTTAACCGAGCTACGACACCCACAAGAAGCAGTGACATTTATTCCCATTTGCTAAACTCACACACAAAGCTCTTAAGACACAGGTAATCCATGTATTGCTGCATGGAAGTGTTTTCTCTCTGCTGTAAAGAGGGCATCACTAAACTGCACAATTTCAAAAATCATACACAGGATGCCTCAGAAAATATTCTGGTGCTTGCAGCATCAAGAAATGCAACCATCAGGGAAGAAAGACATGAATCCAAACTTTCCTTCTCACCCACGGGCACCAAAAAGTATCCAGTGCTGCAGAAGTTAATTAAAACCCAAATAAACCAGAAATATCTGAAGCATTAAACAGCTGAATTAATGTCTCCACTTTTAAAACTTTTTTCTTCTAAGTTCAGAATATTTTTTCCAAGATGTGCATAAAGAGTGCTCAGAGAGAACATCTGATTAGATGACAAGCAGCAGCAGAGTGGTTTTCAAAGACACCCAGGCCCATTTCCACACTCTGCACTGACTTTGGGAGGATGCTGTCTCCTTTTGCTGAAATTCCACATTACACACACAAGGATTCTCACCCAGCTCCTCAGGAACTCAGGGCTCCAACCACAATGTCCTGTACTGCAAAGATCAAGACATCAAGATCATCAAGATCACTTTTAAAAGGCTCTGACACAGCCCAACCAAGGATTTTGGCACTCCAGCACCTCACCCAGCCTGCCTGGGGCACCCAGGTGCTCCTGCAAAGCCTTGGGGTAATATCCATGGCCAAAAATCTCTGATCCACACCCCAGCACCTCACCCAGGTGCTCCTGCAAGGCCTTGGGGTAATATCCATGGCCAAAAATCTGTGATCCACACTTCAGCATCTCACCCAGCCTGCCTCAGGCACCCAGGAGCTCCTGCAAGGCATTTGATAACATCCATGCCCAAAAGTCTCTGATCCACACTCCAGCAGCTCCTGGGGCACTCAGGAGTTCCTGCAAGGCCTCTGGGTAACATCCATGCCCAAAAATCTCTGATCCACACTCCAGCACCTCCTGGGGCACCCAGGAGCTCCTGCAAGGCATTTTGATAATATCCATGCCCAAAATTCTCTGCTCACAGGGGATGTGGCAGAGCACAGAGCACAGACACCTCACCTGCCCTCACTGCAGCTCACTTCACTGCCCAGCTCCCCAAGGCAGGTGAGCAGCAGCTGCTGAGGGTTCTGGAGCTGCAGGAGGAACCCAAACTCCATTTCCCAAATGCACAACTCCTGGCTGCCCTTTCCTTTTGGCTGGACAGAGGCAGCTACCCTGAGAAAGCATCTCAACACCTGCTCCTCCTGCCATGCCTTCAACAGCTCACTTGGCCTTCAGGTTTTCTCTTTTTTCCCTTTAATGGTTGTGATATTAAACCCATGGCCATGTGTGCAAGGAATAAAAAGCTATCAGGATATTATTCCCAGCTACCAGGAATGGTGAGCAACAATTCCATGCACAAAGTGATGCAAAAATTCAACTTTCACTTCTGCAGCAGCATCAGCCTTCATGCAAAGCCACTGCACAGAAATCTTCATTCATTAATTATCTGTTCAAAAAAATAAAAACCACTTCTTCCTATAATATATTTTTATCATTAAAGAATCCATACCATCTTTTCCACAATTTTCATGGCAGGACTGCAGCCAGCTGCTCCTTTTAGAAACACCAGCCTAAGCCCAATGTAACAGCCTGTTTTAACATAAAATTCTAAGAATTAAAATTCAAAATAAGCAATCAGCATTTGACACATCATTAGGAAAGCTTGAGCAATAAAGTCGAGGTTCAGCATTCACAAATTTTCTTGCTGGGAGCATAAGACCAGTTAAAAAGATGTGTTTGGGTCAAAATATCTCTCCCTAGCAAGGGCACATCTGGGCAAAGATGCCTGAAACACCAAACTCTTCAAAGGTGAAGGAAAAATCTTTTGGTTTTGCCACCATTTAACTCTTTCCATAAAGCCAACAAAATCACCAAGTGCAAGCACCTAAAAATCCAGGCCTAAAAGTATTTTTATCACAAACATAATGCAGGAATAACAAACCAGAGCTGCTGGGTTTTTAACTAAATGCTAAACAGGCACTTGTTAAACTCCAGAACATTTCAGGTTGTTTTAAAGCCAACAAAATTTTAGGCCAAGGCTCAATGCAAAAGGAAGAGATATGTACAAGCTACAGCTTTTATCAGCTTTGATCCTGCTCAAAAACTGGATTTATTTGGAGCACTGGCTCAGACCTGAATGTAATTGCTCCAAAACCCAACAAATTTCCACCTAATCCCGTGGCAGAACAGAACCATCTCTCCACAGGGAGAAGCCCAGCTCTGAGCACTGCTGTCAATATTCATTTTCCCAACTTCTAAGCAAAGTTCTTGCCCCCAAAACCTTTCCCACAGCACCAATCTTTCCTCACCACGGAACAAGACCCTGCCCCTACCCACCATGAGCCCTGCAAGGCATTCCAAGCTAAAACATCTGCCCAACACATCTGTTCCAAAGGCCACCAAAACTACACACCGGCTTTTGCCTCATTAGCCGTAATTGCACGCTAATTACTTATTCCAGAATAAGTATTCTATACAATCCTCCTCCAGGAGACCCGACGCGCTCTCGTTTTTGACACATCCTCGGGAAAAGTAAAAAATATGGTGAGTTTTGGCCGTTTTGGGGTTTTTTTAGGATTTGGAAGGAGCGATTGCCACCTCTTGTCATGGAGAGCCTCGCTGCATCCTAAGGTACAGCTCTGCCTTAGCGGAGGGCTGGAAATCAGGGCAGAGGACACGGCCTTCCACTGAAGCAACCCGAGGAAAGCCACAGGCCTGCCACGATTATAATCGCGATTCAAGACGAGTTACTAAATAAAAAAAATTAAAAAAAAAATTATATATATATATCGATAAAGCGCTGTGCACGCAAATCACGGCGGGTCGGGCGCATTTGCTGCGTGAGCCCAAGCACCAAAGGAGCCGGAGATAAGCGGGGGGCTCCGGGGCCGGGGGGGAGGGAGGGCACGGCCCCTGGGCGGCTCGGCTTGGCTCGGGGGGGCCGCCAAGGAGCGCTGGCGTTAATCCTGGAGCTCCCGTTAATCTGCCGGGCCCGGACAAAAGGCGGCCGAGGCGGCGGCGGCGGGGGAGGGCGCGGCGGCCCAGGCGAGCCCCGGCGGGCGGCGGAGCGGCCGGGGGCAGCGCGTTAGGTAACGCCGCGCGGGTCTGATGCAATCGCGGGACGTGCGGGAGCAGGAGCGGGAGGAGGATACAGGTCAGGTCCAGGTCGAAGCCATCCTCCTGGTATCGCCTTTTGTTCCTGCTGACGATCTCTTTGATGATGGCGGTCATGTCTGGCAGCCGGGGGCCGCTCCGGGGCAGCGCGCAGGGCCCGGGCGGCGGCCGCGAGGCACCACCGGGCGGCCCCGGGCGCTGATGCTCCGGCGGCTCAGCCCCGGGCGGGCCCGGCTCCCGGCGGCGGCACCGGCTGCCGCTCCCTCCTCCTCCTCCTTCTCCTCCGAGCGCGTCGGGAGCCGCGCCGAGCCCCTGCGGGCGGTGCCGCCGCCGCCGCCGTGTTTGGGGCGAGCGCGGCGGCGGCGGGGGGAGCAGCTCTGCGGCGCTCCGGGCCCCGGCAATGGTGACAGCGGCGCGGGGCGCGCCCCCGGCCCGGCCCCGCTTCGCTCCCCGCCCCGGGGGCCGGGCGGTCGCTCCCTCGGCTCTTCCCGGCGGCGGCTCCTCAGGGCGGCACGGCCGCGCTCATCCCCCGGCCCGCAGCGCTCGCCGGCGCGGGGCGCCCATCATGGCCGCGGCTTCCGAGAGGGACGGCGGGCGGCGCCGCCACGCCCACGCGACGCATCCGCCAACACACAAAGTAGTCCCTCCCACCCCGCCACCGGAGAAGCGGAGAAGTGGCGCACCGGGAGGACCGGGGGAACGGATCACGCTGCACGCACCGTCTGTACCCCTCTGCCCGCCGGCTCTCCTCGCCCCACAGAGGAGGTGGGGGACGGGGGGGAGCGGCGAGCGGAGGGATACGGACGGTACAGTGAGGAGGCGCGGTGCTGCGTCCGTCACGTGGGCGCTGGCGGCGGCGCCTCCCCCGCGGGCGGAAGTGGCCGTGAGGGGCCGTGAGGGGCCCGCGCGGGCCGGGGGCCCCTCAGAGCCCCCGAGCCCCGGCACTGCCGCTTGTCCGCCTTTCCTCTTCTCTCCTCTCCTCCTTCCTCAGCCCAGCTGGGAGGGAGGAAGGCGAGGGGAAGAACGGGCTGCGGGGAAAGGGAACGGCGGGGAGGTCAGCCCGGCGTCTTGAGGGGGTTCGGCTTCCTCCCCTCACGCCCCCCGGGGTTGGCGTGCAGCGGAGGAGCCGCGGTGAGCGAGCGCCTGTCGCCCCCTGCAGCCACCGGGGCACTGAGGGAAGGGGGCTCTGGGCCACCTGGTGCCCTCGAAGGGCAGAATTATTTGGACTGGAAAATCCCTGCCAGCCCATGGAGTCCCAGCTGTGCCCGGTGCCCACCTTGTGCCCAGCCCAGAGCACTGAGTGCCACCTCCAGCCCTTCCTGTGACACCTGCAAAGCTCCCTGGGCAGCCCCTGGCAAGGCCTGAGCACCCTTTCCATGCAGAAATTCCTGCTGATATCCTCGGGGTAGCCCAGCTGGGGGACCGGGACGTCCCAGTCCCCTCGGGCCAGTCCAGCCCAGCAGCCCGTGGGATTTCCACGGAGCTTTCTGTCCATTCTCCTTCCCACACTGATCACACTTCACCTGGCAGGGAGAACACCTTGTCTAGAAATCTCTAAATCAGTCTTTATTTAAAACATTAGGGGATAAACCCCATTGTACAAAGCTCTTTGCACTCTGAGCTGAGAACTGTAACTTTTTGGGAATTTATTGTTTTAAATTCAGGAAATTACCTTTAAGGGCTCAAAATAAAATAGGATATCAGGCAGAGGGATTTCCCAGGCTGCTGCATCCTCCAGCCCTTTGCAAATGCTCTATGATATAATTCCTTTCAGAAACATATCAAATTGCACCTTGAGATGTTTTACCACCATTATTCCCACTGCACAGCTGTTCCCAAAACCACCTCCTGCTTTTTAGGCTAAATGTATTTGGGACTGGTCTGCATCCACTTATCCTTGTGCCAACCCTCCAGGAGCACTTGGTGGGCACAGAGATCCTTGTGAACCCCCTCAATTTCCACATTCCCAATTTCCTCTAGCTGCAAACCCCAAAACTGACAAAATTGAAGTGCCCAAGGCCAGATTGGAATGAGCTGGGTTGAGGTTCCCAGCCATCCCAACTTGTCTGAGTTTTAAGTTGTGCTCCCACCTCCTGGATCTGGTTTTAGGTAAGAGCTTTGGGGACACAGCTGCCACCACCACTTTTCCCCCCAGTATAACCCCTTGGCTCCCAGTACATCCCATTTTCCAGCCAGCCCATTCCACTGGAGCTGTGAGTGGAAAGCCCACGTGAAATTTGGGAAGGAAATCAGTCACAGTCCCTCAATATCTGGATAAACTGGAGCACAACCCCTCAATATTTGGATAAATTGGAGCACAACCCCTCAATATCTGGATAAATTGGAGCACAATCCCTCAATATCTGGATAAATTTGGGCTCAACCCCTCAATATCTGGATAAATGGGAGAACAATTCCTCAATATCTGGATAAATTGGAGCACAATCCCTCAATATCTGGAAGAATTAGAGCCCAATCCCTCAATATCTGGATAAATTGGAGAACAATTCCTCAATATCTGGATAAATTGGAGCCAAATCCCTCAATATCTGGATAAATTGGAGTTCAACCCTTCAATATCTGGAAGAATTAGAGCCCAATTCCTCAATATCTGGATAAATTGGAGCACAATCCCTCAATATCTGGATAAATTGGAGCCCAACCCCTCAATATCTGGGTAAATTGGAGCACAACCCTCAATATCTGGGTAAATTGGAGCAAAAACCTCAACATCTGGGTAAATTGGAGAACAATTCCTCAATATCTGGATAAATTTGAGCACAACCCTCAATATCTGGATAAATTGTAGCCCAATCTCTCAATATTTCGATAAATTGGGGCATAACTCCTCAATATCAGGACAAATTTGAGCCCAACTCCTCAATATCTGGATAAATTGGAGCACCATCCCTCAATATCTGGATAAACTGGAGCACAACCCCTCAATATCTGGATAAATTGGAGCTCAATTCCTCAATATCTGGATAAATTGGAGAACAATTCCTCAATATCTGGATAAATTGGAGCTCAATTCCTCAATATCTGGATAAATTGGAGAACAATTCCTCAATATCTGGAT
>JAXCLO010000274.1:3438257-3448568 GCA_035583995.1 Arremon aurantiirostris
TCCCTGGCAGGGTGGGCAGGCCCTGGCACAGCTGTGGCTGCCCCTGGATCCCTGGCAGTGCCCAAGGCCAGGCTGGAGCAGCCTGGGACAGTGACACCTGGGAAATGCCAGCCTGGGAAGCTCCTCCTGCACCTCCTGCCTCTATTGCTGGGTCCTTCTCACTTCCTCCAGTGGCTGGTGACAGCGATACTGCCCCATATCACCCATAATTTCATTTTCTCCAGGAAATATCTGGGTAAAAGGGCAGTAGTACAGGTTGCTGGCTCTGCAGTTTGACATCAGACAGTGCACGAGTGCTGGAGGGCTGTTTGTACTTTATTTTCAGGCTGTCTCCTGCTCGGTAAAACCCCAGCGCAGGCAGGTCTCAATTGGCTTTAATTGAGTGTGAAGTGTGCCCTCGGGGGGTTAATGTCACCTCGAGGGAGGACACGGCAGCAGGACAAACCCGGGACAGTCCCTGGTCACTCCTGAGCCCTGATCTCCTGCTGGTGTCTCCAAAATCCCGGCTCTGGCCGGAGCTGCCCTTCCCTGCTGCCCAGAACTCCTCGGGGGCTGGCTGGAGAGGCACAAGGAGTCATTTCTGATTGCTCCTGTGGGGAAGTTTCTGCAGCTGGAGTGCAATCCCACTTCTCCAGGAACTCTCCCACATTTTCCACTCTTGCTGCTGCTGTGGGAGTCCTTGTCAAAGCACAAACCCCCTGGCAGCTCCCTCCACAGGCTGAGGGTTTGGGACGTGGCTGCTTTCATCCCATGGCTCCAGAGGCTTGGTCCAGCCCTCAGCACCTGATCCTGCCTCTCTGAAGGGGGAAGAGCCCAATTCCTCTCCCACATCTCCAGGCACAGCTGCTCAAGCACAGCATGGCCCAGGCTGAGCCAGCCTCCAGCAAAGCTCCACCCAAAAATCACCAAGTGAGAGCTGCTTACACATATAAATATTTATTTGTACTAAAAGTGAGTGTTTCATAGAGTATCGAGTTCAGAATATATTAAATCATGAGATGCATCAGCTGAGGTACAAATTCCAGTCTCATGTCTTTAATAAATAGACTATAAACCCCCCAGCCCACGTGCTTCAATCAGAGGTAATCAGGACACTACTCTGGTTTAAAATGATAACACAACATCTGTGTTCTGCTGTGACCACCTGGATTTACTGGGGGGGACAGGATTATTTCATGATGAGCAGCAACAGTGCTGTTTCACTCCTTAAAAATCCTAAATGGGAATGTCACTTTTGGGAATGTCACTTTTGGGGCCTGGCTGGGTGAGGCTGGTGCTGGTGCCCTGGCAGCTCCCACAGAGGCTGCAGCATTTGCCTTGGGGTAAAACACAGATTTCCTCCAAATGCTTTAAAAAAAGACTTAAAAAGCCCTTTTTCAGGGATATTTTCCAGTCATAGATGAAGGTTTGGGCAGTGTGCCCTGGCCACAGCAGAGCAGGTTGTAGCTCACAGTCCCGAGCAAGAGCAGGATGGTTTTGCTGAGTGTGGATCCGGCTGGAACTCAAAGAGGAGCACGAGAAGAGAGGAAGGCTGATTGTCCTTGATTGTCCTTCCTTGGGGACATCCCGAGGGCTCCGGGGGCCTCTGCTGAACACCCGGGGCCGGGCGCACAAACCCGCAGCGAGGCTGCAATGAGCGAGCGCTGCTTGTCCTGCTCTGCTGCCGCCGCACAGCTGGGGCGGGACCAGCCCCGTCCCCGGGCTCCCGCAGTGCCCCACGCTGTCCTGTCGCTGTTTGTCGCTGCTCTGTCACCTCGGCGGCTCCTGCGAGCCACAAGAAAAGCCTCGGGCGGGGCATTGCCAGAGTCCGTGCCGGGTCAGGGTGGGGAAGGCGACAATGTCCGCAGGGACTCTCCAAGCCAGGGCAGGGCAGCACGGGGCTCTGGGCTCAGCAGCAGCAGCAGCACACAGGGCGGGGGGACAAGGGCTTCCTGCCACCCTCGGGCTGTCCCCTGCCATCCTCGGGCTGTCCCCATCCGCACACACGGAATAAATCAGGTCACCTGCACCCACACAGGTGTGGGTGAGGCTGCAGCCTCTCTCAGCCGGTCCTCCAGACCCACCTGGTGCTGTGACTTTGCTGTTTTGTCCCGGATTTGCCTTTGGGGCAGAGGGAAGGGGGAGCCCATGCTGCCACCTGGGAGCACAGTGCCAGCATCCCTGACTTCTCCTCGCTGTGCAGAGCTTTCTCAGGGATCTCAGGGCTTGTGGTGCCTCCCAGGAGAGGCTCCCCAGCTGGGCTGTGAGTGCAGGGATGGATCCCTGTGCCAGGGATAACATAGCACATCCTCACAGGCTCCTGAACGTGGAGCAACAGGAATGCTCAGCCCAGAGGTCAAGCAGGAGGAAGGAAGGAAGGAAGGAAGGAAGCAGTGAGGAGTTGGCTCAGCCACAAGGAACTGGAGGTGGTCACAGCTGATCTTAAAAAAAGTCCTTTTTATAAAAAGAGGCATTAAAAAGATTCTGCTGTTAATTAGCAAAAACTGTCTGAGGCACAATGAGGAAAGGCACTTCTTCATTTCTGCTCCAGGCAGGGCACAGGCAGGATTTACCCTGGTGCCCTCTGCACTGGCAGCACCGTGGCACGTCCTGGTGCCAGCTGGGAACAAAGGGCCCTCTCCCCATCCCTTCCACTCCATGGGGACACTCCCAGCAGCTTCAGGGGAGAAGGATCAGGCTGAAAGTATTTCTGATTGGTAAAAAACACTCTGACCCAGGTAGGAACATCCCAGGGTCATGGCAAGTGATCTGTGTCACAGGAAATCAATGGATCATTGCTCACTATTAATACAGGCATTCCTAGGGAGGAGGAGGAGGAGTTAATTCTTTTTCTCCAGTGACTGGTAGTAGGTGGTGAGGACTTTCCAGGCTTTGGGGGCCATGAAGCCGTCGGGGGGGTTTTCCCCTTCCCGAGCGAGCTTCCTCATGCGTGTTCCTGAGATGAAGTCAAAGTCATCGTGCCTGTGTGAAACAGAGACAGGTGACATCAGCTCAGCTGCCCACGCCACCAGGACATTGTCTGAAAAACCCTCTTTGCTCAGGATCTTTCTCCTGAGAAGCTGAGAAACCTCAGAAAAGAATGAAAACAATAATTATCTGATTGCTTTGGAATACAGCCTGAACATTATTTACCAACAGGTCAATATCTGATTGGGTCCATGTGAATTGTTTTTAATTAATGACCAACCACAGCCAGCTGGGTTGGACTCTGAGGAGTCAATCATGAGTTTTCATTATCATTCTTGTTAAGCCTTCTGATGTATCCTTTCTTTTTCTATAGTATAGTTTTAGTATAGCATTGATATGACTATAATATAAAGTAATATTATATATTAACTAAATAATATATAATATTATATATATTATATTAACTAAAAACAATTTACATGGAACTGATCAAACATTCACCTGTTGGTAAACAATGTCCAGACCACATTCCAAATGATATGATATGATGTGATATGATATGATATGATATGATACGATATGGTTATGATATGATATGGTATGATATGTGATATAATAGAATATATTTTATGATATGTGATATATAGAATATAATCTATATTAAAAACAATTCACATGGAACCAATCAAACACTCACATGTTGGTAAACAATGTCCAGACCACATTCCAAATAATATAATGTAATGTAATATAATATAATGTAATATAATGTAATGTAATGTAATATAATGTAATGTAATATAATGTAATGTAATGCAATGTAATGTAATGCAATGTAATGCAATGCAATGTAATGCAATGTAATGCAATGTAATGTAATATAATGTAACATAATATATAATATTAATTTAAAACAATTCACACAGAAACAATTAAACATTCACATGTTGGTAAACAATGTCCAGACCACATTCCAAATATATATCATATCAATCACATCACATCATATCAATCATATCATAATAAATCAGCCTTCTGACAACTTGGAGTCAGATTCTCATCTCTTCCCTCCTCCTGGGGACCCCCACAAACACCACAGGCCCAAGTCACCCCCAGGGCTCCTCATCCCAGAGGAGCTGCAGTGTCCACAACACTTCCCATCCTTCCTACATGCTCTGAGCCCCCAGCCTGTGCTGCTTGTCCTCCCTGGTGGCACCTTTAGTTTCACATGACACCCCTTGGAGGAACACACAGGCACCTTCCCCAGGTTCTGCCCCATTCCTTTCCTTGGGGACTTTCCCTGTCCCCAAAAAGCCGCGACCCCACGCTGTGAAGAAACCAGGGCTGCCTTTACCTTTTGGGGTCATAGAAATCCATGGCTCTCTTGGTCTTGTTGTAGGCAGCCACTCGGAAGGGCAGGATCTCCACGGAGGTGAGCCCGGGGGCCATGCCCAGCACCTTCCCGCCGTGCGTGGGCTCGTACAGGTCCTGCCGCGTGTCGGGGTGCGGCATTCCCGCCGGGTCGCGCCCCACGATGTAGAAATTGGCCCCGGCCACCATCCGGGCCCGGCAGTGCCACTGCACCTGCGGGGAGGGGACACGGGGACTGAGGGATGGGCACGGGGAGGGGACACGGGGACTGAGGGATGGGCACAGGGAGGGGACACAGGGACTGAGGGATGGGCACGGGGAGGGGACACAGGGACTGAGGATGGGCACGGGGAGGCCCTGGGGCACTTTTTTGGTGATAAATGCATATTTTATGATTGGCTTTTTTGCAAATATTAAAATGGGTGTTGTATGTTGTGAAAAACGCCAATCAGTTGTTTTTAAAATTTTAAAAGTTTAATAGTAATAAAATGGTTATAAAAATAGTAATGCAATTAGAGAAATAATAATTTGGACAATTGAGTTTAGGACAATATGACTGAATAAGAACAAAGAGTTATGGACAGTCCAGGTACCTTTTTCTGGGCAGCATAAGCCCACATCAACAGAGGATTAACCCTTAAAAGCAACAGCCTGTTCCACATTCCTACACCTCATCCACGATGCATAAATTCCATTCAAACACAGGATTCTGTCTGGTCATGGTCAACTTCCTCCAGCTAATCCTAAACATAATCTCCAATCCTGAGTGAGGTGGGAAGAAGTTCGTTTCTCCTGATAAGGGAGCAATAAATTCTCTTTCTCTGACAGATTTAGGTGTCCTGTGGCTGCTGTGAAAAATGCCAATCACTTGTTTTTAAAATTTTAAAAGTTTAATAGTAAGAAAATGGTTATAAAAATAGCAATATAATTAGAGTAATAATAATTTGGACAAACTGGAATAGGACAATATGAGACAATAAGAATAAAGAGTTATGGACAGTCCAGGTACCTCTTTCTGGGCAAAATAAGCCCGAAAAAGGACCCACGTTAACAGAGGATTAACCCTTAAAAGCAACAGCCTGTTGCATATTCATACCCCTCATCCATGATGCAGAAATTCCATTGAAACACAGGATTGTGTCTGGTCATCTTCAACTTCTTCCTCATAATCCTAAAGGCATCATCCTCTCTGAGTGAGGCAGGAAGAAGTTCATTTCTCCTGATAAGGGAGCAATAAATTCTCTTTCTCTGAAAGATTCAGGTGTCCTGTGGCTGCTATCTCGGTGGGAGTACCTCATTCCTCTCTTTAAAAAATATCCCACATACATAGTTTATATTTTAGCTACAAAAGTGACGCTTTAACTACAAAATTACATTTACCATCGTATTAAAATGTTTATATAGCACCGCTAATCAATACAACATAATACATACAGTGTATACAAATATACAAGATAGACAAATGTACAAATATAAAAATATCTGTGTGGAGCCATGCAATATGCACTTCTCACAGTGCTGATGGTTGGCAGATCTGCACAGGTGTGCTCATTGTGTGTCCCCATCTGCACAGGTGTGCCCATTGTGTGTCCCCGTGTGCACAGGTGTGCTTATTGTGTGTCCTTGTGTACAGGTGTGCTCATTGTGTGTCTTCACGTGTACAGGTGTGCTCATTGTGTGTCCTCACGTGCACAGGTGTGCTCATTGTGTGTCCTCGTGTGCACAGGTGTGCTCATTGTTTGTCCTCACGTGTTCAGGTGTGCTCATTGTGTGTCCCCACGTGTACAGGTGTGCTCATTGTATGTCCTCGTGTGCACAGGTGTGCTCATTGTGTGTCCTCACGTGCACAGGTGTGCTCATTGTGTGTCCCCACGTGCACAGGTGTGCTCATTGTGTGTCCTCACGTGTATAGGTGTGCTCATTGTGTGTCCCCATGTGTACAGGTGTGCTCATTGTGTGTCCTTGTGTACAGGTGTGCTCATTGTGTGTTCTCGTGTGCACAGGTGTGCTCATTGTGTGTCCATGTGCACAGGTGTGCTCATTGTGTGTCCTCACGTGCACAGGTGTGCTCATTGTGTGTCCTCACGTGCACAGGTGTGCTCATCCTGTGTGCATTGGGTGTTATCCCATCCAAACAGGCATTTTAACACAAGCGCACTGATATCAGTATTGCACTACTATGTTTAAGCAAAATTAATAACAGAAATAAAAATTATATAACAAAGTTACTTTAAAACAACTCACATAAAATTCCCTTTTAATATTTGCAAAAAGCCAACATTACAATGTGTATGTATCAGGTATTGCTCTAGGCTTAATTAGCAACAGAAACACCAACTATATCTTTATAACAAAGTTACTTTAACAGAGACTCCAAAACCTGCACAGCCACTTAAAAATCCGTTTAATATTTGCAAAAAGCCAATATTATCTGTATGTATATCAGCTATTGCACTCAACTTAATTAACAAATACAAACCATATAACAAAGTTACTTTAACACCACACATATAAAGTTCCATTTAATATTTACAAAAAGCCAGTATTATAATGTGTATCTATATCAGCTATTGCACTGAGCTTAATTAACAACTGCAAATTATATCTTTATAACAAAGTTACTTTAACACAACACATATAAAATTCATTTTAATATTTACAAAAAGCCAGTATTATAATGTGTATCTATATCAGCTACTGCACTGAGCTTAATTAGTAACAGAAATATAAACTATATAACAAAGTTGCTTTAACACCACACATATAAATTCATTTTAGTATTTGCAAAAAGTCAATATTTTAGTATGTGTATATATCAGCTATTTCACTGAGCTTAATTAACAAATACAAACTATATCTTTATAACAAAGTTTCTTTAACACATATACAATCCATTTGAATATTTGCAAAAAGCCAATATTAGAGTATGTATCTACATCAGCCATTGCACTGAGCTTAATTAGCAACAGAAACACAAACTATATCTTTATAGCAAAGTTACTTTAACACCATACACATATACAATTCATTTTAATATTTACAAAAAGCCAGTATTATAATATGTATATATATAAATATATATCTATATCAGCTATTTCACTCAGCTTAATTGACACATACAAACTACATCTTTATAACAAACTTAACACCACACACATAAAATCCATTTAATATTTGCAAAAAGCCAGTATTATAATGTGTATCTATATCAGCTATTGCACTGAGCTTAACACCAGAAATACTAACTATATAACAAAGTTACTTTAACACCACACATATGCAATCCATTTTAATATTTGCAAAAAGCCAATATTATAGTGTGTATCTATATCAGCTATTTCACTGAACTTAATTAACACCAGAAATACACACTATATCTTTACCACAATGTTACTTTAACACATGTACAATCCATTTGAATATTTGCAAAAAGCCAGTATTATAGTGTGTATCTATATCACCTACTGCACGGAGCTTAATTAGCAACAGAAACACAAATTATATCTTAATAGCAAAGTTACTTTAACGCATACACATAAATTCCATTTAATATTTGCAAAATGCCAATATTATAGTATGTATCTATATCACCTATTTCATGGGGCTTAATTAGCAACAGAAACACAAACTGTATCTTTATAGCAAAGTTATTTCAACATCCCACACATAAAATCCATTTAATATTTGCAAAAAGCCAGTATCATAATGTGTATCTATATCAGCTCTTTCACTCAGCTTAATTAACAAATACAGACTATATCTTTATAACAAAGTTACTTTAACACATGTATAATCCATTTGAATATTTGCAAAAAGCCAATATTAGAGTATGTATGTCTATCAGATATTTCACTGAGCTTAATTAGCAACAGAAACACAAACTATATCTTTATAGGAAAGTTATTTCAACATCCCACACATAAAATCCATTTGAATATTTGCAAAATGCCAGTATTACAGTGTGTATCTATAACACTGGGTGGGGCTGATTTTCACCAGGGGAGAGGAGGAGGAAGAAGAGGTGGGAGGAAGGGAGGGAAGAGGATGGGAGATGCCCCAGAGCTGAAGGAGCCTCTAAAACCACAAAGCAGGGAGCAATGGCAATTCCCACTCACCCTGAGCCCCAAAGCAGGAAAACTGAGAGCCTGGGGTCCATCCTTGGAACGTTGATAATTTAGGGGTTTTCCCCATTGTTTCCTTCATTTTTCAATATCCCATTTCATTTATCAGCAAACCCAAAGTTTATTTGTGAAAGCAAATCTCTTTTTCCATTCATCAATCAGTGGAATCCTTTTTAATTTTAAACTTCTTCAGCTTGCTCTGCTCACCACACACTTCCAAAACTTTTCACCATTCCTACATTTAAAAAAAATCATACCCATTGGCTATAAACTACAGAATTGTCATTAATTAGCAGTTCATCCTCTGTTGATTATTGATTTCTCTTCTCGTGCTGTTCCATTCCCATTTTCAGTCTCTTTACTGCCTTTTTCCCAGCCAGGGAGAGTTCCAGCACAGTTGTGGGCTGCGTGTGTCTCTCCTTTATCTCTGGGCTCTGCAGAATGTCCTTGTGCTCCATAAATCCTGCATTCCTCACGTCCAAATCCAGCAAAAACATCTCCCTGTCCCAGGCTTTGTTTGTTGAAAACCATCGAGGATTTCCAGCACAGCTCCAAGGCTCGGCCACTTCCCCAAACTGGGCTCCCAAAATCCCATTTGGTGACAAACCTTGCTGCACCACTGGAAAACTTAATTAAAACAATTAATTAGGACAGTTGTTAGGAAAGTTTTATCGTTTCCAATGCAAGTTTGTGAGTGGTTCAGGGAAAATTATCTATAAACACCAGAGGTTGTGTCCAAAGAGGAGCCAGAGGAGTCCTTTTGCTTTATTCCAATAAAGGGAGAGGCCATGGGGCATTGCCCTGGGATTTCTCAGATTTTTGGAGGTTGCAGCCTCCTCTTTATCCCAATTTCCCTGTCTTTTTCCCCATTTCTGAGGTGCTTGAGAGGTTCAGACTTCCCAGAACTCCTGATACCAAAGATTCCCCTCTAATGTATAACCCTCCCTTTTAATTTTAATTCTTATAGAATTTAGGGGTTTTTCTTCCCTATTGTTTCTTTCATCTTTCAATATCTTATATCATTTATCAGCAAACCTAAATTTTATTTGTAAGAGCAAATCTCTTTTCCCATTCATCAGTCAGTGCAATCCTTCCCATTGTTTCTTTTATCTGCCTGTGCTGGTTTTATCCACCAGCAGACCCAGGGCTGGTTTGGAAATACAAATCTGCTATTCCTTGCACCTCTGATGAGATTACAGTGATATGCACCAAAATCCCAGCCTGAATATTCATCTCCAGAAATGTTGATTCCACAGGATTATTCCTCTGACCAAACCCCGGCAATGTGCATTCAATGTGCAGCATCCATAAGATAAATCTGTGTCTCCTAGAATGTATTTTGCAGGAGATTTTCCTCTAACAAGGTGAATATTTACCATTTTTGGGGAAACTCTCAGCAAAAGCAGCAGCAAGAAAGGAAAAACTACATGAAGATGCTAAAAGATCAATGATAAGAAAGCAAGAAACCCTCTCCAAAGCTTGGAAATTAATAAAAAGACTTTGTGAGAGTTTTCTGTGGGTGATGCCCAGAGGAGAGGAGCCAGAGTGCCCCCCCCGTGTCACCCAACCTGGGCCAGGCCGGATCTGAGCTTTGCTTGTGGCCTTTTTACCATTGTATTTAAATTCTGGGATTGTGAAAAGCGTCAATCACTTGTTTTTAAAATTTTAAAAGTTTAATAATAATAAAATGGGTATAACAATAGCAATGTAGTTAGCCTAATAATAATTTGGACAATTTAGATTAGGACAGTATGAGACAATAAAAACAAAGAGTTATGGATGTCTGGGTACTTTTCTGGGCAAAATAAGCCCAAAAAGGACCCACGTTAACAGAAGATTAACCCTTAAAAGCAACAGCCTGTTGCATATTCATACACCTCATGCATGATGCATAAATTCCATTCAAACACAG
>JAXCLO010000274.1:3465814-3476027 GCA_035583995.1 Arremon aurantiirostris
GGCACTCAGTGCTCTGGGCTGGGGACAAGGTGGGCACTGGGCACAGCTGGGACTCCAGGGGCTGGCAGGGATTTTCCTGCCTCAGTAATTCTGGGATTCTGTAAAAGAACTCATTCTCCTGTGAGGCTTCTCCTCTGCAGGACCTGAAGGAAGGGCAAAGCTGGGCTCCAGCCCAGGCTGGTGGGCTCAGTGTGTGGTGGCCACATCCCTGTCTCAGACTGGATGTCCAGCCTTGAACCCGCTCTCTGTGCCCCATGTGCCTGACTTTGTGGGGTCAATGGTCACCTGCAGGCCACAGGACACCTCTGTCCACCTCAGCACCTTTTTTAGGGTTTTCAAAGGGCAAAAGCAGCAGCAGGGAGGAGCTCAGGGGAGCTCAGCCAGAAGCACCACACAGGACACAGTTAAATGGGAGAACTTTGCCGGACAGGCCAAAAGTTCAGAGGCTGGAAAAAACCACAATGATGAATTCATGGAAGGAAAGTTCATCAAGGACTGTCAGGAGGAAAGGCACAGCCTCTGATATCTCAGGCTGTAAATCAATGGAGGGGGGGACAATGCACTGCTGTCCCAGCCATAAACTCATTGCTGGCTGCCACTGGGAACGACAGACACGGCCAGACCTTCCCCTCACTCAGCACCTCTCAGTCCCCCCAGAATTCCTGGGGGATGAAGACAGGGCTGTTCTCACTGCTGCACCACTCAATGTGCTGCTCTACAAAACCAGCTGCAGGAGACCAGAGCAAGCTGAGGATCAGGAGGATGAAGTTTTCCTGCTCCCTGTGTATCTGAGCCCTGCAAGCTGCAAGAGGGGTTTTCAATGTGTGAGTGCACACAGGGTCACCTAGACCCTGCCCTAAATCAGCACCAGGGATGTTGGAACCCTCCTGGATGAATGGCTGCTCAGCATTTCCCCTCCCCTCCCTAAAGCAGCTGTAAGCACAGCCCTTGGTCATTCCACACTGCCCAAAGGCTGCTCCAAGGACATTTCCACATTTTCCTTGGAGATTATTATTGTCAATTGGTCCCTCAAAAGTTCATGCAAACCCCCAGCATCTCTCAGGGAGCGGCATCACCCCACTTTTACAACCACAGAAGGGCAGTGGTGAGTAAAACCAGCAACAGATGAAGAGTTCAGCTCCCACAATATTTAAGACATAAAAATGACAGGATTGAAGAGCAGCTGCCCTGGACTGCAGGCTGCACCGCTGAGAGCTCCACAGCCCAAACATCCATCCCAGGGTGTCAGAGCAGCTCTGCAGGGATGCAATGAGCATTCCCAGGGATGCAATGAGCATTCCCAGGGTGCAATGAGCATTCCCAGGGGTGCAATGAGCATTCCCAGGGGTGCCATGAGCATTCCCAGGCATGCAATGAGCATTCCCAGGGGTGCCATGAGCATTCCCAGGGGTGCCATGAGCATTCCCAGGGGTGCAATGAGCATTCCCAGGGTGGCAATGAGCATTCCCAGGGGTGCCATGAGCATTCCCAGGGTTGCAGTGAGCTGCCCCAGCCATAGCTGGGGATGCTCATCGTGCCCAGCTCAGCCCCCCAGAGCTGCCCTGTAAAATCCTCTCCTATAAAATGACTTTTTCCCCCTCTTCCCACGCTCACTGGCAACACAACCTAATGATCTTCCCATCAGAAGGGCTGGGCAGGCCTCAGAAATGAGCTCCCTCTTTTTGCACCACAATGGGAAGCTAAAATACAGTTTGATATGGAAGAAAACATTTTGTTCTGCCAGAGAGGCCACAAAGACTTCCAGGTCAGAAAGTCTTGGAAACGTAGGTGCAGATGGTTGTTTTGCAGCAGTGCACACAAAAAGCTCATCTCAACAAGGCACAACGTGCTGCAGCTCACAGAAAATGAAATCAAATCTGTGTAAAACAACTCCTCCCTCAAGCTCTGCTCTCCAAACACGTTTTGGCACCCACTGAGCAGACAAAGCTTTTGACACACGGAGCTGAAACCGAGCCAAGCTGTGAGCAAAGGAGCAAAGACCACTCAGGGAGGGACAGGAGGCAGTGCTAGCAAGGAATTACCAGCCCCAAGGCAAATCCCAAGCTCCCAGCATCCCCTGGCATGACGCACGGGCAGGGCTTTTCTGCATCCCTCCTTTTGTTAATGATACACTCAGGGTAAATTTTCACTTGGAAATGATTAAGCTGTGAGCCCATTAAGGAGCTATTTCTCACTGCCTTCAGCTGTGCCACCCCACTCATGATAACAGCAAATTCAGAAATGGCAACCTGAATTACACAGCCTTTTTCTTAATGGAGTTTTGAGGAGCAAAGTGTGACCAAAGTACAGCTTCAAGCATTCACACAGGCCCTGCGTGCCCCTTATCTTTTGGGGGCACATACAGCTGTGAGTTTATCTAAAACACCTGCTTTCAGATAGGCTCTTCATTTCTAAAGGCACCCTCCAGGATCAACATCAGCCCAGTTAAAATAATAATAATTTAAAAAAAAAAAAAAAAGCAAATATGCCAGAGTTTGTCTTGAAAACCTTCCAGAAAAGCAAAATCTCCGTGGCCTAAATCTGAGCTGCAGCTGCAGTGCACATGTGTGGGCAGTGTGGGGTGGCAGCACCACTCCAACCACCACCAGCAGAGGTGCTCTGAGCACACCAAGGTGGTTCTTTCATTCCCCAAGCCCTGGAGGGATCAGCATGGAAAGGAGAAGACATCCATAGCTAAGAACCTGCAACTTTTCCTGGCTTTTCTTCCCTGAAATCCCCCAAACTGAAGCTGTCTGCTCTTACAGAGCACAGTGTGGTCATTAACCACTGCTCTGGCACACTGGCAGCCCAAGCGAATAAAACAGCAAGAGACTGGAAAGGGAACTTTCTAATAGGGAAGAAAAGGAGAGAGTTATAATTAACAAAGCAACAGAAGTTAATCACCTCACCTTTCCATAGTCTTTGAAGAAAAGAGATGTAAAGCAAACAAAGTAATAGAAAATCAAGCAAGAAATCTCAAGCATGGGAAACAATCACCTTTGGATGTCACGGTGCAATGAGCTGGGCACTGTGTTCCACAGGATAAATCATGCTGTAAGAACAAGCAGCTTGTGACTCGCTGGATAAAACATGAGTTGGAGAAAACTCACTTTATGGAGTGACTCAGTGCAGAGCAAGCCAGGCTAATTGTCTGAAATCATGGCTTTGCTGCCCTGTCCCCCAGGCAGTGTCACTGCAATGAGCTACTCAGAACTGCTTTGAAAATAAACATCTTTCAAGTTGTTTTGCTCTTTACTTTCAAGGCAACAGTTAAGAGTAAGTGTGAGAGTGATGAATGCAGGGTTTGGGTGTTTTAATAAGCTTTTTCTTTCATGTTGCTTGGCAATTAAATCGATGGAGATGTACATGTGTTCCTGCTCTGCCTGGGGTATCACTCGGTCCATCTGAACTCTGCCCTGCAGCTCTGGTTTTTCCAACATGAGAGTAGTTTTCAGGCAAAGAAATTAAACCTCTTTCCTCAGGGTTGATTTGATCTTGTGGGTTTGTTGCTGCTCTTTAAATAAATTTAAATAAGCCCACATCATTTGCACATAAGCCCTACACAAACACAAGCGTGCCAGCAGAAGTTCCAGCTCTGTCACCTGCAGGGCTGTGGAAGCACATCCCACTGCCAGCCAGGGATGCCATGTCACAGAGATCTTTTCATAAAAATCATTTCTTTAGCATTTTCCCTTCTGGGAAGCTGAAGTCCCAGAAAAAGAATGTAAACAATGTTTATCTGCTGCTGTGGAATGCAACAGGTGGATCTGTGATTGGTCTCCTGTGGATGTTTGGATTTACTGAGCACTCACAGCAGAGCTGGGTCTCACTCTCTGCTGAGACACACACCTTTGTTATTCATTCCTTTTCTATTCTCAGCTTAGCTAGCCTTCTGAGAACTTCTCTTTCTATTCCTGTAGTATAGTTATAATGTAATATATATCATAAAATAATAAATCAAGCCTTCTGAACACGAGGTCAACATTCTCGCTTCTCTCTTCACCCTGCAACCCTTGCAAGCCCCGTGACAATGCCACACCAGCCACACTCCTGGAGATGCTGCCGCAGGTGACAAAGCTGGAACACTTCTGGAAAAGGCACTTTCAGTACTGGGCTCTCATTCTCCCCAAGCAAAGCAAAGAGAAGCTTCACCGGGGGCTGCACTTGCAACGCCTCCATCCCCTGAGACGCGCTGAGCTGCGCTTCCCGCTCAGCCCTGGGGACACGAAGGCGCGCAGGCAGTGCCCTGGCAGGCAGGGCTGAGCCTCTGGGCTCTGGGCAAGCTCCCCCGGAGCACAGCGCTCCATCTGTGTCCTGCTGGCTGTCAGCAAAGCGCCGCAGGCTCGGGCAGCGAGCTGCGGAAATACCGCGGGGTGGGAGCAGGAGCTGCTCTGCGCGCAGAGCTCCCAGAGCCCTGAAAGCCGCGCTGTGCCAGAGCCCAACAACGAACAAGGGCAGCCCCACCTCCCTCACTGCGCTCCTTGCTCCTGAGAGAGAGCAGGGCTTGCCGCTGAGGCACACAGGAGGGACACTGAGCCTCTAAGGTCATCATTGCCCGAAAAGCCAGTGCTGAAACTGGCCAGCAATAAATGCTTTCTGTCAGGGAGGGCTGGGACAGCAGGGAACTGCCTGGCACGTAAAGGACTTCATGCCTCTTGCAGTGTGGTGAACAGAAATGAAGGGAGCACAAAGTGTTTCCACATTAACTAGCCAAAGAGAGATTCCTGCTCACCAAGACTCTGGTCCTCACACAAGGCAGAATTCAGGTGCTGTGCTCATTTTTATGGCAACACATGCAGAAGCACACAAAAAAAAAAGTTTTCTTCTTTACACCTTATCATATTAACAATTAATAAATAGGTGTGCAATTAAAGCATCCTCAATCCAGATTCAAGCTCCAGAGAGCATTACTCAGGCTGAATTTAGGATTTAAATCCTGGGCTTCCAGTTATTCAATTTGTCAAATAACACAGTGGCCCAGCTCACTGCCAGTCCTGTGCCTCTCCAAAACTGACAGCACCACCTGCAAAACCCAGCTCTGACATCCCCTCAGCTGGGGAACACAGCTGGTAACATCCAGCCTCACAAAACCTGGTCTGTGGGACAGAGAAACTGTGATAAACTGAGGTTTTAGCAGCAACAAGGATTTGTAGGGGTAATAAGGATTTGTGTTACTGGGGAAATAAAGAATGAGGAACAAGAAGGGGCAACAGGATGATCCTACTGCTGTATCAATAGGGATCTCAACAGGATAAATTATTGTGTCTTCATTTTAAAATAGAACACCTCTGGCTGCTGCAGCTACAAAAAGTGTCTGTGGGCACAAAAAAAAGGTCAAAGCACCCTGAACAAAGTGAAATTCCTTATCCAGGCCTTTAATATCAACTGGAGATGGCTGAAACCAAGGAGCTGCTGAGGTTGCAGTTTGGAGAGAGAACTTCCTTTACACTGTGTGCAACCACATCTTCCTGGCAAGGCACAGGAAGATCCCTAATGGGACATCACCGTTTCACCATCACTCCCCAAACCTCCTGTAATTAGCCAAATCACACCATTTCTCACCCCATGGATACCTGGCAGATAAGCACACCAAAATCCACCTACAGCTGTCAAGCTGATAGCATCTGTTTTGACAGCCACGGCACAAAGGTCAGCCACAAACTTGCTTATAAAGGTCATTTTTCCAGCCCAGGGTGGAGGCAAAGGAGAGGGATTATTCTGGAAGTTCAGCAATACCTCTCTCCTGTCACAGCACTGAACAGAACTCCCATACACAGCTCAGGGCTCGCACCTCCCCTGCCTGAAATAATCCCTAAACCACAGGTTTTTGCTTTTCCAAGAACACCCTGCTGCACAGGCTCGCTTTGTTCCGTGTGGGTTTGGGTGCATTCCTCCCCGGACAGATTGCCACTGTGTCCAAAATGCATCGAATCCATCGGAAAAGTTTATGGCAAAGTTAAGGAAAAAAAAGCGAATCAACCAGCAGAAAGCAGCCCTAAAGACTTACGTCAAGATTTCTTCTGGTTCTGATTTAAAACCTGGAAAACGCACACACAGCCAGAGGACCCAGCCCCGAGGAGTAGGGGAGGGCAGCTGGCCAGCGGAACGCGGTGTCTGCCTGCCGTGGCTGTGATTTGCAATTCGAATTTCTCACTGAGCTGCGATTCCTTTAGCTTTGCCGCGATGCTGAGAGCCTGACGGCGGCGGTGAGCGCCTCGCCTGGCACCGGGACAGGGGACACCCAAAAAGCCACGAGCGAGGCAGGACCGGACCTCCGGCCGTGCCTGGAGGGACCCGCGGGGCAGGTGCGGGATGCGGAGGATGCTCGGGCAGCACAACCATCCATCCCCAGTGATGGATGGGCTGGCGAACTCCCGAGCGGTGCCGGAACTGCCGCTGCCCGCGGATCCCAGCGCAGGACAGGGAGAGGGATCAGCGGGAACAGCCCAGCCCCGCTCCCGGCGCGTCCCTACCGTGTGTTCGCGGCTCGCCATGGTGCTGCTGCTGCTGCGGCTGCTGCGGTGGGCCCGGTGGGGGAAGCCCTATAAGGGCTGCGGGACACGTAGCGCGGCCCTGGGCCGGCCCCTCTCGCCCTGTGCCCGCCCCCGCCACCGCCTCCTCCGGCCCGGCCCCCGCGGGAACCGGGCAGGGCGCTCCGGCCCTCATCCCCCGTGAGGGGCGGGCAGGGAGCTCCGGGCAGGAAGCTCCAGCCTGGCCCCCGCGGTAACCGGGGAGGGAGCTCCGGCTCTCATCCCCCGTGAGGGACGGGCAGGGAGCTCCGGCTCTCATCCCCCGTGAGGGACGGGCAGGGAGCTCCGGCTCTCATCCCCCCGGGGAACCGGGCAGGGAGCTCCGGCTCTCACCCCGCAGAGGAGCGGGCAGGGAGTGCACGACCCGTGCCTGGGAAAAGAGACCTGAAATGAGGAGCTTGGGGCTCTGCTGCCACGGCCGGGGAGGGGAGAGGAAGGAGGAACGGCAGCCCACACAATACTACTGAGGGAAAAGCAGCTCCTGAGGAGGATGAGGATGGTAAAAGTGATGTTTAAAACAAGCGGTGCTGGAGGGTGGTCGCTGAGGGTTTGGCAAAAATACGAAAAAAGTTGATAGGAAACACAGAGGAGCCTCCCAGCAAACAAAGGGCAGAAGGTGAGGGGAAGAGAAACGCCGTGACTGACAGCTCTGCCCCAACTCCTGAGTTTTCCACTGCTGGAAAAGCCCAGGTCCCTGAACTCTGCTGAAACAGTGCAAAGGAGAGGCAATACCCTGGCGGAGAGACACCACAGTACACCCTGGGATGGTCGGTGTGCCAGGGACAGAGAAAGGAAGATCCCGGTGGGTGGATGGGTGGGTAATTCTACATCTGAGTGTGAACGGTGCCTTCCAGCACGGCACTTGTGGTCCTGGACCACTGCCTCCTGCTCCACACCCATCCATGGATCCATCCCAGGGCCACAAGGATGGCTGTGCCAACTGTGCTGCCTCTCCTCTAGGAGGAGATACCTCACTTCTTGTCGTGCCTGCAAGAGCAAAGCTCCCTCCAGGTCCAACATGCTGAGCCTACTTTAACTCTTCAGCACATGATCACCAGCAGTCCATAAAATATTCCTGTTTCATCTCTGTCCTTCATTCCAGCAGAGTTTAAAATCATTGATGCCCTGGCTGAGCCCCTTGAAGGAAAAGGAAAAAGGTGTTGGGATTTTGCAATGATTCCAATTCTTCTGATGAACTCTTTAAACAGAAAATAGGAAACCCCAAGGGATAAATGGGGTTCCCCAAATGAGATCTTGCTGCAGAAGAACAGGGTCCACTATGGGAAAACAGGGACGTGAAGGAATGGGGCTGGAAGGAGGCAACAGCACCTGCTCACCCAATTCCCAAAGCCAGGCAGCTATTAGAGTGTGATCAGCTATCAGCTGGACTAATCCCCAGTGTAATTCCAGTTAAACCCATGGCATTACATTCAGGATTAACTCAGCTAAAGAATACCAGGCTTGCTTTTGAGCATCTCTCATTCCTTGCTTTTCCTCATATTGTTTTTCTCAATTAAGGGCAGATTAAATTTCTGCCACAGAAACAACACAGCAAGGCTGGAAGAACAGGGAAAGAAGGCTGAATACAATATCCATTGGGAAAGTCCATTCTGGTACATTTAAATTCACATCTTTGTGAATTATCTTGCCTTTCTGAATGTCCAGGAAAGCAGAAGGGTGGAAAAGGTGCCCAACAGACCAAGGCCAGCAGGGAAACACATTTACAGAAGAACAAGGAGCAGCACAAAGGGGATTGTGAAGAAGAAGAGGCACAAAGAGGGGCTCCTGTAACAACAGACCACTCTAAACCACCCTGGCCTGGCACACAACTGGCTCTGGAGAGGGCATTTTTGAAAGAAAACATTTTTTTTTAAATAAAAAGTGAGCTGTAGAAAGGAAAGGGGAAAGACCTAAAACTAGTACAACAATGTAACAGAAAAATTAGCATCCACAGCATGTAACACCTCCATGTTTCCCCTAGATACCCATCAGTGAGACAGAAAGTGAGTCAACATTATCTCCATTGGTTGCATCATTCTTCACTTCTAACTTCATCAAAGTGATTTCCCTTCTAGGAATTAAACTGACTGCTCATAACCTTCCTGAGAATTCTAGCAAATATTTGGTGCATAAGAGATCTAAGGGTTTTTTTACCTATTTTTCACTTATTTTTCCCAAGCACAATGGAAAGAATGGTGTGAACTTACATTAAGCTACAATAAATAATAATAAATAAATAAATATATTTGGATATTGTCCCAAGTTTTAATTTGTGTGGGGCTTTTCAAGGAAGTAACTGAGGAAGCAATCAGAAACTAAAAAAAAATCTAGTTGCTTACCTCAAGAGACACACAAATTAGTGACACTCAATTTTCATTAAAGAGCTTCTTGGGCTATTGAACAAGAGCTTCAGCCTCACAGAGCCAGGGAAAGCAGCAGCATCCCAGCAAAGCAGGCAGGGGCTGCCCCTGGATCCCTGGCAGTGCCCAAGGCCAGCTTGGAGCATCCTGGGACAGTGGAAGGTGTCTCAGGGTGGCACAGAGTGGAACTGGATGAGCTTTAAGATCCCTTTCAACTCATACCATTCCGTTTTTCTATGATTACAGGGAATATTTTTATTTTTTGGGATTCTCACTCTGTTTACAGGAGCAAACTGGGATCCCTTTCCTCACTGGGAAGGACAAAACAAAGTCATGCCCCATGACCTACCCTTGTGCACTGGGATTCAGCATTTTCCTGCAGTCTGTGCTGCTCTCACACCCTGATCTCAAAGAAACAATAAATCCCTAGAGAAAGAGCTCTCTCAGGAGCCCATTGTGCAAGCTGCCACACTAGCAGAGAGCACAATCTATATATAACTCCCCCAAACAGGCCCAGCAAGCAGCTGCTTGTGAGGCATTTGCTCCATCCACCTTCCCCATTCCAAATCACCTTCTTAGTCCAAATTCCTGTCCCAGCACTACCCAAGAAATTGTCCCAAAGCACCAAAACTCAGATCAACGTTGCCAAGCTGGCCATGACCAGTGGGATATCTTCACCAACACCTTCTGCCACCTCCAAGGTGGAAATGAAGAGGCCACATCCCTTCAGCTCTATCAGCCCCAAAGTGCTGCAGCCCCTGGGCAATGCCATGAAGGAAAGAACTGTGCCTGGCAGAGCTCTCCCACAGGGAAGATACAGGGGGAGCTCACTGGCTCTGAAACTGCACAACTGTGCTCTGAAATCCTTGCAGGAATCCCCTCATTTGCTGACTGCTAGGTGGAAAAGCACTCCCCTACTCCCTGAATTTAAAACTGCTCCACTGCTGCTGCCTCTGCTCTTGTTAATTTGCTTTCCTAGCACCAGGAACCTGCAGAGCAGGGTTCAGGGCCTGTGGGGGTCCCAGCTGTTACTTTCTCTTGCACTGAAGGCACTGAGACAGTAGCTCATGTTCAGACTCAGGTGTTTATCATTTCTTATCAGTAAAACAGCCTCACTACTGTGAGTTCTACAGCAAGGCACAAAATGGCAACAATCTCTTGTTCCAAGGGCTTTTAAGACTAAACTGTCCAATTAAGAACTGACACCTGGATTATTTCCCCTTTTAACCCAAATAACTGATCCCAAAGAGCTGCAATGGGGACTTTTCTGCCCAATTACAAAATGCCACCCAAACCCATGGAGAAGGAGGAAGAAGAAGCATG
>JAXCLO010000274.1:3489194-3502572 GCA_035583995.1 Arremon aurantiirostris
GAACAGGGACAGGACAAGGGGAAAGGGCCTCAGGCTGGGCCAGGGGAGGCTCAGCTTGGACAGCAGCAGCAATTTCTCCAGGGAAGGGGCTGCAGCTCACACAGCCAAGCCCTGCATTAGATGTAGAGAGTTTCCTCCAAATCATCAGCAGCATTTACCAAATCTAGTCTGAAGGCAGAAATCCAGTGACACAGGGTAACAGTTGTCCCTCCCCAGTGTGGCAGCCCCAACACCAGCAGAACACTGCTGTTACCAGTTCCTGAGGGCACCAAGCAGTCCAGGAGGAGATGATGCTCCCTCAGGAACAGGTCAGCAAATCAAGGCACTGCCTCGAACCATGACCCAGGACAGCTTATGTAACAAAAGGTTACACACAGTGCTCAGCCAAAGGGGAGATAAGAGCTGCCTTGCTGTGCCAGGAAACTCCAGCCAAGAGGAAAATCTGACCCTTGCTCCAGAGGAGGATGATGGCATTTAGGGACCAGTTCCAAGTGGCCCATGTAAATCCAGCACAGGTAAATACAGGTTCAGCTTTCAGGAGACACATCTTGACTGCTCTGAAAAGGAGGAGTTTCCTCAGCTCCCACCCAAAGCAATGGAGAAATGGTTAAGTGGGAGATTTACCTGGGGATTGGAGCTTTGATCAGCTCAGCAGGAATTCAGTGCTGGCCAGGATGGTGCACTGGAGTTTGTGCAGTCTGCACACACCTTGTGCCGTGCTCCTGGTGAGCCTGAGCCCCTCTGACTCCACTCCTCACACTCTCCCCTTAGACAAAATATCCCTTAAAAAAATATATCCAAACCCTGCCTCTGTTTTCTGTTCAAAAGCAGCAGCCTTCAAACCACAAAGGTTCTCTGTGGAGGACAGTGGATTTTTCCCCACCTATGCCTCTGTTGCACCAAGATCTTTACATTCACCACACTCTTCCAGCTCCTCCAAAATCAATGCTCCTGCTTGTGTTCTCCCCTTGCTACTTATGATTCTTTCACTCACTTTAAAATTAAAAAGCTTTTGGATCCTTGAATGAATTCCTTTCTGTTCTCCTCCCTTTCTCATCCACTTGGCCAGCTCACATGTATCCTTCCCATTCACACACACCTGCAGGGCAGTATTTTTAGTTTTTAGGACACATTCACAACCCTCCTGTCACAGCAGCCAGACACAGATGTCTGTGGAAGGAAACAGGAGGCCATTCCTTTGATCTCCTGCAATTTCCAGCTCAGAAGTCTCCAGGGCCAGAGGTGGCTTCTAAGTAATGAATCCCTGCTTTGCCAAATCTCTCCTTCAATCCACGTGCATTTCTAGCACACACAATGTCCTGTGGTGAGGAGCTGCACAGCTTCACACACTGCTCTTAATTTTCCTATCTGCAGATTCCATGTCCCATTTAATCCATTCTGACAGCTTTGCAATACTGTTTTTTCCAAGCTGAGAAATCCTTCCTCAGTCATTTCACAATTTTGCACATCCCTTTAGATCAGAGTATCAGAATGCACAATACTCAAGAAGCATAAGCTACAGAGAAAACAATGCTGCACCCATGAGCTCTCTGCTTAATTCCTGATATCCAACAAGGAATGATTTGGACTGGGACCCTAAAGATCATCTCATAGGAACTCCCTGTCCCTGTCAGGGACACCTCCACAGGCCAGGCTGCTCCAAACTCAACATGCCTGAAGTCTGAGATATCTCACACAGCTACAACAACCTCCTAAGAGCCCCTGAGCAATAGGCTCTCCCAGATCCTACCCAACAGCTGATAAGAAAATCCTTTTTCCCCATGTGGATTACCTGACAGCTCTGCAGTTTTCCAGCCCAGTCAGTCTCTCCAGGTCCTTTCACAATCTCCCTTGTAGAAACACTTCACCTCATTTATCTGGAATAAAACTGCCACATTTGCAATGCCACTGAACTTGTCAGCTCTTCTCAACATTCCAAGCAGGTCAGATCTTTCCAGCTCTATCTCTGCTAGGAAAAAATCAATCAGCTGTCCCTACCCTCATTTCTTGTAATTTTATCAAATTTTCCCCTCTGTAAGGACTTCTCCCTGTAACCCCAGCTGCCTGATTCCTTTAGATAAGGAAACCTGTTCAGAAGGATGTTTGGAAACCATAACTGCAGCTACCAATCATCCTATTTTATATTTGCTGATCCCTCCCAAGAGCTCCAAGAGGAATGTTTTCCTTTTAAAGAGCCACCCTAACACTTCTCAGGTGTATCAGATTCATCAAGGTGCTCAGCAATACTAGTCTGGAGCATTTTTTTATTTCTACAAGTCTGGCTTGGAATTCTAATTCTCTCCTGGAGCTGATTTTTAAATTTTTCCCTTATTTAATTATTTGTATTTTCATGTCTTCCCAACTGCATGGTCTTTGTTTTGTTTATTAAGAGGGAAGCTAGGAATGCAAATATGCTGCTAGAATCTCCAAAACAACCTTACATAGGCATTACTGACCCCACAGGGAATGGATTTCACTCAAAAAAGGCTTCAGAAATGCTAAGACAAAAATTAATTAACATTCTGGCTATCAATGCTGGCTTTAAGCAAAGTTCAGCCTTACTTTCCAGGTGATACTAAGCAGGAATGTTGAAATGGAAGTAAATGACAAAAAAATAGAGCAAAAAACAAATCATAAAAAACCAGCAAGGCATATGTTTGCAAAGCAGGAAACAAATTATAGCATAGACAAGTTTTTAAGAACAAAGGAAGAAGTGGGAAAAGAAGGACTGAACAAGGTGCTCACTCTCAGTGTAGCCTGACTTTTTCCTTCACTTGCTTTAGTCTCATAAAATCCTCATGCCAACAGGCCAAGCAGCCTTGGGAGGCAAAGCAAACCTCTCCCACTCAGCACCATCCCACTGGATTAGTGTAATGAAGATTAAAACTGCTTCCTGATACAGCACAACCCTGAGTTCTCCACAGGCTCCTGAACCCAGCAGCACTGGTGATTTCCCAGACTGTTCCAGCACTCCCTGTTCAGGGCCAGGGTCTGGACTCCAGCTCAGATGTGGTTTGCTATCAGCCAGCAATGACAATCACAACAGCCATCAAGGTTACCCTGCAATATTTTTAATTGTGGGGAGAATGATGACAGATGGTCTTCAGAGAATACCCACAGGCAAAGGTTACCACTGGCCCTGCATTCCTTGTAAGGGCAGAACAAACAACAGAACAGTGATAAACAGCAGCACAGGTTAATAAAATATTAATGGCAGATGTTCTCCATGCTCAGTTTGCCTCACACTCTATCAGTGACTCAGCGTCTTGCTGGAAGCATCAAAGTTCTCCACATTGCACTCTGGCAATTACTTAATGGCATTTCAACCCACCTTTCCTCTCCTTTTTATTGGCATGGCTGGGGAAAGCCCACTGAGGGCATCTCACTGCCACCTGTGAAGGGATTGTGCATAAAACTCTGCCATAAATATCAGCAGCTTGTCTGAGAGATTGGTTTTATATTCACTTCATGGGGCACTTCCAATGAGCAGAAGGGGCTCTCAGGAGGCAGAGACAAGCAGGTTACACTGGAGAGATCTGCCAGCTCCTCAACTGCCCACTTTTGGGGTTTTATTTACCTTTTAACTAAGTCTGGCCACAGAAAGTACTGAACAATTCAGCAGCACAACCCCAAAAGCAAAGTCTCACCATGGGGGGAAAAGAAAAAGCATAATGGAAAAGCACAGATGTGGGATTTATCATCCAGGTACATTCTAGTTCTCCTGGATCTCAGCAGGTTTGGGTTTAACTCTGAATCTTCTGCATCAGCTCATCCATCCTCCAGAGCAGCTCATTCCTACTCTTCCCAGTACTGATAGTTCATTTTCCATATGGAAAAAGTGAACTTTCTTTTAACCAAAGTTTATTTCCTGAGCACTGACTGGATTTTCAGTTAGAAATAACTCAAACCCCAGGGAACAGTGGGATAAGAGGAAACATTTCCTGCAGCAAAGCTCAACCAGCCAACCTTCAAATCTCATGGAAAAATCCCTCCAACAACTGCACAGGAGGTAAGATTTACCATCTATTTAACAAGCAAGCTCAGACTACATTCTGTCCCTTTTCTCCCTAATAAAAAGGCAGGTCAAAGGACTCCAAAACCTGCTTTCAACTGTGGGATGAATTCTTCATCCTTCTCACTTCCCCCTGTGATTTATTTCATGGAAAAAAAAGCTGGACAAACCCTAAACATAGCAGGAAGCAGCAGAGACCAGGGAAGGCAGTGGTGGCACTCAGAGGGCAGCAGAAATATTTAACAGTGTTCAAGCTCAGAGGGTTTTCACCAGTGGGAAGAAGAATAAAAAAAATTAAAATATATATCTGTCAAATAGTAAAGTCCTCATATATCAAAATTTCCACCATAAATAAAAGACAGCCAATCATTCCCAGAATCAGCACCAACACAAGAAAATGCACCACTAATACTGACAGCAGAAAATTTTCTGCTGTTGCAACATGGAACAAGCTCACTGATGACAAAAGGAAACCTGAAAAGCTGACTGGACTGCACAGAACTCATTAGAAGCCCTGATTAAAAGGCTCTTATCTAGTCCTGCAACACTTTATCAGCTGGAGGTAATTAGGCTAGGCCTCCTTGTGTTCCACTGGGAGCTACTGCACTTTCAAAGGCTCTTTCCTGGCTGATCTCACCTGTGCCATTGTCTGAAACCCCAGAGGTGAAATGCATTCCTGCAGCAGCACCACAATAATGCTCAGTGCTGATCCATCATGAGCCAAAACCAAAGCAAGAGGCTGCTGGCACCTGGCAAAGCCAAGGTGGGCACTGGTCAGACCAGTTCATCTGTCTGTGACTGTTTAGTTTGGGGTTTTCACTCTTACATAAAAGGGTAGGACTCTATCAAAGTTGCTCAGACACTTGCTCAGGATTGATCTGAAAAAGTATCCATGAACTAATTAATGAGATTGAGGACATGCTGGGGAGTCTGCAAGGCACAAGAAACTTTAAATCTCTAATTCTGGGTAGGCAGATGGACAGGCACACTCCCAGGGGAGAGACCCTGGGCTGCCCAGCTCTGGGAGAAGATCTGAGAAACTGAAACACACACACATCAGAAATGCAGGCACAGGGATGCTGCTGACTGTGCCACAAGGATCTGGGGTGAATTCCACACCTCTGGCTTCCCCAGAAGCTCCCTTCAGTCATGTCAGAAATTCCACCTTTGAAAGATGGAGCAACCAAAGCTGCTGAGTGAGACATGGATTGTTTATTAATAAAAGCCACCCCAGCAGCAGGGAAGGGGTTTTCATAAAAAACTCAGAACCTGAGCAAAAAGGGGATTTTCAATCTAATTACTTCATTGCTGCTGCATATGCAGAAGCTTTTTGCTCACTTCCCTTTGTAGAGTTTTGACCTGTGAGGTGGTTTTAGATCATCCATTAGACTCCTCTGTACCGAGTCATAGGTTTGAAGGAACAATTAGGGCACAGCAGTAATTGACTCCTGAGAGGTCCCAATTGTGTTGGGAAGTGACCTGCAAAGAGCAAGGCAAATTACATGCAACAATAAAAGCTACCAATAAATTGCCAAATTGGTCTGTTTACCGTAAATCACAAAGATCACCTTCAATTGATCTTGAATCACATTCAAATTAGTCTTTTTTTTTTTTTTTAATACCTTGGAACCATTTACTCTCTAAGAGGAAACCATCACCAAACATTTTGCAATGCATATGTACAGCTAAAGCTGGTATTATCAATACACACTGCAAATACTGATTTGGCTGCACAAAGCATCCTCCCAATTTCCAGAGCCTCATGGGTAACCCATTTGGACAGTACAAATAATAATACTTTTTATTCTTTCAGCAGGAAATGGTAATGTTAAATATTTGAAGCTAGAAGGAAAAAAAGTCTAGAAGAGCTTTAGTGAATAGCTGATGTGCTTTAAAGTGTGCCACAACTGATCTGCAAATCCACCTCTGCCCAAGCATGCAGCTGCAGAGATTTTTAAAATCAGATGAGCAGTTTCACATTGCATTAAGCACCAAAATACCTGAATTTCTCATCAACATACACAGACCTCCTTGGGCAAAACACTGCTCATTAAATTGCTGGGAAAAGCAGCAGTGAAAAGTAATTCTGTACCAGCTTCCCTGGTTATTTTCTATCCCCTTGGGAAAAACCACAGTTCTTTATAAAAGTGAAGACATAAGACAACTGCCCAACTATGCCATTTCAGCACAGCAAATCACATGGGTGTGATATGGAACAAGAGAAACTTTCAACCAAAGTCTATTCCTTAAGCAGAAATGCTTTCATTTTATATCCATCTCATTATGTTTTTGTAACTAAGAAAATTTATATGGAATAAAGAGAGTCCTGGCCCACAACCTTTCCCTTTCACAGCTTTTAACAGCAAGACCTACACAGAAGAGATTATTCCCAGTTTAAACCCCAGAGTTATACTGGAATTCACAGGATGGGAGAACCTAAAACCATCTGAAACCTCTGCACTGCAAACTGAAAGTGGGACTGAGCAGCAACTGGTATTTATTACACCTTTATCATGTTATTAAGAACAGACTAACCAGAAGGAAGGGTTTTCTACCAAGGAGATAAAATCAAGCTTTGATAAGACAATAAGTTTGGCGATAAGATTGCAAGGGCAACAATCACTTCATGGAAGAACCAGGTTTCTTTTTCATTTCACTGGGAATGAAAACAGAACAAAGCCATTGAACATAAAGGCATGAAGTGTGCCACAAAAGTGCAGCTTTGCCAACACTGCTCTCCACTGTCCAGTCTGAGCAGCACAGACAATCCAGATCCCTCAGCTTCTTCCCAGAACAGAAATGCTTCCCTTTTTACTTCAAAATAGGCCAATCTAAGCTTTCCAAAGAGAAAAGAGATTTTGGAGCAAAGATAATGCCTGGAAGAAAATTTCTTTTTCTTAAATGTTTTAGAGTAATTTCTTAAATTTTTAGAGCAAGCAGCCAGTTATAAATCCATGTTAAACATTGGAACAACGTTCCACTGAGAGACATTTCATCATCACAAAAGCTCATTTTGTGAAAAAGCTGCAAAAATGTTTAACCTGCTGCCTTGAAGTTGACCATCACTATAAAAAGACTTTTCTATCTCTTATTTGTATGTTTTCTCATTTTCATTGTGCTCTCACAGTGCCACAGGGTGTCTCTATGAAAAAGAGATAAATTTCTCTCTGTAGATGAACCGGGATTAGCTGCACCTCTGCTCCCCACATTCCAAGAGAGACAAGCTGCCTCTGCTGGTTTCCCTCATGCTCTCCAGGTTACCCAACCCCGTTTATTCCCAGGTCTCCAGTGCTTTACGACTGCCACCTTCTGTTGTGGAAGGGAGTAACACATTCCTGTGGCTACCTCAGCTTTCTATTTCTGTTTAGGATGAGGCTCATCCTGAACACTGCTCACCCAGCTGGGGATTTTACAAGATTTAGGGTCCTGATTCTCTGCATTCACTGCCTGCTTCCCTCTGTGACAGCAAAACACGGGAGTCCCTGGTGTTGCAAATGAACTTCCACAGCCAGTGCTGAAAGAAAGTTACCACTGTGCTTGGGAGCTCTGCCTCAGACACCTCCCAAAAAATCAGAAATCTCCATCTGTGCCTCTTTCTTCCAACTACAGCCCTTGGGTTTTTAAAAATTGTTGTTATTAAACTTACAAGGATGTTTGATAGACACACAGTTGCCATTAGTGTGCTAATGTAAGGACTGAAAGGCTCTCACTGCTCAAAGAGGAAATGACACTAAAAGGGAACAAAATTGATCACTCTCCTTCCATTATACAATCTTATGGCCCTATCCTTGATATCCTTCTATAAAATTTCCATACTAATCTGCTAAGGTGTTAATTCATGTGACTGATTACTAACCATGAATTTCTAATTGTTCAGAACATGAACACAGGCTGTAAGTTAACATTTAAGCAACAAATTCTTTTTAACAAGGACATTTTTAACAAGAAAGCTCTATTATTTTAATTCATTGTCTCCTCTCAAACTGCAGGAAGAAAACATCACTATCAAGCAGCAGTCTCCTGAAGGCCTGTGTGGATCAGCAAGTTAAAAGGTGGAAATAGTTTAGTTGAGTACAATGAAAGCAAAAAAATATAGTCTACAAAGTAACACTGCTCCAGTACAAATTGTATTCTCACTATTAAAATTCTCCTAGCTCCAGCTCTCCTGTTGTTGCTACATTCAGAAGTGAAATGCTGAATTTTCTTTCAACGAAACCCAGCTCAGATTGAGCACAGAAAGCTCACACCCAAATCACTGCAGGCTCTGGATTTACCTTTTGCTCTCCTCCACTGCTTTGTCCAAGTGCTGGAAGATATCCTGGAATAAAATGCAGCTGGAGCGACTGTTGATGTCGTAGCCATACCCTCTCTTCCAGTACTGCTTCAGGTCATTCAGGTATTCCAGCACCTAAAATTGGAGTTCATAACTTTTTATTGCTGCACCAAAAAGCTCACAGCCTGGAGAAATGACACAAAAACAACCCCAAACATCAGGGCTCCAGTACAAACCACTTCAGCATAAAACCACGTCACTGTGATATTGTCTGAAAAATCCTCTTTGCCCAGGATTTTCTCCTGGGAAGCTGAGAAGCCTCAGAGAGGAATGAAAACAATAATTATGTGATTGCTGCTGCTGTGTTTGCTGCTTTGGAATGTGGCATGGACATTGTTTACCAACAGGTGAATGTTTGATTGGCCATTAAGAAGAAACAATTCACATGGAACCAATCACCATCAGCTGTGTCAGACTCTGAGTCAGTCACAGGTTTTTCTTATTCATTCTTGTGAAACCTTCTGATGTATCCTTTCTCTGCAGTTTAGTATAGTTTTATTATTGCATTCTTTTAATAAATTATAATATCATAAATAATAAGTCAGCCTTCTGAGAACAAAGAGTCAGATTCTCATCTCTCACCTCATCCTGGGGACCCTCACCAACACCACAATACCAGACAACAGACCAAAGAGTGACCAAATTCAGCATCTGGTAACAATCACAAAAAACCCCCCGAGGTGCTGCACATAAGGCAACCACTACCCACTGCTTTTTCAGCACTTCTGATTTTCCCCTTGGCTTGCCATTCTTCTCACAGAATCCATCCCACACCTTCAGCCCAGCTTGTTTTGTGTCTGATTTCAAGTTCCAGAGACGTGCACACATCTCAAGCAGACAGAACTGTGCCTCGGAATTATTCAAGAGAATGCAGTTCTCTCCTTGTTCTCTGCTCCTTTCCTGACAATTCCTGGCATCAAAGCCATTTCCCACCTCCCTGCTGAGTTATTTATAACCAGACTGAACAGGGCAGGGCTCAGCAGAAGCCCATGGTGACCCTGATCCTCTCAGACACACCTACCTATGAAAAGGTCTCCTCTGTTCCCAGGGGTATAAATTTCCTTAAGAGCCTGGGGGGAGCCTTACTGAACATCAAAAAAAGTTGAAAGAAGAGGAACAAACATTTGTCTCATTTATCTGGGTTCTGTCTTGGTTTATAGAGTTGATAGACCCCAAAACCAGAGAGTCTTGGAGGCCCTGCAAGACCTCATTTGAAGTATCCTGGAGTGAATTTTATCACGTGGTTCTATCATGTAAAACCACACACTATAGAAAGGTTTTGGATGGAAGGCCCTTTGAGATCACCTCAATCCAAACCCCCTGCCACAGGCAGGGACACTTTCCTCCAGAGCAGGTTGCTCCAAGCCTCACATACCTTGGCATCTTCTTCACTGAAGAGTGAACACCATGGGGAGGTCACATTTTTTATGGCCAGCTCATAGGAGCAGGTGAGAAAAGCCACTTGAACAAGATCTGCAATAAATCCAACAAACAAGCAAGAGATAAATAAATCATTGCTACACAAGTAGCAACTTCCTCTCCTCAGTTTACCTCTAAAATGAATTGTAATTACTGTTTGGCAATACAAACAACGACATCCAATAAATATTTGGCAGGACAAAGCCCAAGCACCAAAAATACAAAGTTTAACAATTATTGTGCAAAATCCAAATTTTGGACTGCAAGTTCTTGGCATTACAGCACGCTAAGAGGGAAAACAAGAGCATTCCACATGAAATGCTGTCCATCAGCTGATGTGAAACAGGTGTCAGCTGCTGGTGCAGTCACGCAGGTCAGAGGAGTCAAAGGGAAGATGTGAGCTCATGGACAACACCCCCTCCACATCAGCAGCTGTGTACAAGCAGAACCAGGTTGAACTTTGCCTCCAGCATGTCCCTGATGCTGCAATCCCAACAGCAACACTTATTTTGGGGTGCTTTTCCCCCCAAAACCACACAGGGAAATCCAGCACTTCTGTTCTGAACAGAAGTTAACACACAGGGCTGCTTTTCCTCAAGTCATTTATGTGCTGGAGTTGTAATGGGTTTCACAAAAGCAAAATTAAAACATTCAAATCCCTCCAAAACCAGGTAAAGCTGATTATATCTACAGGAAAGATGTTTTCAGGTATCTTTTTCTTCTGACCACCATCCAACACTCATTCATTACTGCAACACCAACACAGACTTACAGTCTCATGCATTTAATTAGAGACTGCATGTGCAAGTCACAGCCACTCTAAATTACCTCCTCTGCATAACTACACATCTTGGAAGCTGCTCTTGGCCAGCCTTGGAGCCAAAACCACCTGTGACAGGAATTCCTTACCTGCATTTAGCTCCTCCACTGGCAAACACAAGGCACTGGCCACCTTCTCCAGGACCTTCTTCATCTCAGGCCCCTCTTTGAAGGCGTTCACCTGGCCCATGGCCGTGTCATTCTCCTCCACCAGCACCACAAACTTGGCGCAGTGATCAAAGAACCGCATCAGGGAGTCGTTAACTTCAACCTCCACCTCTGAAAGAAACGTGGGCGTCAGAGGGAGCAGCACCATCCCCAAAGGCACCAGGACGTGATACCACAGCTGTGTCCCCATGGAGGGGGTGCAGGGTCCCCCTCAACCACGGGGAGAGCAGGGTGCATCCCCAATGCCTCTGAGAGCTCCCTGAGGGAGGGACTCTTCCAGCCACCCATCAGGAGTCCCGCAGACCCTCAGGGATGGATCATGGCTCCCCCAGCGCTCAAGGAAAGCACAGGGTTCCCTCAGGAAAGGGATGGAGATCCCGCAAAGAGGCTGTGAGGCATCCCCATCCCCTTTGGTGGAGCCAGGATTCCAAGGGGCTGCCGCAGTCCCCCAGGGAGGACACGGGAGCCATTCCCTCAGGGCATGGGTCTCCCTCACCCCTCAGGGAGCAGGTCCCCAGAGAGCACCTAGCCGAGAACCACCTTAGGAAGGCACGGGAGCCCCCCCATCCCCTTGGGACAGCTGGGAATCCCTCAGCCCTTCAGGAAAAGGCTCAGGGAAGGGGGCGGGTGTCGCTCACTCACCGTCGCCGCCGAAGTCGAGGGTGGGCCCGAGCCCGCGGCGGAAGGCGGCCCCGCTCTGCAGGCAGCGGTGCTTGGAGCTGCTGGCCAGCGCCAGGCGGCGGCGGGCGGCGAACAGCGCGGGGAAGCGGGCGGCCATGCGCCGCGCCAGCTGCTCCATGTCGCGCCGGCCCTGCGGCGCCAGCCGCCCGTCCAGGCTCTCCTCGTACCACATGGGCCACTCGGCCAGGGCGGCGGCGGCGGGGCAGGCGGCGGCTCCCGCAGCGCGGCGGAGCAGCCGGGCGTGCAGCTCGCCCAGCCGGCGGATCTGCCCGGCCGTGGGGTAACGGGTGCCGTGGCGGAGCACGGCGCGGAGCTGCAGCGGAGTGCAGGAGGCGGGCAGCGACCCGCCCGCCCCGGGACCCAGCGACAGCGGGTCGCTCACCAGGTGCGGGTTCACCTCCTCATAGCGGGACTTGGTGCCAAAGTAGCTGCTCAGCCCCGCGCTCGCCAGCGGCAGGACGAGGAGCAGCAGCATCAGACCTGCTTCCCGGCGAGGCGCCATGGCTGCAAGCGCGCGGCTGCCGCAGGAAGAGGCGGAGCGGGGCCGACTCTTCACGGCTTCAGCGGCCCCAGGGCCCGCCCCAGCCCCAGCCCCAGCCCCAGCCCCAGCCCCAGCCCCGCCCGCCCTTTCACGGCTTCACTCTCCTCATCACAGCTCCTCGTGGCTCCTCACAGCATCACCCGCTCCATCCCAGCTTTAGCCGACCCCTCACGGCTTCACGCGTCCCCTCACGGCTTCGTCCGCCCCAGCCCGGAGCCCTGAGGGGAGCCATGAGCCGTCTGATCTATTGTAGCATCTGCTTTGCCTCTGTGGAGCCTCGCTGGATTCACGGAGCTAAGTAAAAACAAAAAAAGTCGATACACAGTCAGACACGAGGGGAATGGTTTAATTCCTCTGTACAGGTAGAATAACTGGAGGGACTGCAGTAGGGAAACAGAGACAAGGTATGTTGTCTTTCTCTGTATGTAAAAATCAGAGCAAGCCCCGTGAAGCAGATGGGCTCAGGACAACCCAACCTTCTTCTTGGTTGTCAGTGTCCAAGATGTGCTAGTTCTGAAAAATTTAAAATCGCTGCTCTTTCTTCTCTGCAGTTGTGCAATGTATTACCAACTCTAAGGTTTATTATTACCAAAAATGCACCTTGTTCAACTGGTAACAGAATGTGCTGTTGTCCCTTGGAGTCCTGTTTTAGAGAATCTATCTGCTGACATAAAGCAACAGCAGAAACTTGCTAACAAATCCCTGCCATGTTGTATTCATAAAATTAGTCTAATTAGCATTAAAATTAGCTAAATATTTGACCACTTCAGTCAAAACCCTGGGTCTAGGCCATGCTGGGAATGGGGCAAGTGAGAATGTGGAAGTAAACTGTAAAGCTATCTCTGTTTCTCAGAGCTCTGTGAAAACTTCAACTATGATGTCAATATCTCTGTCATTAGAGAAGCTGTGACATAGATAGATTTTTTAAAAGTTAGTACAATCTTCTCTTTATTGCTGCTTCATGGGAGAAATTCATCCCAAACCAGAAACACTGTCAGGGACTGCAGCTCCCATCAGAATTCACTTGAACCTCCAACATGAGCGACCAAAGCCAAGAAGGATCTTTCACAGGTGGTTTTGGCTCTTTTTTTTGCTAAAAACCAGCTGGATGGCACTCAAGGTAAGGTAGTGATGCTGTGAGGAGATGGGAGGTGGCTGCTGCAGGGGTTGGCAGCATGGGGCATGTGGAATTTCCAAAGAATCATAGAATCTCTTGAGTTGGAAGGGACACACATAGATCACCAAAGCACAGAATTCCAGGGTCATTGAGGTGAGAAAAGTGGAGTCCTAGCTGTGCCCAGTGCCCACCTTGTCCCCTGCCCAGAGCTCTGAGTGCCACCTCCAGCCCTTCCTGGGACACCTGCAGGGCTGGGCACTGCAAAGCTCCCTGGGCAGCCCCTGCCAA
>JAXCLO010000274.1:3508803-3519234 GCA_035583995.1 Arremon aurantiirostris
TCCAGGCTGAGCCCCTTGCCAGCTCCCTCAGCCCCTCCTGGGGCTCCAGGCCCTGCCCTGGACACGCTCCAGCCCCTGCAGGGCTCTCTGGCCAGGAGGGCCCAGCACTGGACACAGCCCTGGGGTCCCTCAGCAGGGCCAGCCCAGGGGACAGGCCCTGCCATGCCCTGTGGCCACCCCATGGCTGGCACAGCCAGGGCCCATTGGCCTCGTGCCCCCTGGGCACCCCTGGGCTCCTGCCCAGCCCTGGCACAGCCCCCAGGGCCTTTCCCCAGGGCCCTTTCCAGCCCCTGTGCCCAGCCTGGAGCTGCAGGGCCTGGGCTGAGCCAGGGCAGGACCCAGCACTTGGCCTTGCTGAACCTCAGCCCGTGGATCCAGCCTGTCCTGGTCCCTCTGCAGATCCCTCCAGCACAGCCACACTCCAGCCAGCCTGGTGCTGTGACGTTACTGAGGGCACCCTTGGGAACTCTCACACTCAAATCTGTTCCCTGCACTCACACTCTGGTTTTGGCTCTTACATATTGTGCAGTTTTTATGCTCCCCAGGCAGTGTGGCTTGCAAACAAAGCATATCATCCATTTATACTTTTGGCAAGATTTTGCCCCACCCAAAGCCAGGCTGAGGCTGGTGGCAAACAGAGCTTTGCAGAGGAAATGTGGAAATGTGTTGTGTGCTCCCAGCTCTGCCCAGGGCTCAGCTGATGCTGTGTTTAGAGCACACATTCCAATAACAGGAATGAAGCAGCACATCAGTCACCAGGCTCTTTCTTTTAGCACTGTTAGCAGTTGCACCACAAAAGGCAAATGAACAGAAAGAGCCATTCAGCTGGGGCTAGCTGAGTCTTGGTCTTTTGTCTGGAAAATCCTTAACATCCCCATCGAGGGCTAGAGTAACAAATTAAAAACTTTTGTGTGCTTGCCCCTCGGAATCAGCGCCGTGTCAGTAACACTGGGAATGGATAAAGGAAAAGGGAGTTGTGGGCTGGCCTCACCATTCATTAAGGTAAAGTCATTTACTCTTCTTTACACAGGCTTGAAAGGGCTGCCCAGTGCAACAGTGCTTGGGGCATGGATCTGGGCACAGCAGGGGTGGAGCTATGGTGCTGCCATGTCCTGCTTTGGGAATGGCTTTGAGTCCTGTGCTGAAAGCAGAAAGCTATGAAAAATATCTTATTTTCTTTAGGTGTGCATGGAGAATCCACTCAAACTCAAAATTAAACAGTGAATGGGATGTTTTACCCCTCTTCAGAATGCTTGGTGTTTGCAGGTCTTTGGTTACAGAGTGGTCAAAGCCAAACCTTTCCTGGTAGGGACAGGGAGGGACCCTGACCCCAGACTGCAGCTGGGGGGTTCAGGGTGGGTGTGGGCTGGCACTCCTTCCATGGAATCACACAATCAGTATGGTTGGAAAAGGCCTCCAAGGTCTCCAACCCTTGATGGAACACCACCATGCCCACTAAGCCAGCAGCCCCAGGAGAGACACCAGGAGGGTTTAGGAACCTCCCTGAAACAGCCCATGGATGAAGGACCAGTGCAAGACTGAATGGGAGATGGGAAAGCTCCTGTGAAGCAAAACTTGAATACCTTCCTTTGAAAGTAACTCAAATTCCTGTTTGACAGCAAAAACAGTGTTTTTCTGTTTTCAAGTTTTCTGTGTTGTTGTGGCTGAGGAAACAAACCCCTGTGCACAGAGACAAGCTTCATGTGGGAGGTGCTGCCTGATAACATGGTCAAACCCCAGCAGTTTTCCTCTTGCTTTCTGTGGGAGGTTACAGAGGCTGTGGTGGTTCTGTGGAAGGCACTGCTCCATTCAGGAGCCATGAACTCAAGCTTTAGAGTTTCACAAGCAGCAGAGTGTGAAACTCTCTTTTTTAATCACTGTTTTTATGTCTTGGTGCTGTGTAGAATGGAGTTCTTATTTCTCTTGGCTTTCCTGACACCTACCCTGATTGAATGTCTGGTTTTGTTTCACTCCTGTCAGGATAAAATCTCTTGATTTTGGCAGATTCCCCGTGCTGGAATTCACTTTTGCAGCTGATACGTTAATGGCGCACGGCTGCAAATCGATTTTGTAAAACATTTTACTTAAAATGCCAGGATAATCATTTACCCTGCTTGTCATTAGATCTCTTTTTGCTCAGGCACTCCCTGCACTTCTTGAGCTGTGGATGTGAAATAAGGCTCAGTGAAACCTGGCAGGATGTGAGCTGCAGCATTAGTTGTATGAGGTGTTAGTACCCAAACCCATCATTTGGGAAGTTTCAGTGCCTCTCCTCCATAAGGTGCTGTTACACATGTTCACTACATGAACACAGGCACCTTTGTGGAAAATGTTCTTCAGCAGAGCCACAATGTATGACTGTTAAATAAATTCACTTGTGAACTGATTCTGTGTAAAAAGGGAGCCTTATACTCATTTATCACAATGAAAGGAATTCCTTAAGCACTATGGGAAACAGCCACCTACAATTATCACTCAGTAATTTAAAATGCCAGTTGCTTTCCTTTCTGACACAGAAAATATATGTCTATGCATGCAGTAAAGGTAGTTAATGATCACATGCTGCATTAACAGGATGGGAAAATTAATCCCATCCAATATAAAAGTATAAATATCATTAGCTGAACCAAGATGAATGTGACGTTCTTGGTGAGTGAGTCTATTTTTGGGAAATCACGGGGTTGGAATAAGATTAAGATAAAAAAAGGTGACACTTGGCTCTTCTAACTAACTGTAAAATACTCCCTTTTCCACTCAGAGGTTGCAGCTTGTTCCTTTCATAAAGTCTCTGGTTTAGCCTCTCTATAATTTCAGCCTGAGAAAAACTTCAGGGTTGAAGAAGACTCTCTGACTGCAAACCGTGGAGTGACAGGACAAGGGGGAGTAGGAGTAGATCAGCTTTTAGGAACAAATCCTTCTCTGGGAGGGTGGGCAGGCCCTGGCACAGGGTGCCCAGAGCAGCTGTGGCTGCCCCTGGATCCCTGGCAGTGCCCAAGGCCAGGCTGGAGCAGCCTAGGACAGTGGAAGGTGTCCCTGCTATGGCAGGGGTGGGATGAGATGAGCTTTATGCTCCCTTCCAACCCAAACCCTTCTGTGATTCCATCTAACCACTGTTGCTTATTTTTACAGAACAACTTTACAATGCAGCTCAGCTTGTGCCACCCTTAACATTTCCCCTGACCTCTGAGACTAAAACTTCTCATAAGGTAAAATTCATTTGGTTGGACATAGCCAAAGCTGTTGTTTATCTCATGGAATGTTTTATAAGCCAATCTGTTCCCACTGTTGGTGTATTTTTACTCTGATTTAAATAGACACAGAACAAAACACTTGTGGTCTGTGTGTTTAATGGGCTGTATGTTTAAAGATCCTGCCCTGCCTTTTCTGATCCTACCAAAGCTGCTGATGGCAGCCTGAATATCCTTTTGTCATTATAAATCTTCCTGCTAATGAACAAGGCCGTTCCTCAGAGTTTATTTAAGCAGGAGAAATGCTGGTTGCATTTGAAACCATCTCACCATTATGATTTTAAGCCCCCAGGTGTTTTGCACAAGGAAAACACATTTTGCAAAGCTTGATCCCAGCAGCCAGGGTCAGAGATCTCCTCCTGGAGGCTCTGACTCCTGATGCACGTTGGCATTTGGCTGCTGAGGCAGCAGCAGCAGAGTGAGGGAACCCATTCCAGCACATGTGCTCAGAACAAGGGCTAATTCATCCCCAGGAATAACTTTGAACTGACGCAGAAAGTCAGCACTTCTCCCTGCTCAGGGAAGCCAGCTCATTCTTCCCAGGCCTTATTTTTAGCTGGAGATAACCATGGGCTGTTAAACACCCAGAGAAGCTTCTAGAAGCCCTGTGGCACCAGGAGAGCCCTGCTGACTACACCTGCACAAGAGCCCCCATGGCATGGAGATAATAAAGTGGGGTTTGAAAAATGAACCTTTCTAAGGTAACTGACATAATATTTATACATATATATATATATGTGATTTTCTTTGCTGCTGCCAAGCAGACAAGGGCAGGAGGCAAACCCACCTATGCTCCCCCTGGCCTGGGGAGAAGGGTTCAGCAAATCACAGGCAGGATTTGCCCACTGATGTGTTTGGATACAGTAAGTGGCAGATCTTAAGTGGAGAAAAATGTTCTTTAATCGGTATCTTTTACTTTATCACCATTAACTCTGTCATGCTAATACAGGGTTACTGATTAAAGCTCCTGAGCTTCCCTGTAATAGTCCTGAATTACTGTCAGGATAATGAGATTTCCATTTTTTCCATTTCTAAATGTCCTGTTGGTGCCATCCAAATCACATCTGCATTCAACAGGAATTATTCTCCCTTCCTGCATCAGAAATACCACACCACACTCAGCTGGAAGCAGCTTTCCCCTGGTTTAGTGCTTGGTTCAGGATTATTATTACCAGCCCTGGGTTATTCTGCTGTGTATTTAAACAGGCATTGAAGGACATTGGTGCACAAGGCTGAGCTCTGAGGGACATGGGATACTGGGTGACACCAGATAAATTATTTGTGCTTATTAATCATGTCTAATAAATCCTCCTTGCACCAAGGGTGCTCCTGCAGTGGTGATAATCACACCCAGTGATGGTTGTCCATGGAAATCAAATTGCTGCTGCAGAAATAATTGTTTCCAGCCAGGAGAGAGGCAACAGACAGTGGCAGTGCCACCAGAAAAGAGAGAGCAACAAAGGAAATGATGGCCAGGAGGTCTGACAGTGAAGCCACCACACTGGCAGTGGCATTTGCTGCAGCCCTGTGACAATCCCCAGCTCCAAATCTGGGTTCCAGCACAGCCCATCTAACAAGAGGTGTTTCAGCCACCTACAGCTTGTTTTAGGGTGAGGCTGTGTGGTATTATGAGGTCCCCAGTATGAGGTGAGAGATGAGAATTTGACTCCAAGTTCTCAGAAAACTGATTTATTATTTTATGATATTATGTTATATTAAAAAAGTGATATCCTAAAACTATACTAAAGAAAGAGAAAGGATACATCAGAAGGTTAGAAAGGAATGAATAATGAAAGCTCGTGACTGACTCCTCGAGTCCAACACAGCTGGCTGTGATTGGCCATTAATTAAAAACAATTCACATGTTCGGACAAACAATCTCCAGACCACATTCCAGAGGAGCAAAGCATGGAGAAGCTGAGGCTTCTCATTTTCCCAGGAGAAGAAATCCTGGCAAAGGGATTTTTCAGAAAACATCACGGTGACAAGGCTGCTGTGTTAACCTGAGCTTTGGGTGACCTCTCATGATGCCATCTCCACAATCTGCATTTTTATCCAAAAACTCAGGGCAGCCTCTCCCTTTGCTGGCTGCCAGGTCACCTGGGTGTCACAGCACCCTCCAGGACAAAGCCCAAGCCTTGGCTGACTCAAGGGACTTCAGATTTCATTTCATTCCAGCTGTGTCATTCCAAGCCAAGAGCAAAATAATGTTTAGAATTGTATTATTATCAATCAAAAGATTGACAAATTTATGTTATGAACATATTGACATCTACTTTGTGCAAACAACAGGGTTTGGTGACATAAATCTTACACCTTGTTCATGCCCCTGTTCCACTGTTGGTTGTTCTGGAGCTTCATTATTCAGCCCCCTGTTCCACTGTTCCTCTTGTATAACTTCAGGTACCCAATTGAAATCAACTTGAATTTGTATGGTTCTCTCATTAAAATATGTGAAGACAAAGCATAAAAGATAAAACCAATCTCTAAAAAACCCAGCAAAATACCAGTTAACAATCATTCCTTGGCATGAAAGCAAAATCACATTATGATCTGGAAGAAGAAGAAAGTGCAAATAGGATTTCAGTGGATAAATACAGTAATGGTTCCCATTCTCATGCAAGAGCAAAATTCCAGGAACAGCTGAGTACAAATTAGTATTCTTTTCTTCCATCTAGAAGTGCTTACAGCCAAAGAAGTGGATCCTGCAAATAGAACACATTAGATCCTTCTGGGCTCCCACTGATGGTTTCCCAAAGCAGAAAAGATTAATAGCATAAACATGGGGAAGCACTAAAGGCATAAATAAACACATAATATAGTATTTTTGCAGTTATTTTTAGATCAAAATTTATTTTTTAATACAACTCCTGAACTTGCTTTAAAGGTATATGATGAGTTCCAAGGAAAGAGCAGAACAACAGAAGTTTTCATCCCAGGTAAGCTAAAGGTAAAATCTATTTGCAATACCCACTGCTAAGCAATTAAGTGTTCAGCATGATTCCCATTTATTGAATAATTTTATAAATTGAGAACTGAGGAGAAAAGCAGAAATCACAGCAAAATTTGTTTGCTCTGATTTCGGATGTAGTAAACATTAAAAAGATGGTGGTTGTTATTAATGACATGGAAGCCTTCCCTAGCTGTAATTTACACTAAGATTGGATCCGAGCTAACACAATTTCAAGGAAACATTCTCTGCTGTGATCTCCAAACACAGTTACACATCCTCCTTTATGCTCCTCACAATATTAGCCCCATTTGCAGAACAAACACATCCAACCCCGAGCCCTGGGGCCGTGACCCGTGAATAACAGCGCTAATGGGATTGTGCTCCACACAAAACTCCCGCTGGATTTGTGGGAGCCGCTCCCCCTCCCGCCTCCTTCCCACACACCCTCTGCCATCCTCTCCTCCGGGCCCCAGCAATGCCTCAGCCACCACGTTGCTTTGAGCTGCCTTTTCTCTCTTTAGCACAGGTGGAAATGATATTTTTTTACAGTTATAAATTGTGTGGCCACGCTGAGGGGGTCCAGGCTCAGCAGGAGTGAGGAGGTTGTATCATTCTAAGCCTTCTATGGTTTATACTGCATTACAATCCCACCAAGTACTGTACTCTAGCTCCACTTGGACTTGGGTGTTAAATCTTCAAATTACCAACATTTGCTATCAAAAAAGAGAACTTCATCATCAGCTTCTCCTCTTGTTTCCTTTCTTCCCTGAGTGGCTGGCCCTCTGCTGAAATTCCACATTGCACAGGATGCCTCCCAGACTTAAACTGCCACCAGTGCCAACTCGGGCTGGTTTCACAGTGCCAAGTGCCTCCTGCAGAGTGACACCAGGAACCTGGGCTGGTGAGTTTTGTTTCCCAGGGAAAAAGGCTGGTGTGGTGTTCAGGTGCCTGTAGCCCTGTGTGGGTGACTGCTTGCAAGGGTTCTGAAATCCACAAAGCCCAGAGCTCCAGGCATGCTGTAGCTACAAAAGGCATCCCAAGGGGAACACAAAACTGCCATAACATGGCTTCCACCACAGCTTTCTCCTTGAAGCAGCCTTAGCCCAAGGCTGCGTTTACTGCCTAGAGTTAGGGTTCCAGCTAGGGTTAGGGTTTTGAAACCACAAAGCCCAGAGCTCCAGGAACCCTGCATCCCAAGGGGAACACAAAAGGATGCCTCTCAGACCCAAGCTGCCACCACAGCCAACTTGGGCTGGTTTGACAGTGCCAAGTGCCTCCTGCGACACCAGGAACCTGGATTGGTGAGTTTTGTTTCCTGAGCAGCAGCAGGTTATTGAATCCAGAGGCTGTTGCAGGGAAATCTGTAGAAGCCCCTGTAGAAGTGGGAAAACATTTGCTGCTCCTCCTCACATGGAGAACCTGATGCCCTCAAGGTTTATTTGAGTCTATATGTTTATCAAGCTGGTAAGAGGATATCCATATGTTTTATCTGATGTTTCCTTGAAAGGATGAGAGGATCCATACAGATATTTCATCTGTTTTAAGGAGAGAATCATAGAATACCCAGAGTTGGAAGGGAACCACAGGGATCATCAAGCCCAGCTTCTGACCCTGCACAGACACCCCAAAATAGTCTCACTGCTGCCTGGGAGGGCTGTCTAAACACTCCTGGAGCTTGGGCAGCCTTGGGGCTGTGCCCATTCCCTGGGGGAGCCTGGTCAGTGCCCAGCACCCTCTGGGTAAAGAGCCTTTCCCCAGTAACATATCCTGAATTTCCCTCACCTGAGGCATGACCACAGCAATGTTGGGAAGGGAGCTCTGGAGACCTCCACACATTGCCTGCAATCAATCAGGACAGTGAAGAGATATTTTATTATTATTATTGTTATTGTTGTTATCATCATCATCATCAAGAGCAGCTTGATTTATAGACCTTATGCTAATTTGAGGAATGGAGCTGGCTTGGGGACACAAGGTACAAATCACTCAGTTTTAGGCACTGAGTTCAACATGGTAACTGCTAAACCCACTTAGCAGAGACTCATTCTGACCTTAGTGCTGTTATCAGAGCTGCAGTCACTGGGAACAGGAGTTTGGTTTTTAAAATACAGATCTTTCTCTCCTTTTGGGCTGGCTTCAAAGGCAACTGCTGCCCCTACAGGAAAAAGCGAGAAAATCCAGCTTGGCAATGAAACTCGTGCTCTCCCCGGGTGCCAACACAACAGGAGCACAGAATCCCCAAACCTTTGTTTGGCAATGGCAGCTCCCAAAATCACATGAGGTGAAGGACAAATAGAGGGAATGATAAGAAAAAGCCTCCAGGATGAGATCCTGGCATTGAGCAGGAAGGAGATCTGCCACTGGTGACTGCAACATCTCTGGGTTCAGCAGAAAGCCACACAGAACTTCAGTGGGAGCCTCCAGGTGTCCTTTTGCTCCTGCCCCTTGAGCACCATGGAGGTGACACGGTCTGGAGCTCAGTGGCCAGGGGGACAGCCAGGTTTTCCTGGGTCTCCAAAGGAGGTGACTCCAAGATGATCTGGAGGCATCATCCTGTTTGTCAGCTTGACATCAGGTTAAGGGGGGACATCTCCTCCTGTTCTGCACTGGGAAGGCCATGGCTGGGCACTGGGACCAGTTTGGGGCTCCAAGGCATCTCCAAAGCAGAGTATGCCTGGGGACACCCTGGCAGGGTGGGGGCAGCCAGGGAAAGCAAGGAGAGGCTGTGGGAGCCAGAGAGGAGGAGGAGGAGGCAAAGGAGGATGCAATGGCCTCTCTTTCTGCTCACAGACATCTTGGGGACATTTGGGATGGGCTCTGCTCGGTGGGGCACAGCTGCATCACGGGAAGCCCCAGCCAGTCCCAAGAAAACAATTCTTATTCTTACAAATTCACTCTTAGCCCCTTGCCTCAAGCCTCTGCCGTGCTGTAAGCTCAGCCCTGAGTGCTGGCAGAACCTTTCCCTCCTGTTTTCCCGGGATTTCAGCATGTTGCTTGCAGAACGAGCCTGCTGGCAAAGTGAATACAGGGAGCATCCGCAAGGTAATCTCTCCTGAAAGCCTGGAGCTAATCAGGCTTCCCTGAGTCACTGCAGAGCCACAGCTCTGCTAAAACCCCACCTTGGTGCTGCCGGTTTCCCAGAGCAAGGCTTTCTTCTCCCAGCTCCTGCCTGGAGAGCTGAGTTTTAATGACTCCCTAATTAATGGCTTTGGGCGGCCGGACCTGCCCGAGCACGCAGGCTCCGTCTGCAGGGAGGAGGATGAGGAGGATGCAGCAGCGCCGGCTCCGCTCCAGGCTCAGCCGAGCCCTGGTGGTGTGTCTGGAAATCCCTTTTGGGGACAAGCACCGGTTTTCCAAGTGTGAAAAATGCATAAGGAAACAGGCACGCCGGGACATGCAGCACAGCAACGATCCACATCCACTTCAAGGTTTATTTAGACACAGTTCATGTAAAGGGGGGAGGAAAAAAAGCTTTTTCATCGTGGGAAAAACCAAAGGGCTGCAGCACGCGAGGCATTGTTTCTGTAGGAATTTCACAGCAAATCAGATCCAAACTCCAGACTCCACAGAGATGACGGCCCCGTGGAGCTGCTGCTGTCTCTGTCACCCCGTACCACCTGTGACAGAGAGAGGGTGGCACCGTGCCCTCCTTGCTGACTCAGCAAAGGGCTGCAAAGCAGATGCTGGTGTATAAGGGGGTTGTTAGGAACACCCTGCTCCATGAATGGGTGCTGAGGAGCGGCTTTGCCAGCCCGGGAACGCCTGGCGCGTTTCCACAAGCCTGGTCGGGAGCAGCGCTCGCTCCTTGGGAGAGGAGGCAGCGCTGGAGCCAGGCACGGGGCAGGAAAGGGGTGAGGGATTTGATGAGCCTGGGAGCCACCATTCTCAGGAAATACAGCACTTCTGGAAACTGCTTTTACCCTCTAAGAGGAGAAGCAAACCCCGTCAGCAGCAAGGAAAGAGGGAGCAGAATCGCTTCCCGGGATGCTGGAGAAGCTCGCTCGCTGAAGGGGCCGGGAGTGGGATATCTGCAGCAGGACACCTGGAATCCTCAGCTCCATCCTGCCCCCAGCTACTCATCATCTCCAGCCCAGTGGGAGCTGCAGCTTTTATCCCAGAGCCGTTTTTGGGATCCTCTGTCACCCTTTCATTGTCCCATGGGAAATGCCTGGCATGGCACTACAGGGAATGCTGTATGGATCCACCCAAGGCATGGAATGGTGCTCCTGT
>JAXCLO010000274.1:3530170-3543145 GCA_035583995.1 Arremon aurantiirostris
AAGGCCAGGTTGGACAGGGCTTGGAAGTGTCCCAGGCCAGGTTGGACAGGGCTTGGAAGTGTCCAAGGCCAGGTTGGACAGAGCTTGGAAGTGTCCCAGGCCAGGTTGGGCAGGGTTTGGAAGTGTCCCAGGCCAGGTTGGACAGGGTTTGGAAGTGTCCCAGGCCAGGTTGGGCAGAGCTTGGAAGTGTCCAAGGCCAGGTTGGACAGGGTTTGGAAATGTCCAAGGCCAGGTTGGACAGGGTTTGGAAATGTCCAAGGCCAGGTTGGATGGAGCTTGGAGCACCCTGGGACAATGAAAGGTGTCCCTGCCATGGCACAGGTTGGATTTTAAGGTCCCTCCCAACCCAAACCATTCTGGGATTCTGTGCTGCACCAGAACTCAAAACCCACTTGCTTTAACTGGGAAGGAAAATCCAGCACTTGTGGGTGAGCTGGGAGTGCCAGTGGTCTGTGGGATGCTGAACCCATTTTTAGTGGAATAAGAAAGTAACCCAGACTTAGAGGAAGGGAGAGGAACACCCATGTTCCAGAGGGCTGAATTTTGGGGTGCTCAGCAGAGGCAGTGAGGAGGAGGTGATGCCCAGAGCAGAGCTGTGAGCAGGGCAAGAGGGGACAGAGAAGGGTGAGTGCAAGCACGTGAAGATCCCTGCTAAATGACTCGACAGAACATGTTGTTCCCTTTTCCTGGGTGCTTTAGGGATGGCAGGATCCCTGTTTAATGGAATCATGGTTTTATGGAGGCTCTCCACCCTTTGCCAAAAGCAATACTCAGTAATGGGCTGGGGGTTCTTATCTGCTCTCCATGAAACACTGCAAAAACCTGATTTTGCAGTAATGAGCAATTACCCACAAATTAACAAAACTCTTTGTCAGATATTTGTTTTTGTGCCTGTGCAGTTTCCTAATTCATTCCTTCTCTCTTTCAAAACATAAATAGATGGGTTATCAAAAGCCATTTTAAAAACAAAACCAGGGCCCTCAGCACATTTATCAGAAGGGGATTATTTGAGTTCTGATGGTTTGTTCAGAGTGTCTGTGCTGAGAAGACCCAGACCCATCCAGCCACGTGTTTTGTGTGCAAGAATTCAAATGTTTTTGAGAGGGAATGCCAGAGTTCAGGGTTGAGGAAGTGCAAGTGGCTGGGAGGACACTTGTGGAGGTGACAATCACAAACCACAGGCAAATCTATATTACTTCCTCCTCTGAGCAGGCCTAACCCCAAAGAAATGTCAGGTTTCTCAGGGCCCCACTGGGGTTTGAGAATGCCCAAAGAAGGAGATGAGCTGCTTTGGGGAGAGGGATTCCCAGCTGGTGTGGGGAGATAGCCTGCAGGCTTGGTTCAGTGCCAGGGGAGCAGAGGGAACCTGAGACCCAGCTGATATTGGATCCAGGTGCTCCAGATTGATGCACTAAAGGCCATTTGCTGTCTTCTCCTCTGAGCCTGGCCAGCTGGGCTGATGTTCTTAATGAACTACTCCTCAGCTGTCTTAATTTCTGACTGCTGCTCCTTAACTCATGGAGGGAATTGAGCAGCATCATTCATAACTGTCTGCAGAGAACTTTCCTTGGCCACTGTATTGAGTGGCTGCCAGTCTGAAATCCTTTTATGATTCTTCCTGTTAATGCAAACAATCTCCTTTAACCTCATAACTTTGTAATCCCCCTCACACTGTAACTGTGCTTTAATGCTGCCCATTTGTAGCTGGATAGGAGCAAATATTTAAAATAATTGTCCACTCTAGAAAATGTTGATTGATTTCATAGATTGTTTTGACTTCTGTTTATTAACTCCCTGAGGATGTTGTTTCCATGTTCAGGACATGAACAGACCATTTTTAGTCTTTCCAAGGTAAAAGGTTGGAAAGCAGATCAGAACTCCTAGGAAATGCTGTATTTCTTCACGTGGCTGTGTGTTGAAATCCAGCCTGCAGGATGTGATGTCATGCTAATAAATTAATGACTTGTGTTTATTTGAAGATTTGATAATAACCCAGGGAGAGCTTGGCCCTTCTGCTCTGAGCTTCCCAGTAATTGTGATGTGGCTCAAGCTTTGCCTGCTTGTCTTGCTGCACTTTTCACCATGAGTATGATGGGGTGGGAGCCTTGCATTCATAGAGACACCTTGTAAAAGGGGTTTGGATGTGTGCTCTGACACTGGCACCTGTGGGGACACAGATCCCAACCTTTGCAAGGTGCAGGTTCCAAACTCTGGGTTCTGAACTCATCAGAGATTACTTTGAAGGTCCCCTCCAAGGCAGGATGGGATTGGTTCTGTGCTCACTGTTGAATTTCCCAGCCTGGAACTCCGCTGTGTTCCTCTGTCAGGGAGTGGTTGTGGTGGCAGGGTGGCTTGTGGCAGGCAGAGGTTCCAACCCTGGCACTGTAACCTCTGATCCCTATCACTCAACCTCTGCTTTCAAACCCAGGATTGGGGTTCACCTGTTCCAAGGGAGCTTTCTGGGCTGCCTTAATTCATGGCTGTTAAAGAGCAGTCTTGTCTTCCCTCACCTTTTCTTCATATTCCACATTTAAAGGGTGCTCCATGAGTTTTGGAGACAGGCTCTGTAGTTTGCCTGGCAGGATGGGGCCTTATCAAGAGGGAAATAACACCACTGAGGGAAACAGCAGCACAGGGAATATCAGTAATCTTCTTTTAGGTCTGGCTCATGCAAAGCTTTCATGACATCTTCTGCACCTCTAAACTGGAGTAAATTCTGCAGTGCCTCTATCAGCTGTGTCAACAAACTTTGTGTTTGGGACTGAGGTATTGTTGAGTTTTATTTTTATTTAAAAACTAAAAAAGGCAGCTTTATTTTTATTTAAAAATAAAAGAGGGTCTGCAGTAGACTGAGCTGAAGTGGGTCTTGCTTTTGGGAATAGCTGGAGGACACTTGCTGGTGGTGAAGAGCCAGCGCAGTGACAGGATGGAAATGCTCAGATTTCCTTGCTTCCAGTACTGCCCTAAATTAGGATAGCTGGGATAGAGCCCAGTGCAGCTTGTGGGGTGTATTCCAGTGTCACATTTGCACACCAGGCTGTTCCCTGTTCAGTTAGTGCTGCTCACTGTTGGGAAGATCACTCAGGTGTTGTGGAGTCTCTTTGCCTGGAATTGTTGGATTTGGGGGTGCTGGAGCAATGCTTGAGGAAAAATTGTGGTTCTTGCAGCCTTTTGTCTTTGTGGTGTTGGTGGTCATGGAAGAGGCCCCACAAACTTCAGCTGGAAGGGAGGAAAAGTCCATTTATTTCCACAGACACTGCAGAGTGACAGGAGAAGAATTTGGAGAGCTGAACATGCTGATGCTGCTGTCTTTATAGCCTTAAAAGTGGGTAAAGAATTAAAATAAATAAAAAGAGGAATGGTTTCTGTAATGGCTTCTCTTGGAGGCAGTATTATCTTCTGGTTCTGAGGATTTGTTTCCTTTCCTGGTCTGCTTTAAAAACATTTCCTTTTTCATAAAAGCACTGAATTACTCCATGGACATTTATGTGAAGAACTGCTGAGTGCTTAATAACCTACTTATTTTATTTGGGCTGGACTTTTAAAAAAATGAAGTGTTCAAATCAGGCCCTTAGAAGACAGATTGTCCTGCCTGATTGTCTTGAGCAAAGTCCCTTTTTGGCTTTAATTGGGGTTTTTATTGCTATGATTTACAGTGGCAGGGTGAGGGCAGCACCGTTCCTGCAGTGCCTCAGACAAGTGGGAAGGGAAGGAGAAGGAGCAGAGCTATTCCTTATCTGGGCACTTTCTTAGGTGCTTGCAGAGCTGTGGACTTAAATAATTCCTCCATGGCAGTGTTGATGTGCAGCACAACCTTTAGTACAAGTATTCTCAGCGTGACTTTGCAAATATTCTCAGGTTTTGTTTAACACCTCTGGTGCTGCCTCTTGGCATTGGAGTGAGGGGGGGTTTGTGCAAGGCTCAGAAATGCAGAGAAAATCACCCACTTGGAAATCACCCCTGGGAGCAGTCCTTGTGCCTTTCCTGGACTGGTCTGCCTGCTGTTCCTCTGTGCCCACTGCCACCTCCTCGTGTCCACTGCCATGTCCTGGTGCCCACTGCCACCTCCTGCTGTCCATTCACACCTTCTGGCGTCCATTCCCACCTCCTGGTGCCCACTGCCACCTCCTTGTGTCCATTTCCATCTTTTGGTGTCCACTGCCACCTCCTCGTGTCCATTCCCATGTCCTGATGTCCACTGCCACCTCCTTGTGTCCATTCACACGTCCTGGTGCCCACTGCCATGTCCTGGTGTCCATTCCCACGTCCTGGTGTCCACTGCCACCTCCTGCTGTCCATTCCCATCTCCCCCTGTCCATTCCCACCTCCTGGTGTCCACTGCCATGTCCTGGTGCTCACTGCCACCTCCTTGTGTCCATTCCCATGTCCTGGTGCCCACTGCCATGTCCTGGTGTCCATTCCCACCTCCCCCTGTCCATTGCCACCTTCTGGTGTCCATTCCCATGTCCTGGTGCCCACTGCCACCTCCTCATGTCCATTCTCATGTCCTGGTGTCCACTGCCACATCCTGATGTCCACTGCCACGACCTGGTGTCCATTGCTACCTCTTTGTGTCCATTCCCACGTCCCCCTGTCCATTCCCATGCCCTGGTGCCCACTGCCACCTCCTTGTGTCCATTCCCATGCCCTGGTGCCCACTACCACCTCCTGGTGTCCATTCCCACCTCCCCCTGTCCATTCCCACCTCCACAGACCCTGTCCTGTCCTGTGAGCCCCAAGTCCTGCCTTGCGTTGGGTCCCCTGTGCTGCATTTGGGGTTTTTGAGGACAGGGGAATTTGGCATTTCACAGCAGCTGCCTTTGGCAGGTCAGCCCCCTGTCAGTGTGTGCTGTTCCCTGTGCTCAGCATGCAGGAATGTTGGTCAGACTTGGACTCTCCTGTCCTGAGCAGATGCAGTGAATTTCCTAGAAACTCCAGGGAGGGGATGAAAGTGATGTAGATAGTTTGTAACAAGTGGTGATTCAGTCATTGGAGCATAAATTGGTTTTTAATGTGCCGAAGAAGGAAATAAAGCCTGGCTTGGTAAGGTCAGCATCAGAAATTTAGGGGCTGTGTTGATTTTTCTTTTGTATCACAGCTTATGGAGGATATTTTATTTTTCCCTTAATTAAACTGCTTTTGCAATGTGTGTCAGTCCATTTTAAATCCTGTGTAGGAAGAACTGTGGCTGTATCTGATGAGGGCAGAACCTTCTCCTGCTTTTGGGACTTCAGCTCCCCTTTTGCAGCTGGCTTGTGTCATCCAGGTTGTTTTTCATCCTTTCCCCTGTCAGTTTGTTGAGCAAATGTTGAAGTGCAGGACTGTGGGCATTGGGACACCCCTCAAAATGCAGGATTGGGACATCCTTCCAAGTGCAGGATTATGGGGATTGGGACACTCTTCCAGGGAAACAGGGACACCCCTCAAAATTTAGGATTATGAGGATTAGGACACCTCTCCAAATGTGGGTTGTGGGGGACAGGGACACCCCTCCAAGTGTGGGATTATGGGGACTGGGATACCCCTCCAAGTTTAGGATTGAGGGGATTGGAACACCCCTCCAAGTTTAGGATTGTGGGGACAGGGACACCCCTCCAGGTGTGGGGTTGTGGGGATTGGGACACCCCACAAAGTTTAGGATTGTGAGGATTAGGACACCTCTCAAAGTTCAGGATTGTGGGAATTGGTACACTCCTCCAATTGTGGGATTGTGGGGACTGGGACACCCCTCCAAGTGTGGGGTTGTGGGGATTGGGACACCCTCAAAATTTATGATTATGGGGACAGGGACACCCCTCAAAGTGCAGGATTATGGGGACTGAGACACCCTTCCAGGTGTGAGATTGTGGGGACAGGGACACCCCTCAAAATTTAGGATTATGAGGATTAGGACACCTCTCCAAATGTGGGTTGGGGGGATTGGACCCCTCCTCCAAGTTTAGGATTGTGAGGATTAGGACACCCCTCAAAGTTTAGGATTATGGGGACTGGGACACCCCTTCCAAGTGGTTTGTGGGAATTGGGACACCCCTCAAAGTTTAGGATTGTGGGGATTGGGACACCCCTCCAAGTGTGGGTTGTGGGGGACAGGGACATCCCTCAAAGTTCAGGATTGTGGGGACTGGAACACCCCTCCAAGTTTAGGACTATGACAACTGAGACACCCTTCCAGGTATGGGGTTGTGGGGATTGGGAAGATGCTCTGCCACACTTCCTTCCCTTTGTTTAAGAAGCAAAGCACTGAGCAGAGCTGCAGGGCAGAGGAGGGAGGATCCTCACCCTGCAGCCTGCCAGGGAACGTGTCTGCCTTCTCCCCAAGCTCCTGTGGTGAGCCAGGATGGAGCTGGAGGCATCCCAGTGCTGCTGCTGCCAGGTCCCAGTGTCACTGTGCCAGGCCCTGCTTGTCCTGCAGGACATCCCCCTGTGTGTTCCCCTCCAGGATCTCATTTCCAAGGGGTCCCTGGTGTCCCTTTGCCAGGTCCTGCTTGTTCTACAGGACACCCCCTGCATGTTCCTCTCCAGGATCCCATTTCCAAGGGGTCCCAGGTATCACAGTGCCAGGCCCTGCTTGTCCTGCAGGACATCCCCTGCATGTTCCCCTCCAGGATCCCATTTCCAAGGGCTGCTTTTCCCAGGTGTCACTGTGCCAATTCCTGCTTGTCCTGCAGGACATCCCCCTGCATGTTCCCCTCCAGGATCCCATTTCAGAGCTGTTTTTCCCAGCACAGTGCCTGAAGCTGGAGTCAGGGCTCAGCATCCCCCCAAGGGTAGGGCAGGGCAGGGAGGGAGAGCTGGCTGCAATTCCTGCTAGGGGTGGTCCCATTCCAGCAATTAGGAGGAATTAATTGCTTGGCCAGAGCCCCAAGATATTGCAGATGGCTTTTAGAGGGATGGAACAGATTCCTGATGCTGAGGTGTGTCCAGTTTTGGAGAGGTGGGTCCAGAAACTGCATTTTTGCCAGATATGAGGCCAGCTGGCTCTCACATCTGCAATAGAAAAGTTTCTTTAGCTGAGAAATGGGATATCTTGTACTGCTGGTATTTCTGAGGATGAGGGAGCTTAAATTCCTTGCTTACATTGGGAACTGAAAGCAGACAATCAATGCCCACAGAAATGGGGACAAACAACCATTTTCAAATGGGTTTGGTTATTGTGATGACTTTGGTGGTTTTATGCAGTGCTCCTCTTGCTGTTATCTTCCTGTTAGCCCTTTTGAACAAGGCATCTCTGCATTCCAGGGAAGGTCTTTTCTGCTGATAGTGACTCCTTGCTTCTGAGCACAGGATTTATCTGCAGCACTTCCCCATTTTATGGAAGATTTAGCTCAATTTTCCACCCTATTTTCTCTTAATTTTTAGCAGAAATCTGTTGCTTTGTTCAGGTCAAATTTGCAAATTTGTGAAGCTCAGTTTTTCTCTTTCCTGCTTTTGCACCTTTCATAAATCATCTGATGAATGTTGAAGCTGGAAGAGAGTGTTTGGCATTTACAAAGCTGATGGAAAACTTGAGTAAAGGATGCTTTGCAGGAAATGGCCTCTCAAAAAGGGAAGTAGTGCAAAAACCAGTTCTATTTTCCTTGTTCACAAACTTGTTTGGAAGATATTATTAATTAATCCCTCACATGTGTGCAGGTGCAGCCTTCAGCCTCCCAGCTGGGTGTTTTAACAGGAGCAAACCACAGCAAGGAATTCCCTCCCCTCTGTTCCAATCCAGTATTTTGGTTTCTTTAGGGAACTTGTGTATCTTCCAAAAGCCACAGTTTGGTAACTGGGTGTCAAAATTTACCACAGAAACTTTCAGGAGAAAAAAGAGGAAGGCAGCTCCTGCTGAAATACCAAAACCAAGTGTGAAAACTTCGGGGTGAGATGCTGGGAATGGGTGGGACTGAAGGGGTCAGAGTTAAATCACAATCTGATTCTGCACAGAATGAAAGTGTGTGTTCACTAATTGCAGCTGTTGTTGCTGGGGCTATGGGGGGGATTTCAGGAAGGCTGTGGAATTCCAGGAAAAGCTGTGGAATTCCAGGAAAAGCTGTGGAATTCCAGCCAAGTGCCCCTGCAGAACAGCCAGCAGCACTTTGCCAGGTGCCAGATCTCATGCTGAGAGTGCATGGCCAGGTTTGCCTGTCCCAAAGGGATTTTTCCATGAGGAAGGCAGAGCCTTAGCTAACAGAGTGCTCTCCAAAGCTAAATCTGAAACGATATATATTTTTTAATATGGAATTTCTACCTGTACACCCATCAAATCTTGGGAAATTCCATCCCTTTACCATTTGTTTACCTGCACAGGAGGATTATTGCAGCAATGCCTGAAAGAAGCAAGATTAAAAAGCAATTACTGCAGCCTGGCAGGGGTGTGTTGTACAGAAAATACCTTTTCCAAGTTAAATTCCTTCCCCAAGTTGATGCCTTTGAGGCCAAGACAGAGGGTAAAAAACCTCTGAAAAGGTTTTTTCACATGAAACAAATTTCTGCTGCAATCTATAGGAACCTCTGAAAGTTGACATAACTTCTGTAGCTGGAAGTTTCAATTTGTTTAATTTATTTTGCTTCCTTAGGGCTCAGCTGTACTTGTTTTGTCAAGTTAGTTTATTTATGGACACATTGTGCTGTTCTTCCACAGGAATGACCTCTCAACTCCAGCAACTTGTTAATGTTGGTGTCAAGCCTGTTTAAAATCTCTTCCTGAGGTTTGGAGGTTTTTTCCATCAGTCTGGGGAGGTGTGGATGGTTAGCACAGAGCAATTGCTGCTCTTACAGCTGCTTTTTACTAATTAAACACACAGCTGATTGGCACAGGTGTCATCTTGTAATGAATCAAGTGCAAACCCAGCTTGGATTGCTTGTGTGCAGGTGGCTCATTTGTTCTTTCTTTGCAGTGGCCAGAAGAATCTCTTTTCCCTGGAGACTCAAACAGTGTCAGGAGAGAGATGTTCCTGCTGAATTTGATGGGTTTGAGGTCTGTGGTCTCTCCCTGGGTGTGATGTCCTGGCAGGAGCTTTGCTGCTCACCTGCCATGAGGGAATAAAGCACCTGGAGAGCACATCCCCTGCCTCTGGACAGCCAGGGAACAGGCTCTGTTTATAGGATTTGGGATAGTAAAGCACTCCCAGCACCTGGGGAAGCACATCCTCAGCCTCTGGACAGCCAGAGAACAGGCCCTGTTTGTGGGATTTTGGAGAATAAAACATTCCTAGTACATGGAGAGCACATCCCCTGCCTCTGGATACTTAGGGGAAAAGCTCTGTTTGTGGGATTTGGGAGAATAAAGCACCCCAGCACCTTGAGAGCACATCCCCTGCCTCTGAACAGCCAGGGAACAGGCTCTGTTTGTAGGATTTGGATGAATAAACCCATCCCAGCACCTGGAGAGCACATCCCCTGCCTCTGGATGCCCAGGGAACAGGCTCTGTTTGTAGGGAACAGGCTCTGTTTGTAGGATTTGGGAGAATAGATCCCTTCCAGTATGTGGAGAGCACATCCCCTGCCCCTGGACACTCAGGGAACAGGGTCTGGTTGTGGGATTTGGAGAATAAAACACTCCTAGTACATGGAGGGGACATCCCCTGCCTCTGGACAGCCAGGGAATAGGCTCAGTTGGTAGGATTTGGGAGAATAAAGCCCTCCTAGTATGTGGAAAGCACACCTCCTGCTTCTGGACACTCAGGGAAGAGGCTCAGTTTGTGGGATTAGAGAGAATAAAGCCCTTCAAGCATCTGGAGAGCACATCCCCTGTCTCTGGACAGCCAGGGAACAGGCTCTGTTTGCAGGGAATAGGCTCTGTTTGTGAGGTTTGGGAGAATAAAGCACTCCCAACCCATGAAAAGCACATCCTCTGTCCGTGGACACTCAGGGAACAGGCTCTATTTGTAGGATTTGGGAGAATAAAGCCATCCCAGCACACGGGGAGCACATCCCCTGCCTCTGGACACTCAGGGAACAGGCTCTGTTTGTAGGGAACAGGCTCAGTTTGTGGGATTTGGATGAATAAACCCATCCCAGCACCTGGAGGGCACATCCCCTGCCTCTGGACACTCAGGGAACAGGCTCTGTTTGTGGATTTGGGAGAATAAAACACTCCCAGTATGTGGAGAACACATCACCTGCCTCTGGATAACCAGGGAACAGGCTCTGTTTGTGGATTTGGGAGAATAAACCACTCCAAGCTCCTGAAGAGCACATCCCCTGCCTCTGGACACCCATGGAACAGGCTCTGTTTGTAGGATTTGGGAGAATAAAGCACTCCAACCTGTGCAGAGCCACCCTGGAGTTGTTTTCCTGTGTGTTTACCTGCACTTGCTGCCTTCCAGCTCCTCCTGCTTGCCTCTGGTGCCTGTGGCACCAACAGGAAAAGCAACATGTGAGACAATTGGAGTGTAAGAGCAGAAATGCTGCCTCACTTGAGCTGCACTTAACCCCTGGCTTTAAGTGCCTGTGAGAGGCCTGTGAGACGTGCTTGATACGTTTAAGAAATAAAAAGCCTGGCTGTGAGAGGGGGGAGGAAGGAGCTGCAGCAGAGCTTCAGGCTGCTGAAGCATTTCTGGGTGTGCATCCCTTCCTTGCTGGCTGCCTGAGGTGACAATGGGCTCTCCAGCAGGAGAGATGCTCCAGGAGGAGCTGTGCTTGCTGATGGGCAGGGGAAAAACCAGTTTGCTGATTTTTCCTCAGCTCTACTTTCCTGCCCTGTGCAGGATTTGCTGCCCGGGTCTCCCTGTCAGCTCTTGCTCTGATGTGGTGTGTTGGGTTTGGTTGCTTGGAAAGGAGTTTCACTGACTTCTGGCTCCTCAGAGCAGACATTTCCCTTCTCAATATTCCTCCCCCACACCTGACCCAGCTTGTTCAATCCTGTTCTTTCCCTGTGAAGCAAGAGACAAAAAAAAAAAGAAAAAGCAGAATTTGCTGTAGCTCACAAAGCTCCCAGATGCATTTAGCTTGGAAAACACCTCCCAGACCATGGAGTCCAAGCTTGGTGCCCTATCCCCACCTTGCCACCAGCACTGAGTGACCTCCCTGCCCACCCTTTCCAGGAAGAAATTCCTCCTGGTGTGTTGTCTTCTATATTAAGAGTTCTGTTATCATTATAGTGCAAGGATTCCATGTCACCCGAGCTTCATAGCTCCTTGATGTTTCTCATAGGCAGCTCCTCTAAGCACTGACTCTTCCTGGTCCTTGCAGTAACCATCTGACTCCTGTTCCCACCAATCCACTCTTTTATAACTCTGTTCTTATTGGCTACAGCTGTGGCCTGTTATCAGCCTTGCTCCTAATCTTTAGTAATTGCTTCAGCTGCAACTCTTTAGGGGATAAGATTACATTCTATACCACCTTCATTTACCCATACTGTACCCCCTACAATTCCCCCTTTTTCTTTTAATTAAAGAGCTACAGCATTTCTAGAAGGAAATATTCAAATAAATTGACATTATGACACATTTATGCATTTCATTTAGAACTAAGAGTTACACAAGTGTTCAAACAACATATTATAGTGCAGATACGTATATATTTAAAATGTTTGTTCAGTTTTATAGCTTTTCTCAGTTTACAAAGTACTTTAACAAACACTAATAGCTGTAATTGATAGATTTTGCCAATAGTTTAGTATTCAAATCTGGTTTCTCTGAAACCACATGGCAATGTAGTTTAGACCAGAATCATGTCGGGAGCCACCACTTGTTGTCTTATATACCAACAGTTCTATTATCATTGTAGTGCAAGGATTCCATATTGCTGGAGTTTTGTACCTCCTTGATGTTTCTCATAAGCAGCTCCTCTAAGCACTGACTCCAGTTCCCACCAATCCACTCTTTTATGTCACTGTTCTTATTGGCTACAGCTGTGGCCTGTTAACATCAGGCCTGCTCCTAATCTTTAATTGGTTCAGCTGCAACTCTTTAGGGGATAAGATTACATTTTATACCACCTTCATTTACCCATACTCTATCCCCCTGCACTGATGTCCAACCTGACCCTCCCCTGGCACAGCTTTTGGGATGGTGACAGGCTCTGTGCCTGCTGGGAAGCCACATGAGGAGGTGACATCCATGTGCCAGGACAAATCTTGGCTCCAGAAATACTCAGTGTGAGGTGAAGGTGTAGCTGTTATAACAAAACATGAAGTGGAAATGGCTTATTTTTGGTGTTTCCAAGTCTTCTTGCAGCTGTTGTGCCTTTCTTTCCATCCTGCATCAGGAGTTATGACCTAAAAATAAATAGTGTTGTGCAGAGGAGTGGGAAATGAGACAGCGTCACTGATTTCAGGATTTATTGCTGTGTACACACACACACACACACACACTCTGTGCTGAGAGATTTTCTGCTGGGGCTGAGCAGTGCAGGCTGTCACCACCCAGCTGGGACTGAGCTCTGCTCTCTGGCCTGCTCTTAATCCACACCCCAAACTGAAAATAACAAGATTTGGAGAAGGCAAAAATGTTGTTAGAGTTTCCCTGAGGTGAGGATAACCCTTGCAGATCTCTGAAAAGGAAGGGAGCAGATTTATTTGCTCTGCAGTGGTTTGGAGAGGTCTCAGGTGAGGTGAGGTGGCCATGGGCTGCTCTGTCACCACAGAAGGGGCACTGTGGTGGGTTTGCTCTGCCTGTGCCACACTGATGGCTTCATTGGGACAGTTGTGTCACTCCACTGCTGTTTGGACAAGAAATGGAGTGGACAGTGAGACCTGAAGGTCACTTCTGTATTCCAACTTGTCTGCTTTAGTGTTGGCATTAAATTCTAGGCAGCTTTGCCTGTTGCTCTTTGTGCTTTGGCAGCAGGGACAGAAATCTCTGTTTGAGCTGGCAGCTGCCCCAGCTCTGCTGCTGTGACGGTGTTCACAGGGGTTCTTGGATCGGGGAAGAGATGAGGATCTGACTCCATGTTTCAGAGGCTTGATTTATTATTTTATGATATATATTACATTAAAACTATACTAAAAGAATAGAAGAAAAGGTCTCATCAGAAGGCTAGCTAAGCTAA
>JAXCLO010000274.1:3548265-3562602 GCA_035583995.1 Arremon aurantiirostris
CCTGCTCTGTGCACAGAGCTCACCATCCCCTGATGTGAACCCAGACCCACACACTAAAGCAGCACAGAATGTGAAAATAAAGAAGCCAAGCCCAGGCATTATTCCCTGCCTGGCAATCCAGAGACCCTGCAGGGCACAGAGCCCCATCTCAAACAGCACAGAATGGATTAAAGGTGATTTCTGACTCCATTTGTTTTTCAGGAGAGCAGCAGGAGCACCTGGTGCTCTCTTTGCTCTCTCTTTGAGCCTGGCCTGGCTGGGCCAGGGGGCTGTGGCTCAGCTCCATGGCCAGTTTGCTCCTGGGGGTCTTTAATGAGACTGCCACCAGGAGAACGTGGGATTGCTCCAGACTGAGTCAGAGCATGGAACTCTGGATGTCCCTGGGAGGAGGGAAGGTTCAGTTGCAGGGAACATGCCAGGAACAAGCCCCAAGCTCTGTCACAGCAGCCTGCAGCCATCCTGTCTCCTGCAGCCTCAAAGTCTTCATTGCATTTGCTTCAGAAAGGAATAAATGAGGATAATAATAAGGCTGTGCTTGTCATGCTGCTCATGGAGCAAATCCAGCCCTGTGTCCTGTCACCAGCACAGCCAAACTGATGGCTCCTGCTCTTGCTCTATCACCTGCAAAGACAGAATCCATTTGGTCCCAAAATGCACGAGCGCTCATGGGGTCTTACTTTGATCAGTTCTGCTCCATTTGCATCTTGGAGTTAATTGCCCAATTCCAGCTTTAGCCCATGCAGTCCCATCCTACTTGTTTTTCTCTCTTCATTCCACGCTGTTTGTGCTGGATTTGTGCCTGGATTTGTGCTGCTCTCCCCCAAACCCCCATTTCAAACCAGAGAAACCTGAGCTTCACGAGGACATCCACGATATATTTCTGTACAAAACAGGAACATGGTTAGGTACCAAGATTTGCTGCCTGTTTCCTGAACTTCATCCCTTTCCTTCCTGGCTTTAACTGCCCCAAATCAAAGCCCCCTGCAGCACAAGGAGGCAGCAATGCCCTGGGCATCCCCTGTGCCCAGCTCTGCTGTGGCAGGGCACTGACACTGCCTTGGACAGCTTCTCCCTGGAGCTCTTCCTCCTTCTGGACTATATTTGTGCACTGCAGCCTGGGAGCCCTGAGAAGGCGCTGCAAAATTCTCCTTAACTCTCTCACGGAACAGAAAAATTAGCAGAAGGCTCAGTTCAGTAATTGGAACTAAAAGCTGAGTTTCCCACATTTTGCTTCAAGAAGAGGCAGGCAGACACTCCAACATCAGTGCACCCCTGCAGACTGCACTGGATTTTGCATTTTGTTTTTTTCTTTTATTTTTACTTTGTGTTTTATATTATTTTTTCTTTTTTATTGTGTATTTTGTATTTATTTTGTATTTTCACCCCTGGCACAAAAGGTGAGCACTGCTTGCTCCAGCAATCCTGATGCCACTGGGATGTGCTGTAAAATACTGTGGAAAAGCCTAATGTGGGAAATGGATTTATAGAAAAAAAATCTATTTCTTCTATTATTCTTTTATTTTTCCTTGCCTCCATTCCATAATATTAAGAATAGCTTATATATAGCTTAATATATAAAATATTAATATAATAGCTGACCATTAATATAATAGCTTAATATATAAAATACTTTACTGAATATATGTTTCCTGTAAAACCAGCTTAGTTGTTTATTGAAAGTTAGTATTCTTGTGTTAATCTTTATGTTGTGTCACACAATAATTTCAGTGCTTCATGCCAGTTTTAGGGTTTTTATAGAGACTTTTTATAGAGATTTCTAGTTGGTTTAGTTTTTATAGAGATATTGGAGTTTAATAAATAAGAATAGGAATTATAACATCTATATTAACTCACTCTTCAGATAAAACTAAAAATAAAATAAAGATTTTGAAAACACCTCTCACTTACCCCATCTGTAAGTCAAAAACAATTTAATCCAACAGCCTAGAAAAAGGTTCAGGCTTTTGCAATGGGATGCTCTGCTCTGGGTATCAGGGTGGGAATGAGGTGGAATGGGGCAAGTTCTGGGTAGAAATGAAAAAAAAATTTTTTTTTTTAATTTGCCATTACCCTCACATCACCAAAGATACCAGCACAGAAAGAACCTTAAATAAAATACTGGAAACCTGTGGGTAAAGCTGTTGCTTAGAGAAATTTGTAGCTTCTAAGTTGGAATTAGCTCTGAATATCCCTGTTTATGGAGAGGGATGTGACTGGGACTGAAGAGAATCAGTTGGAATCAGAGTGGCCAAAAAAAACTGAAAAGAGATGTGTTAAAGGAAAATCTGGTTTTGCTGAAAATTGGATTGAATACTCAATCTTATCTGACTATCTCTAGAATATATGCAATATATGGAATTTACCAGGCCAGTTTTGAGGTCTGGTCCCGAACTTTTCTCCAGCAAACCAAGGGAGAATCAAGCATGAATTACTGAGCAGAAAAATGAGCAACATGTAGGAAAAGAGCTTGAAAACGTTCCTGTATCTCCAAGAATTTCCCTCAGACATCAAAAAGAGAAATAAATCTGTGAGTAATGAAGGTTTTCCCTCCTTGGCTGCTGTTTGCAGAGGTCCCAGCCCAGCTGTGCCTTGGTTTATGCTCTGGGAGGTGCAAAAGGGCGGCAACGTTGCCACCAACATCTCCAGCCCTGAGCTTGTTTGGCCACTGATTAAAAGAAGATGAAGCCAAGCTTCTTCACACTGCAGAAAAACCTTCAGAGCATCCTGACTGCCAAATTTAGGAGAAAAGGTTAATATAAACCTCACAGCTGAGACAGTAAAGGATATTCGAGGTGACATCTTGGCCATGAGCTCTGCTTTGGGCTCTGGGGGAAAAAAAAAAAAACAGAACAAGGTTAGTTCTAACCTTCAAATTAACCTTTTTCTATTTTTTTTCTGCAGCCAGAAGAAGACCTACAGGCCAAGATGTCGGCTCGAATATTTTGTGTGTATTTCAAAGCTCAGCTTTGACCCCATTTCCATGGTTTGGTCTCTGGACCTCGCCAATATCAAGTGGTGCTGTGCTGATCCCTCTGTTTTCCTGGGACCAGAGGAAAAAACTAAATATTATTTGTGGGCTGCTTTAGATTTCTTGCTTTGTTTCAGCTGATCCCAATTCAGTTGTCTACCCCTCACCATGCTGGGTTTGTTTTTTTTTTCCTGTGGCCCTGCTATTTTATTTTTTTTTTCCTGGCTATTTGTTCCTTGTCATTTGCAGTAATCTGATTTCATTTGTTCAGCTCTTGGCATAGTCTCCCAACATAGTCAGCTGCTGCCATGAATATGTGGAATTTCTGCAATCTGACTAAATATCAATAGACTATTGAACTTTTATATTATGCATCCTTGTAATCAAGTCAACTGCTTGAGAATTTGCACATCTATGCATTTAGATGTGGAAAAAATAGGCTGTGTTCATGTAATTAAAGTCTACATCACAATACTTGTGCATAAAAGGGCCAAATTAAGGTTTTGAAGGCAAGTTTAATTCCAGCGCTTCCTCTTTGTTTGGTGCTTGACTTTGCAACCTGAAAGAGATTTCTAATGTCTTTTTTTTTTTTTAATTTTATTCCTAATATCCATGGAAAATTGAGCTGCTGAATTGTCTGTGGCCACAGCCCCTTGCTGTGAGTTATTGGTAATTAATAAGATTTGCAGCTATTAAAGGTGAAGTGAGGCAGGGGAAGCAAAATTACTGAGTTTTCTCAGCACCAACTTTACATTGGGATGGAAAGTGGGGAAAAAACCCCAAAATTGGAGGGTTTGTGCATTTTGTGCCTTGGAACCCCAATACAAAAATCTAATTTTTTGCAGGAACATTTTCTGTGCAAGTCAGCAGAAGGGCAGGGTGAGACAGCTGTGATTGAAAAAATGAAATAAATGGGGCTGTTCTCAGATTTTTCATAACATGTGGAGTTTTCAGGTCAGGATGTTTGGTTTGGGGTTTTTTGTGGTATCAGAAAAGCACAGGCCAGCTTCAAATTGTTCAATTCCAGCTTGATATCATATGAGTGCTAAGAGAAGAATTAAAATGTCAGATAAAAATGAAATTGTCTCCTTTGAGTTGGAATGGAGTGAGAGGAAGGAGCTGGTGGAATTATGATTTCTCAAAATGATTTTTATGAATTAAGATCAGCATAAATCAAACAGAAGATGTTTGTCAAGGCAGCTTGGCCAACATGGGGCCAAAAAGGCTGAAAGAAAACCCAAAAACGCTGGAATGAAAATTGTATTTTTGCCAAGCAATCCAAGGTAACCAATCAGAATAATGGCAGCAGCAACACCTGCAGCTTCTGATGGAGTTAGAAACTGTCAAACCCTCAGAAATCTTTGTCCTCAAGACAAAAAAATTCAGGGCAATAAGTCACTACAATGGGCTCTACGGTCTTTGCCACTTGTCATATTAAAGGACATTTTATTTTAAAAATATTATTAATTTATTGTACATTTATTGTACATTTATTGAACATTTATTGGACATTTATCATAAATTTATTGTTTTATAATTACTTATCATTGATTTGTTATAAACTTTGTTCCAAAATATGTAATATTTTCAATATCTTGGACTTTCCTGAAGTTTAAGCTTTAAGGCTGATCCCCATTGGCCAGAGCAAGGACCCCAAAGCCTGCAGCCCCAAAATGGAATAATTACCCAAAAAATGCAATAATTCACCCATAAAAGTGCACAGGGAGTTTTCTACCATCAGCAGCCCTAAAGAATTCTTGCTTTTCTGTCTGACATTGGAGTCCTCTCTGAACTGTTGTTTTTCTGCTCTATGGGGCTTGTTTCCGTGCATGTCAGCAACATGGAAATTCTGCATTTTTCATTTTTGGGTATTCCAAGACATCTCTGATTTACACCCCTGCATTATCCATTGGTGCAGCACAGGATCCTCTCCTGCACACACACAAATAAAGACATTTTCACTTGTTGGAGGCCCAGCTGAGAATCCCTTTCTGCATTGCCTTGAGATGATGAATTTTCTTAAGTGTCAAAGATCCAACACAAAAAAGGCCTCCTAAGTTTAAGGACACTTTTCTCTGGTGATACTGCCCACATAATTCCACTTTTAAAGCCATTTCAAAGGCACTGCACATTTACCAAATTTAGTAATTTTGGGGTTTTCTGCTGTTTCCATTCCTATCTTCCCTACCATCAATGAAGAAATCACCTCAAGGCAATGCAGAAGGAATTAATTTTTATTTTTCTGCTTGTATGAAGTTTGCTTCTATGCATGTCAGGAAAATGGAAATTCTGCATTCTTCATTTTGGGGTATTCCGGGGCATCTCTAATTTACATCCCTACATTATCCATTGGTCCAGCACAGGATCCTCTCCTGCACACACACAAATAAAGGCATTTTCACTTGTTGGAGGCCCAGCTGAGAATCCCTTCTGCATTGCTTTGAGATGTCCAATATCCAAGCACAAAAAATGCCTCTTAAGTTTGAGGACACTTTTCTCTGGTGATACTGCCCTGATAATTCCACTTTTAAAGCCATTTCAAAGGCACCGCACTTACCCAATTTAGCAATTTTGGGGGTTTTGCTGTTTCCATTGCTACCTTCCCTACCAGCTCTTCCAGTTAAGAAATTGATCATTTCAAGGCAATGCAGAAGGAATTAATTTTTGTTTTTCTGCTCTGTATGGGGCTTTTTTCCATGGATGTTAGGAACATGGAAATTCTGCATTTTTCCTTTTTGGATATTCCAAGACATCTCTAATTTACACCCCTGCATTATCTGTTGGTCCAGCACAGGATCCTCTCCTGCACACACACAAATAAAGGCATTTTTACTTGTTGGAGGCCCAGCTGAGAATCCCTCCTGCACTGCCCTGAGAAGATGAATTTGCTCTGCGCTGCTCCACGAGGCTGTTTGCAGTGTAAACACTGTGCCTTCAGCTGGAGGTACACACAAAAATGCTCTCAGGAAGTTCCTACTGCTCCTGCAGCACCACGCTGGGAATATTTTGTGCTGTTCCCAGCAAATCCTTCTGTTATTTCTGTAAATATTTGCTCTGAGGAACAGCAAACAACGTTTTGGAAGACTGTAAAGGCTTTATTCAAAATGGTGGTTAATATTCAAGGAATGTTCTCTTGAGTCACTATCTGCTCTCTCCTGGCTGCCTCGTTTCATTTCTTGTGTGTGAGTCTGAATTCAGGTTCTGTATCTGAGAAATACCAGGAGCATTCCTGATTTCTGTATCTGGATGTCATGTAAGTGAAAAAAAAAATATTTAATGCATTCTATGCAGCCACTCTGTACCCCATTGAATAAGAGCTCATAATTATAAAAGGGGCTTTGACTTAGATTTAGCTTTAACATAATTTTCAAAGTATCATGGATACACTTAGGAGCATGAAACTCTTTTCAAAATTTGGTAAATCTATTTTAAAAAGAATTTTAAAATTCAGTAATTTCTATTACAATTCTATTTCTATTCTATTTTCTATTTCTAATCTATAATTCTATTTCAAAATAAAATAAATTAATTCTGTAATTTCTATTCTGTAGTTAAAATTAAAATTTAGACACAGAACAAAAAAAAAAATCTAAGCCACAAAAAATCGGTTGTGTCAGATGGCAAAAGAGCATCACTATTTGAATTTCAAAATCGTGAATTCCCAAAATGTGCACCTCAAAAATTTGATGTTCATAATTTTAAAAATACTACTGGACTTGTGGCGGATGCAGTTTTTAAAGAGGTTCCTTTCACACCTTTTAAATTGCAATTAGCATGGTTGGAAATGAATAGCAGGTCGTTGTTGAGTTTATGAGGTCCCCAGGATGAGGTGAGAGATGAGAATTTGACTCCGTGTTCTCTGAAGGCTGATATCGTATATTATATTATATTATATTATATTATATTATATTATATTATATTATATTATGTTATATTATATTATATTATATTATATTATATTCAGCTATAAACCTTTGTATTTACACTTTTTATTTGTACCAAAATTTAAATTTAAAGGGATTTCCTGTGGAACAGAACAGCCTCACTGTAGCTGAGGTTTGACATTCTGCCCTTGCTGGGGAATAATTCCTATAAACAGATTTTTCAATATGAATTGCAAGAACAGGTTGGAGCATGTTGTGTGGGGAAAACATAAGTTCTCTAATGAGATGTGGTCTCTGCAGGCTGTTAATGGCTCTGTCTCTCTGCTCTGCCCACCCTCCCTTTGGGATCTGCAGGGAAGCACCAGGAGCCATCCTGGCCTCTCTCCTCCTTCCCAGGCCATCACAGCCCTGCTCTGCAGGAGTCATGTTCCACTTAGGGAAGTCTCATCCACGTAGGGATTGTTCTGGTGTCAAAAACTTGGAAATTTCATGGTTTCTCAATTCTCTGATCCTTGAGGGCCTCTTTTTCTGAAGGAATTATTGTGATTTCTGTCTTTGCAATGGCTGAATCTCAGCTCTTACCTGTTAAAAGGTGGGATGTGTCTGAGGTGCTGTTGTTTCAAGGCACTTGCAGAGTGGGAAGAGCTAAATTCAAGCTGCTGTGGCTCATTTCTGAATCAGTGGATAGCTTGACAGGCTTTTGGCTGTGAAGTGATGGCTTTAAGTACAGTGGGAATTCTGACTTTATCTACAGGTCAAGGTGAACCATTCCTGTCTCCATCTCTTTAGCAGGAGCTTGTGTAGACCAAGCTTGTCATGGAGTCCTCAGCTCTCATCCCATTCCTCCTGCAAAACCAGAATAAGTACAGTCACAAGAAAATGGTTCATGAGATACCAAACACGAGCTTGATTGCTAAAATTAGTTTGTATAAGCAATATGGAGTTGTTCCTGTTGGTGATGGACAACAGGAAACTTTCTGATGTCATTGCAGTCCACAACTCTGGTCATTCCCTGAATTCCAGATCCCTAACATGTCTAAATGATCAGATTCTGGATTTTTATCTTGATGGGTCTGGCTGTGAACACCCTGACAAGGCCTCAACAGTGAGCAATTACACTGTGTTTCGTGTTATTAATATTTTCTGACCTAGCCATAACTTGCTTTCTGAGAATTAACCAATCTTTCCTTTTCTCTTGAAAGTATTTTGGGGAATTCTGAGCATCTCAGCCTTTGGGGACAGTTGAAAATATCAGTCAGTGTGTGTACCAAGTCACTTCTCAGTGTCCAGGCATCCATGTAGGGCTGAGATTTCCTTGGCTCCCTAAGGGGTGAGAAGGATCACAGCAACACTGGGGCTGGGTTTGTGGGGAGGAATGTGCCCTGGAAGGTGGTTTTTGGAAGGATGAGCAACAATAAGGTGGGGGAGGAGGTCTGGGAACAGGAATGATTATTTTGGAAACAGGAAAGGAGTCTCCTGCTGCAGAGGTTGGATGTATTCAGGTCACCATGATACTGCAAGAACTAAGAAAAAAAATAATCCCATGAGCAAATCCTCCTAATTCACATAATTATGTTGTTGTTGATGGCAGTAATAATTTTTGTTGTACTTTTTGGGACACTAGGAATGAGTTGGCATCGTGCTGGCAGGTCTCCTAGCAGCTTTCCATGCCCAAAAGATGGAAGGGATGTTTCTGAGCTGCCTCCCTGAGTTCATCACTGCACTATTTAGTGGTTCCCTAGTGCAGATCTGTCTACTTAAACCAAATGAGGATCATTCCATCCCTTTTACATTGCTATTAGCTGGATGATTTTATTGTCTCTGCAGGAAGAGAGCAGAGACAAGCAACTGTAGATTAGGAACAATTTGCAAAATAGTTCCCTGATTAGCACGCCTGTGGAGATGTTTTTCTGTCTAAGGGCTGCACCACAAATTTTACTGGCTCCCTACACTCAAAGAATTAACTGTGAGCAGGATTAAAATGACATCTTAGACATCAGCTAAACGTCCTCTCAAAATCCCTTACGTTGTCTCTAAATCAATTAATTTGATTTCTTCAATCCACAAGCAAACTGGGTTGTGAACTTATATGAGTGATCTATTTAGACTGAATTTCCCCACAGTATTTTAAAGAGTACTTCAGTGAAATGGTGCAAAAAAAAAGCAGTGAAATATGGAAATACTCTGTGCCAGGCTGCTCTAGTCATGGGGGTTCCTTCTCCAAGCAGCTTTCTTCAGCCCTCACAGACATTCCTGATCCCTGCTGGTTAAACGGAATAATAACATAAAACAAGAGCCTGCTCTTGCTCTTTTTGCCATGATGTTGCTTATGTGGACGTGGGAAGTGGAAAGGAAAAGACACAGGAGAATCCTCAACTTCAAAACTTTGCTGATGAGCAGCACAAGGAGTTCTGTAAAGTCTACAAAAGTGGCCCTCAGCACTCAGATGTGGCCATTTAACTCTCCTTAATCCTGGTTTGGTTGTAATTCCGCATGGATAATAAGGATGGTGGCATTCACCTGGGAAAGATTGGAATATTAATGAGAATTCTGCAGCTCTCCACTGGCTGTGACATCTCCAGGTGCATCAGTCAGACGTGGAGCTCCCACCCTGAGCCTGCTGCAGGCTCTGCTGGGGCCACTGTGCTGGGAAATGGGGAATCTTGTGGGAATAAGGCAGCAGAGCTCTGCAGGTGTTTGGGTTCTGTTGCCTGGTGGTTCTGAGCTGTGCTGTGACACAGAGAATGAGGCTGGTGCTAATTTCACTCATTAATCCTCACAACATCAAAACTTCCCAAATTTCTTCTCAGCTGGTGCTCCTGCATGAAGGAAATGCTGTGGCTGTCAGAGCAAGGGGTGGCACAGCCAGAGCTGAGCATGGTCATGTTAGATGCTGAAATTCACAGAATTCACAGAATCACTGGGTTGGAAGAGATCTCCAAGATCATCGAGTCCAACCCAGCCCCAACACCTCAACTAAACCCTGGCACCCAGTGCCACATCCAGGCTGGTTTTAAACATATCCAGGAATAAAGTTCTGCCATTCCAGAACTTTATCACCTTTCTGTAAATAGCATGGGCAAGATGCTTTTCCAGCCTAAATCATTCTGTGGCACAGAATTGTCATTTATGTGCAGATATTCCCCAGCTCAGCATCACTTAGCAACTCCAGGAGCTGCACTGTTTCCACAGGGATACTGAGTTTAGGGAAGCAGGGCCCTGAACCTTCTGCAAGCAGAAGGGTGTCCCTCAGGGGAGGGAGGAATTTGGCTCATTGATTTGGGGAAGATAGCTCTTGTATTTTTTGAAAAGTGTATCAGCAATGTAGAGTTGGGCAGTGCTGTGTGTGAGCTCTAATCAAACCTTGCCACGCAATCCTGCTGCCAGCATAGCTGCCAGTACCCAAACTGTCACTGTGAATTCTCCTCCTGTCCTTTCAGCAGCCCAGAAATCATTGTGGATGTGGCAGGAGACGTGTCCTTGCAGGGAGAGCGGAGGGAGAGGCTGCAGCTGTGAGGGAGCAGCTCGGGGTTCTCCCAGCAAATGCTGCTGATTCACAGCTTGCTCATCAAAAATGTGTTTGTGTCTGAGCACCACTCTGGGATCCATGAGGGCTGTCATGGCTGGGAGAGGGGCCAGGCAGGGTGTGGAGCTTCCTCCTGGGCTGCCTTTGGGGGCTCAGCAACTCTGCAGATAAGCGAGTGTGATAAGGCTGGGAGGGCTGCTCTGGTGAGATAATGGCCAGTTACTCATGGAAACATTCCTGGCATTGGTGACACCTCTCATGGTCCTACAGCACACAGGCCAGGAGGCTGGAAAGGCTTTCTCTGGCTTTCCCATGGTTCTGTCCCTGGCTTTTCCTTGGCTCTATCCCTGGCTTTTCCGTGGTTCTGTCCAGACAGGCAAAAGCTGTTTGATTTCCAGCCTGTGGCGCAGAAGAATTTTCTGGGTTGGTGACACCTCTCATGATCCTACAGCAGGCAGGGCAGGAAGCTGGAAAGGCTTTCCCTGGCTTCTCCATGGCTCTGTCCCTGGCTTCTCCATGGCTCTGTCCCTGGCTTTTCCATGGCTCTCTCCAGATGGACAAAAGCTGTTTGATTTCTAGCTTATAGCACAGAAGAATTTTCTGGGATGGTGACACCTCTCATGGTCCTACAGCAGGCAGGGCAGGAGGCTGCCAAGGCTTTCCCTGGCTTTTCCATGGCTCTGTTTGTGTGCCTGGTGTCCCCTTCCCTGCAGCACTCACTGAAGGTGAGGCAGTGTGAAAACTCAAAAGCAAATTTCCAAGCAATCCTAAATGCAGCTAAAAAGGAGTCTCAAGAAATTAGAATTACCAGGCTTCCATCTAGCAGACAGCTCCATGGGTTTGGTGCTGCTTCCTAAGCAGAATTGGATTTATTTATCCCCCCCTTCCTCCCCAACTTGTATTTGAGTGGAAATGTATGAATTGCACTAAGAAATGTGAATGGAGCATGGAGACTTCTGCTTTTCCTTTATCTAAGAGTGAAAGCTGAGTTGGAGGAGCCCTGTACAGCACAGGGCTGGTGCTATTCCAGATCTCCACCCTTGGAGGCTGGAGGGATGGGATGAAGAGTGGCTTTGCTTCCCAGGGCAGGATGAGTGGTTTGTGTGCTGCTGCTGGGCACAGGCATGGGGACAAACCTGGTCCCTGGTGCTGCCACCTGAGGATTTTGGCCATGAGCATTTTGGGTTTGTTTCTCTTTGCTTCTTCCTCTCTCTCCTAAATGATTCTGGTTATCTTGGAGACTATCAGGACAGCCTTCCAGCCTTTCTCCTTTGCTCCAGGGTCACTTGAGCAGCTCCCTTTAGAGCAAACACTGAGGTTAATTTCTTTACTTAAGGCTCCATGTGGCAGTGTGTATCCCATGAGTTCTCTGCATTGCTCTTGTGGTTAAGAAAATGTGCTCTGGGTGTAGCAGGGTGGGCAGCAGTGGGAAACTCACGTTGTTCTGAGGGTGGTGGTCTCCTCCTGTAGTAATTCCATATCTTCTGAACAGAGAGAGACATGGTTCTCCCAGGAAAATCATGGCTAGCTGTGTAGAAGCTGTGAGAAACTTAGAGGAAAGAATTCAAACAATAATTATCTCTCTTTCTATGACCATTGTTTATAGATATGGTTCTCCAGCTATTCATAGTTCACCAAGAGTGTGAGAAGTTCCTAAAAGCCTATCAGGTCTTTGGTGCAAAATTGTTTCTATAAGAACTGTGGATTTCTAATAATTAAGTGGCTTTTCATGCCTTCTGAGGATGGAGACTCTGTATCACTTTTGGCTGTCCCTGATACCCCTTTGGTGACATCCTCAAACCCTCATCTAGGCCTGTTTGGACACAAGGATATTCTCTCTTTCTGAGTCCTGTGGGAAATACTGTTTGTAAAATGCAGCTTCTCTATCCCTGGAGGTGCCCAAGGCCAGGTTGGTGGAATTTGGAGCCACCTGGGACAGAGGAAGGTGTCCCTGCCATGGCAGGGGTGGAATGGGATGAGCTTTGAGGTCCCTCCCAACCCAACCCAACCCAACCCAACCATTCCATGATTCCATGTTTCCATGGCCTTCCCTGTCTATCCAAACTCTTGTTAGACCTTGAGGTCATCTTCACACTGAAACACCTCCTGATGCTCTAATGAAGGCTTGCTGTTAGCTCCACCTCTTCAATGTCCTTATTTTTATTTGTTTGCTGTTTTGTTCACAGTGACTCTCATGACTCTGTGAGAAGCTGCCAGCAGCAGGTCTGAGCTTCCACTCTCCTGTTCCAAATGAGTTTCTGAGCTGATGCATCCAGTGCTCTGGCTAGAAAAGAGGTTTCAGGTAGGTCAGGGCATCTTGCATTTTGCATTTTGAAGTGTGTTTACCTTGTTTACTGTGACCTGAGTTGGGGCAAGTTCTTGTTATGGACATTTTGGATATTTCACAAACTGTCTAACTCCAGTATTAAGTTGTAAAATCTTAGGGAAAGAAGCTGAAAGATCTCTTAGATCAATTTCTTCTGCCTGCTTCCAGGGAAGGATGACTAAGAGCAGAACTTGAAGATGTAGATTGTGGATAAATGCTCCCAAAACTCTGCTGGTGAGGAAATTTTTTCCCTTCTGGCTGTGGAAACTGGAGTGATGTATTGTGTAGAGCCAGAATGGGTGCTGAAATACCTGTTCTATTCCCAGCTCTGGCTTTGACATGGATAAATGACCCTAAAAGAGAGAATAAACAGGGTGGATGCCTTTTATTGCTGCTTGTAGTTGTGTTTTCGTCTTTCAGTAATCCTTTGAAGCTGCGTGAGGATTTGCTGAAAGGCATCTCATAAGATTTGTCATGGTTTTGTTGGGTTTGATCCGTGCTGGAAAGCTCCATGACTGATTGAAGAGGTAGAAGGGAGGTGTAGTGAGAATCAGAAAATAAAAGTGGAGTTTTTGGTGTAAAGATTCTGAGGAAAAGTGTTCTAAAAGCTGATATTTGTTTGTGTGCAGTCCCAGTGTTGAGCACCTTGAGTGAGCCAAGTCTCTCATGCCTCCCATTACTAGCTGGGAAACCTTTTCCCTTTTTCCTGAGAATGTTCTGGAATATTAGTGAGCTCTAACTGGCTGATTGTGAGAGGCTGTGGTTGGAGACAGAGCAGAAAAGCACCTTTCACTTGTGGTTCTTCCTAATCCAGCTGGATTCTCCCTGAGCATGTTTGTCTTTGGAAAATTTGGGTTTTTCCCCTCTCCAGTGGCTGTCCCAATTCTGCATCTCTCTGGATCTCGAAGGCTGCATAATTCAGATGTTCAGTGGCTTTTCCACAGAATCTCTAAGAAATACCACCAGAAATCCTGAGAAAAATGCTGTGACTAAACACCAAGGCTGCTAAAATGGAGGGAAATGATATTTTTGTGTGTCACAGGTCAGGTGAATGATGAGCAGGTTTTTTGCACTTGTTGCTCTCTGAAAGCTGCCTCTGTGTCACAGTTCTGGACAAACTGTAATAATACCAAGGCTTGTTTACAGCACTTATGAAAAATTCCTTCTTTCCCTACCCTTCTTCAAGTGCATCAGTGCTGGGAGCAGGAGACACTTTGAGCAGAGACCTGAATCTCTTGTCACTGCATTGATTCAGCTCCTGTTTGCTCTGCATCCAATACACAGCAGTGATGAATAATGCAGGCATCTATTACTTAAAGTTTAATGCAGCTTTAATCAGGCTTGGACATCAAGAGGTGCAGAGGAGGCTGCTCTGCTCTGTGCTGAAGGGAAGAGATTCAGTCCAGGTGTGGCTGGGTCTGTGTTCTTGGGTTGTTCCTTTGCCCAGGGCTGTCACTGTCCCCTGGGCTGGCCCTGCTGAGGGACTCCTAGGGCTGTGTCCAGTTCTGGTCCCCAATCCAGGAAGGACATGGGGGGGCTGGAGTGTGTCCAGGGCAGGGCTGGAGCCCCAGGAGGGGCTGAGGGAGCTGGCAAGGGGCTCAGCCTGGAGCAAAGGAGGCTCAGGGGGCCCTTG
>JAXCLO010000274.1:3597401-3609448 GCA_035583995.1 Arremon aurantiirostris
GGCTCTGGGATGGCCCTGCTGGAGCAGGGAGGGGACACCAGGTGCCCACTCAGCTCCTGCAGCCTCACACACCCTGGCACCCTGTGATCTGTTAGGCAAACCTTGAGAAACTTTATTTTTTCTTAATACAATTGCACAGAGAGAGTGGGCAGATGTTTCAAGTGGTGAGGGGATCTCTAGTTCTGGTGGAGTTATGAAAAGTGATATTGCAAAAGCCAAATGAGAAATGAAAGCAGCTTTCTGCTGTGTTTGCCTTCACAGATCTCCTTGCAGCTACTGGGAACGGAAGTGGTGAAACTGTTTGCTGGGAACAGGATTTTAGAGGAGGGAAGAAATGCTTCTGGGGAGCTGAGAGTGAAGCCTCATAGCCCAGAACAGTTTGCCCCTGGTTTAATTTCTGAGCTCCTAAATTTACATCAGCACCTCTCTCCCAAACAACATGTGTTTTAAATGATAACAATATAAATGTGTTTTAAATGATAACAATATAAATGTGTTTTAAATGATAACAGTATAACTGTTTAGCACAGGGACTGTTTGCAAACATTTTTCTCTCTTGTGTGGTGGCCTGGCTTTTATGAGATGTGAAAGGAAAGGTGGGAAAAGAATTGATCTGGTAATTCTGGGTTACTTAAGCTAAGAGCACTGCGTTACTGATTTGGATTTATCTGGGAGAAAAGTGACCCAGGCTCAGACTTCTGTTAATGTTTAATGTTGTGTAACGTTCTGCCCAGGCATAATTGAGCCATCAGTGCAGGAGTGATCCTGTTGGAGGGGTTTATTGTGAGTGATTACAGAGCCTGCTGTGGCTTTCATTTCATTGCAGCCTGAGCTCATTGATGAACAGGGTCATCATTTATTTACAGTTCTTGGGTTCCTTTCACACTGATTCTCCTTCTTTTGGGCGGGGAGGAGGATGAGGAAACACCACAAAGTTATCTGAAATACTCTGCCCTCTCTTTTTGGTGGTGGTTTGGCATTTCTCTGGTACTAGCAGCCTCTCCACTTTCTGCTGATCCTGGTGATTTTTCTGGATTGCGGATTTTTCTGGATTTTCTGCACAATCTGGATTGTGCCACTGGGCTGGAAAGGGTCTGACCTGGGGTTGAGAGGAGCCTCAAAGGATGGAAGAAAGGAGAGACTGAAGAACACACTCTGCTGAGATAGAAAGGAAAATAAGGAAGAAAAAAGCTAAAGAGCGCAAACACTCCTGCTGGTTCTTGTCTGGGTCTCACATTGAGATGAATGCTCCTGATTTTTCTCAGTGATTTCCCTGATTTTGTGAGATTCCTGCATAATGCAGTTTGCCTCCATGCTCTGCCATGCAGAGCTTTGGGGCAGAGAGGGAGTCCTGCCTAATAAGTACCTTGGAAAAGAGGTGAGCAGAGCTGCAAAGAGCAGCTGGGGCTGCCCCTGGATCCCTGGAAGTGTCCCAGGCCAGGCTAGAGCAGCCTGGGACAGTGGAAGGTGTCCCTGCCCATGGCAGGGGTGGCACTGGATGGGCTTTAAGGTCCCTCCCCACCCAAACTGTTCTGGGACTCTGTGAAGTGAATTTACACTCAAAAATAACTTTGGGCTGAAGATTTCAGTTCTGTTGTATCTTTGAATAATCAGAGGAGGAGGCATCCACAAGCTGAGTGATAGGACAGACTTGGCAATTTCTGGATCTTCAGTGGGGACCTGTTGAGCTTTGTAAGGTAGGAAAGAGCAGTGTGAATCCCTGAAAGACCTGAGCACCACTGGCTTGGAGCTTTGCATGTCCTGTCCTAGAGAATTCACTGACACAGCTGAGCACATCCTGAGCTCATCCATCTGCCTGCAAGATCACCTCAAGTCTACAGAGTAGTAAAAAGGTAGTCCAAAAATACTTGGGGTCACATTTTCACAGTGGAAAGTGGTTTTTAGCTGCCTCCAGGGTTGTCATGACTGAACTTGGAGGTTGCTGGCTGCCACCAGCTGTCTGAAAGCTGCTGTGCCTTTTCAATCAAATTGTACAAACACAGAAAAGGCAAGATGTTGTGCATTGGAAGCAGCAGTGTTATTTGTCAGTCAACTGCCTGGAATAAAATATCTCAAGAAAAAGGAGATGGCAGTGATTGGGGGCAAGTTTTCCATAAAGCAGCTATTACTCCTCCCTAGAGAAATTACAGAGCAACACTTGTAACTGCAGACTCTTGAAATTGTAAAGATGTTGTGTTTGTGTGGCAAAGCTCTGGAAAAGAGACACAGCAGTGAGTTTTAGCAGTGCAGTTCATAACTGATGTCAGGGCCCCAGGCAGGGAAATCAGACAGAAAGGAGCATTTTGGTCATTCTGGCTGAATTCCCAATGAGACTCCCTGTGGGTGGGCAGGCCCAGAGCAGCTGTGGCTGCCCATGGATCCCTGGCAGTGCCCAAGGCCAGGCTGGACATTTGGAGCACCCTGGGACAGTGGAAAGTGTCCCCGCCCATGACAGGATGGGTTTTATCAATTTTTATCAATTCCAGGCCATTCTGGGATTCTGTGCTGTGCCATCTCATTCCAAGTGCTGGGTTTGGTGGAGGCCCACACCAAAATCATCTGCCGTTTGTCTTGAGGCTTCATTCTGCCTTTCACCCATCTGGCCTGACTAAATAATCCATGAACTAAAGTGGTTTCTGCTATTTTTAGGCTGTGCAGATCACAAAGGAGAACATAGATGCAACATTTCTTCATATCAAGCTCCCTTGCCTGCTGACTGACCCCAAATTCTGTGCCCTCCCTTAGGGGACACAAGTCCCCTTGTCCTCAATGATTTATGCAGCATCTACAATAACAGGGCCTGTTGCTTTCGGACGTGGGTGCATTCATATTTTATGTCTCTGCCTGCCCTTCATGTTTTATTTACTGGAGAATGTAAGGAAATTGGTTACTTGGCAAAAAGTGGCTTTTAGTGGGCTAAGGAGCTCCAGGTTTCCTGAATTTTGGGCTTGCGCTGTGTCTGCTGTGCTCCCCAGGGGCTGTTCCACTGCTTCTCAAGAGCTTTCTGAATATTGATCCTTCCTCCTTGCTGCTCCAGAAAGGGAGGAGAGCCTGCAGCCTTGCTGCTGGCAGCCTGTCTGCTGCAGATTGTGTTTGGGGATGGCAAGAAATCCCAAAACCAGCCAGGAACGTGCTCTCCTTGTGCTGTCCAGGAGCTCAGCTGTGTCCCCATTAAATCTGAATTTACATGGTGCCATCTGTGGCATGTCTTATATTTCAGACTGATCCAGACCAGCACAAGTTTGTCTTGGGATCAGATAAATTCCAGACCCCTCATTGTTTGACTGCTGATGTGAAATCAAACCTAGAATTAGACCCTTGTTGTCAGTGCTGTTGTGGCTACATATTTCAGCAGGATCTCTGCCACTGTACTTTTATGCCCTCACCCACATGAAATATTTGTGGATTTAAGTTATTTTCAGACCCAGTGAAAAGCTTTTGCAATGCCCAAGGACAGATGATAATATATTTACTTTTAAAAGAGAACCTCGTGTGTATTTATATTGTACTTATATCCTGTGCTATATCTGGTAGCCCCACCCTTACCTCTGAAAACCACACAAACAAAACAAAAAGACCTGAACAACCCCCAAACTCCAACTTCTGTGACTGTTTAACATCTTTTGGTGTGTACTTTAGTACTTTTATCTTGTTTCCAGAACACCACTTGTATTTTTCCCACTAGTAGTCATTTCAACAGCTCTTGTGTGGCTTGCAGGAAGATTTTTTGTTTCCTTTTTAATAACTGGAATAATTTCATAATTGGAATGTTGTATTTTATCAGGTTTAGGAGGTGTGGGAGATTTATCTAAAAGTTGCATGTCAGAGCACAGCTCGAGGACAGTCCTGTAGAGCAGGTCTGGTTGTGGGCTGGGTGCCCCTCATTTGTTTTGTACTCCTGAGATATTCTGGAGGCTCATATGCATTTCCCAGGCCTGGAGGGAATTCTGGGGAGTCACAGAGCCTGGCATGAGGTATCTCCATGGGCTTTTCCTGCTCCCAAGGGCTCCTTGTCAGATCACACAGTCCCAGCATGGTTCTGCTTGGAAGGAACCTTAAAAATCCTCTCATCCCAAGCCCTGCCATGGGCAAGGACACCTTGCTGCCCCCTGGGCTTCCCCACCCTCCCAGCATCCAGTCTAAACCCCCAGATGAATTCCTGCAGTACCAGAAGATGTTACCTCACCCCTCCTGCTCAGAGGAGCCCCTGCACATCACAAAGAGCAGCAGAATTGTCATTCCCTGGTTTTGTTTGCTTTGGGGTAGTGGATCCTGCTGGACATCCCCAAGGGATGTGTCTCCTGATTGTTTACCTTTGGGAAGGGCTTATTCCCAGCAACTCTTGTGGGGCTGTGCTGCAGGGAGATGGAAAGCAGCATCACACTCTCCTACATCTCCTGATTTTTCCAGACCAGCTATGCAACAAGAGCCTTCCTCTCCTTCCTGCACATGCCTGTGTTGAAGAGACTTTTTTGATTTTTGGTGCAACTCTGAGCAGGTGTTGCTGGAAAGAGGGGGAATCTGTGTTCAAAATTCAGACTGCTGCTTCATTATAACCCTTTTATCCTCAGCCTCAGCAGCTTTTTCCAATGCTCCTGCAATCTCCCATCCTTCCCCAGCAGTCACAGAGCCCTGGCTCCATGGCCACGGATCTCCTGATCCAGCTGGGAGAGCAGATAGGTCATTGTGGGGCTATTTTCAGGCAGCACCTCATTGGCATCCCTGCCTTGCTGTCCTTAATACCTTGCTAATCTGAGCTTCACCCACCTACAGATTGAAATCTTTCCTCCTCTCCCTCCCTCTCATCTGTTCACACTTAACAACAACAAATAATTAAAGATCCTCAAGCCAGATGCCTCTGGAGCTGCTTGGTCATGCGATACTTTGCCTCAGAAGGGAGGGGAGGTTGGTTTGTTTGGGTTCCTCTTTCTGGAAGAAGAGCAGAACCACTGAGTTCCTGCAGTTGTGGCTGCTGTCAGATGCAGGGCTGGGCCTTGTTGCATTTAACTGTTTGTGTAACAGCAGCTGGGAGAGCCAGGCTTGGCTCTGCAGTGATCCTCTTGAAGAGACAGGCGTTCCTTTGTTAATTAAATAGTTAATTCTCATGTCCACTTCCCAGGGTGGAATGCTGGCTTTTATTAATTGTTTTTCCAAGGGTGGATGTGGCTTTTGAGTGCCTGAACCAACTGAGATTATCTAAGCAATGGGCTGTGTTTGCTGGGAGCAGCGTGTGGTGGGTGCCCCACAGGGAGCTGCACTAATGCTTTGTGAGATTGTGACAAACACAGCTCACTATTGAAAAGTTTTATAAAAGTTTATTAAGGGATAAAAGAGCTAAATCCACGTACTGGGATGCTTGGCTGTTTGCACACTGTTAACTTAAACCATGTTGTCTATAAAACCATTCTTAAACCATATGTTCTCTATATGCTGTTACATTATAGGGGGCACATGAATATTCATAAGGATTTATATATATTCAAATTTGAGTTTTAACCTTTGACTTGTCTTCATGCCATCTTGTAGATGAAACCAATAAATTTTTTTTTTCTTCTTGTTGTATTTTCATTCCCTAATAATGAGGGTCAATAAATTCTTCCTTTTTTTGGGTGCTCTGGTTTCTGTTTCTGTTATCTTGTCTTTCAGATAAGATAGTCCCTGAATATGGCAAATCACTTTTAATTCTTTTACACCATTTTCTGAGTTAGTTACATGAAAAAATAATTTCAACATTATGCTACAGTCTAAGATAGGACGTATGACACTGCTAGTTATAAAAGCTATAAGGTGCATACAAAAACTGACAGATTATACTATATCAAAAGCAGTAATTACAAATTGTACTATATCAGGATTTTTGGGACCAAAAATAACTTGCAAAACAAAACTTATTACAGAAATGCAAAAGCCAATAACTATTTGTTATTTATAACAAAAGGAAACACATGGAGGAGGGCATCTTCCAGTCTGTGCTGTAAGTTTTGGCTTGCCTTCTTTTAGTTAAAAGAAAATGTTTAGACTGGTAGGGAAAGTTTGCTCAAGGCTGTGCTGGCAGCTGGACACCCCTCAATTCTTTCTGTGGCAGGAGGAGAGGGATCACATGCCCACCCATTCAGGAGGCATCTGATGGAAGTGTTTTTAGTTATTTCTGGCTGTGAAGGGTGGACAAGGTGCTGGCTGAGCTTTGCACTCTGTTTTGGGTTGCTTTGCTCTCTGTTTTGGGTTGCTTTGCTGTTTTATGGGCTGTGGGTGAGTGGTGGATGGCAGCATTCCCCAGGTGGGGGACTTTGGAAGGTGAAATATTGTTCAATTTCAAACTGACAGAGAGCAGGGTTAGATTGGATATCAGGAAAAAATTCTTCCCATGAGATTGGAGAGGCCCTGGCACAGGGTGCCCAGAGCAGCTGGGGCTGCCCCTGGATCCCTGGCAGTGCCCAAGGCCAGGCTGGACTTTGGGGCTTGGAGCAGCCTGGGACAGTGGAAGGTGTCCTTGCCATGGGATGGGGTGGCCCTGAAAGGGCTTTAAGGTCCCTTCCAACCCAAACCACTCTGGGATTCTATTTTTAAACACAGCTTCATTTCCATGGCAGGAACACAAGCTGCTCACACTTACCCGGTACCTCCGGCTGAGATTCCCTTGTTTGGCTGGAATTACAGGTTACCTTTGGAACTGATTTAATTGATGTGTTCAAATCCTTCCAGTTCAGCCTGTGGATCTGTTACCCAGCCATCCAGACTTTCCTGTTCAGTGTGCCAGGTAGTGGAGGGGCTTGCAGAAGAAAGGATGGCTGAGAGCCACAGTTCCAGAGATGTTCCCTGGCATTGTCCATAGCCAGGTGCTGATGGACATCTCCATAAGGGTGTCAGGACAGCATGACTCAGGCACATCCCTGTGCCTCAGCTGTGCCACTAGAAAAGGAATGTAGAAGCAATTGGATGTGTCTGCAGGAGGAATTTACTTCTGAGGCTTTCAGGTGGTTATTGAAATATTCATAATTTCCAGAACAGTTAGATGGCGAGATCTGAGGTTTTTTATCTTCCTTTATTTCACCTTCTTTGTGAACCTAATTGATCATAACTTTTGAGCTGAGGGGAATATGTAAAACATATTTTGCAGCCTTTGAACACACTGTAATGACTTTGAGTGACTATGCTTGTGGTCTGGGCACTGGTTTGGTGTGTACCTGGTGGTACTGTCACCATTGCTGTCAGTGTGGAAGGAAGCTTGTTTCTAGTGTTATTTTGTGATCCTCAATCATCTATCAGTTAAAATTGCAAGGAATGCTTCATGTTTCAGGGAAGATATTTGTGTATTCCTGTTCTTTGGGTTCAGTGTCAGCAGCAAGATTTGAGCAGGATTTGCTGGTGTCACAGATCACTGCTGGGAGCAGTGTCACATCTGACATGGATTGGGAGCAGCTGAGTAGGAGCAGTGGATGGAATGAGTAGGAATAGTCTGACACACAGATAAAGCTGTGGGCAAGGCACTGGGCAAGGAATAGCTTGGGTTTCTGGAGGCCAAATTCTGAAATTTGGAGCTTGTTGAATCATCAAAGTGTGGCATTCAGTGCCCAAAACACTGACAGCAGTGATGAAATTGCCTGTAAATGGCAAAAGCCCCCCTGGAACAGGAACCAGAGCTGCTCTGAGTTGTTTGGCACCCTCCTTGTGGATGGCTGGGCTGGGAAGGGGAGGATTTGTGTCCCCAGCCCCACTGGGTTTGCTGTCAAGGCCAAGTGGAAGATCTGCACTGCAAACAGAGGGATTTGGCTTCCTGTGATGGAGTGTAAAGAAAAGTTCTGGGATTTGGCAAATAAACCATGAGGGTTTTTCCTGCTTGTAGCATAACCAGAAAAAGGAAGATGCCAGGACAGTTCATCTGCAATGTCAGGAGATGTGGCTCTAAAACACATCCCCACCATGCAGGCTGTACACCCATAATTTGTTGGCAGTCAAGGTAGTTTGGGATTTTTTTCCTTTTTCTTCCCTTTCCCGTGTTTATGATTTTTCTAGACCAACTATGCAATAAGAGCCTTTCTCTCCTTCCTGCACATACATGTCTTGAATAAACTTATTTAATTTTTGGTGCAACTCTGAGCAGGTATTGCTGGAAAGAGGAGGACTCTGTGTTCCAAAATTCAGACTATTTACACAAGAAATAATCTTGAATACGTGTGGTGTTTTGTCTTTCAGACCAAGGAACACTCAGTGTTACATGAAACTAAATTAATAAAGGCAAACCCAGGGATTGTTTTTGCTTTCCAAGAGGAATGGCATTGAAAATGAGTAATGTTGATGGTGTGTCTTTTTGGGTGGGTTTATGAAAAGTAACAGCTGAAGTGCAGAGAACAGCATTGTGCATGAAGATATTCACATTTCAGCTCTGGAGGCTTGGAGTCTTTGATGTGGGTCTGATGTGTTGGGACTTCAAAAGCAGGATGTTTGAAATAAAATATTTATATTGCTAATGAAATATGGAAATATTATTCTAGGCTGGGAATCGTAGCGTGTAAATTTAGTTTTCTTTTGCTTTAGTTACAACCCTGGCAAAGGCACTGGGGAGGGAGCAACTCTTGTGGTCTGGCTACTGTCTCATACATGGCCAGTAACAAACCCTAATATTAAAAAAATATGTCAAGTAACTGATTTAAGTCTTCAGTGAGGATCTGTTTTCTCTGTGATTTCTGCCAGGTTTCCTTTTCTTAATCTGCATGGCTGGTTTGGCAAATTATGCTGGAGTCTGCATTTCAGAGCCACGTTACCATCAGTCACAAGACTGCTCTCAGTTTCCTTGGGCACAACTTCCCTTTCTGTTCCCATGATTTTTTAATTTTTAAATTCATGCTGCCACTTAGATTCCCAGAGGTTTCCAACAAATCTGTCTTTCTAATAATAAATGGCTTTTAGGTAGTCACTGGAGGTAAAAAAACCCTCACAAAAACCTCAAAACACCTGCACTAATTGAATTAAAATATGGAGCATGTCACAAACGTTTAGCCTCTCCTTATTTTCCTGCTTCCATCCTTTTGCCCTGCCTTGTAGGGAAAAAACCCCACACTTTTTCTGCCTTTTTAGTGTTTCATCTGTTTCCCTTTGAGGCTGTTTGTAGTTGTGTGTCAGTGAGGGGAGGCTGGGCAGTGGCAGGAGCATCGCTGTGCGCTCTCAGTGCCCGATTGTCTGCGGGGTTGCACGAGGACGTGGGGCTCCATTTCCAGCCCTGACCCAGATCCTGAGGCAGCACAGGGATCTGTGCTCTGCTCTGCTCTGCTCTGCTCTGCTGGGGACAGAGCGTGCTGCTGCCTGAGCACAGAGCCCACAGCACTCAGGGCTGCTCTGTCCACATCCCACCTGGGCAAGGTTTGAGCGTGGCGTGGTGCCCAAGGGGCCTGGGTTGGTTTGTGGGGTTTGTTCTGCTGTAGGAAGCTGCTGAAGCATTGAAGGTCCTGGTGTTTGAGCAGGTTATTCATAAAATCACAGAGTGGTTTGGGTTGGAAGGATCTTAAAGCTCATCTTGTTCCACCTCCTGCCATGGGTGCCATGGGCTCCACCTTCTGCAGGTGCTCCATTCCAATCTGGTCTTGGACACTTCCAGGGATCCAGGGACAACCACAGCTTCTCTGGACACCCTGCGCCAGAGCCTCACCACCCTCACAGGGGAGAATTTTTTCCTAATATCCAGTCTAAACTAATTTTTAAAGATTTGTGATGTTCTGTTAATATTTTCACACCCCCCCGCCCCCCCCGTCCCCTCCCTTTGCATTTGGGGTGGGAAGCATGGATTTCCTATTGCAGCTGTTCAAAAATAAGCCAATATTGGTCCCACTTCCATTGCAGATGTTGAATTATTTTAGGATTGGGACATTAGGATTGTGGAATGGAGTACAAAATGGGATGGGTGCTTGGGTTACACCTGGAATAGGCAGAAATGCTCTGCCTCCCTGACTTGGGGCAACTTCCCAGCCTGAAATAATTGCAACTTAAACCTGCCCTGCTCCATCCTTTCCATTCCAGGATCATTGGAAGCAGGATTTCTGTCCTGGGGAAATAAAAGCCCTGCTTGGCAGCTGCTCCTGGGGTGGGACTGCTGGTCAGGTGAGGCCTCCTCCTGAGTGTTTGCTGGTTTTCATCACTACTGCCAAGCACCAGGAAGGTGGGAGAGGAAGAAAGCTGAGCTGTAGGGCTGTAAATCACAGAATTAGGGAATTGTTTGGGTTGGAAGGGGCCTTAAAGACCATCCAGTTTCAGTTTCTGCCATGGGCAGGGACACCTGCCACTATGACCAGGCTGCTCCAAGGTCTGGTGGAAACTCATGGAGGGAATTACTTCCTGGTGGTGTTCCCATCTGGAGATGGGACCTTTTTGGTTATCTAAGTGTGCTGCCAGTACTCTGGGTTTTAAATCCTCCATACTCAACTCTAGGCTTGTGGAGTGGATTTTCATTTCTGGGTGGTTTTTTTTTTAACAATTCAGTTAGGATAGAAAATATGTGGTGAGGGTTTCTTTTTCTTCTTGGTATCAAGTAATTTAGAAAAAAGCAGGCTGCTCAGGGATTGATGTGGTATTCAGGCAGGGTTTTTTTTTCTCTCTGAAGCTGTGTAAGGAGCTGTGCTCAGGGCATGTGGGCGTTGCTTTGCATTTTCACCCCAGCCTCTCTTTTCATAGTAGTAACTCCTCTTGCTCTGACTTCCTGTCCACAGACCAATGTTTTCCATCTGAGGGTGACCTTGGAAACCCGCCTTAGAGCTCTGTGCAACTTGTGAGCCCACCTGTGCCTCAGTGCTATACTTACAGCTACTTTATATTTGCTTATATTTGCATATATTTGCATTTCCAGCACAAACCCAGCTTTACTGGCCTGTTTACACTGCCAGCAGTTTCTTGCTTGTTATGGTGCAGAAGGGGTGATGCTGGTTTGGAGACAAGCATGTCCTGGAGGGAGGGAAACACTGCTTGAGAGCTTGTTAGGGCTACCCAGCACATAATTTGTGGCAGGCAGCTCCCTTTCCTTGCAAATTGGTGTGCAGAGGTGTTTGTCAAGCACAGGATGTCCAGTCATTGAGGTGTCACAGTGTTATTGTTGGCCATGATGGAATGCCTGGACAGGAGGTGACTGTAGCAGTGACTCAGGCCCTGCTGCTGTGAACAGTTTGTTGTGTGCTCCGAAAAACACAGGACAAGAGTTCCCAGTTTGTTTTGTGCTCTAAAAAACACAGGACAAGAGCTCCCAGCTTTTATTGGGGGCACTCGGTCTCTGTGTGACTCCTGCTCATCATTCTTGGGGAATTCGCTGCTGGGCTGGGTTATAAAGCATTAAATCTTCAGTCCTTAGAGCAGCTGCTTTCTCTGCTTATTTGTGTGCACACATTATCAGTGTGAACCTCAAAGTTTGGTTTCTAAGGGCCAAAATATCACTATTGTACCTTCCAGCTGTGCTTATGAACCTCTCTCATTTAGACTCTCATTTTTCACCAAGAGTTGAATCCTCTCAACTTTTCTGGGCTGTCTGGGAAGGATGCTGAGGGTTGCAAGTGGAGCACAGCAGTGCCTCTGAAAGGATTTCCTGGCTCCTGGTGACGAGTTGCTGAAGTAGCTTTTTATTTGACTGATTTCTATAGTGACTGTTGCCCTGGCAGCAAAGCTTAGAGAGTAGAAGCACAAACACGAGCAGGGCATAATTTGATTTCAGTAGGCTTAGGTTTTCTTTGCTTTGGTTGGGTTTCAAAGAGCTTTAGGAGGAGTTTCAAGATGAACAAACAGATAAGGGAGGTGGTTTTTTACTGGTTTGAGTGGATGTGGTTTTGTCTCATCAGTGTTAATTGTGAGAATTAACCATTTCTGCTTGCAAGGAGACCCCAGACCTGGGCCTTGTCCTCAGCACGGGAAAAGTATGGAGCTGGTCCAGGGGAGGCCTTGGAGCTGCTCCAGGGCTGGAGCCAGGCTGGGAGAGCTGGGGGTGCTCACTTGGAGAAGAGAAGGCTCCAGGGAGAGCTCAGAGCCCCTTCCAGGGCCTAAAGGGGCTCCAGGAGAGCTGGAGAGGGACTGGGGAC
>JAXCLO010000274.1:3645212-3664649 GCA_035583995.1 Arremon aurantiirostris
AGTGCTCTGGGCTGGGGACAAGGTGGGCACTGGGCACAGCTGGGACTCCATGGGCTGGCAGGGATTTTCCAGCCTCAGGGATCCTGGGATTCCATGATTCTGGAGCCTGACTTTGTTCCCTCCATGCCCCAGGACCATGTCTGGACGCAGGCTGCGGGAGGCTGTTCAAAGGGTGAGTAGCTGAGGTTCCCCAGAGAACAGCACATCTGGAATTCTCTTCTCTTCAGCCTCCTGCTTCTTCCCTCCCCTCCTCCCAGCTGGGCTCACGGGGCTTGTGTCCCACAGATGTTTCCTTCTCCCATTTTCTTCAGGCAGATTTTCCATCTGCTTCCTGACAGTCAGGAGGAATGAATATCCTCCCCAAAACACCAACTGATCAGGTTTCAGTCCATTAAGGCAATTCCACAGGGATCCAGGCACAACTGATGCCAGCAGGAGTTTGGCTCTGGGATGGAGGGGTTCAGCTCCTTAATCCCTACCAGAATTCTGCAACATGAGAACAACTGAAATAAAAAAAAGAAAAAAAAAGGCAAAAGTATTTTTTCCATTTGATTGACACATCCTGGCTGCAGCCTGAATAAAATCCCAATCCCAGATGCTGTCTCCACGATTCACTGGGCCTTTCTCATACTTACATCCCTGATTTTTTTAGGATTATACAGACATCAGCTTCCAAAAATAAAAATCCCCCTAGATTTACTGGAATGTGGGGCTGTTTGTCCTCTTTTTCTTTGGGGGGTGAGTAAGAGACCTTAAAAAAGGAAAATTGCACTTGTGGGTTTGCATTCCTGGGCATCCAGCCCCCTTCCCACCATAACTTTGTATTCTGTCCTGAAGAATAATAATAATAATAATAATAATAATAATAATAATAATAATAATAATAATAGTAATAATAGTAGTAGTAGTAGTAGTAGAGTAACAATTATAATGCCAATTAGCATAACAATAATAACAATATTGATAAAATAATAGTGACAATAAAAAACCCAGTATAGCTGTGCATTAAGCAGTTGTTTCAAGGTAAGGGTTTTGTTTCCTTCCTTAGGAATTTGATTCCCATGGATCTCCAGGGATGAACGTTGTGATTGCAGGTCTGTGCAATGTCTACACCCACTACATTGCCACCTATGAGGAATACCAGGTAAATGTTAAAACTGTGGGTTGAATCTGGCTAACTGAATTCACCTTTTGGCTCCAGGGGCTAATCATTCATGTGAAATTATGTGTGTTTAGAGTTCTCCTCCTTTGCCACAAAATGGGCAGGGAGAACCGGGAGGGAAGTTTGGAAGAACTGGGGTTGGAAGAATCCCACCCCAAAAAGTTGGAGGGAGAGGCAAGTTGCATCATAAGCCTTTAAAAGAGGGTTAAAAGCTGTGCTAATTGGAAGAGCAAAGAGGGTAAAACCAGTGCTAATTGCAAGAACAACGAGGGTAAAAACTGGAAGAGCAAACAGGCCCTCCCTGTTTGCAGCAGGTTGGAGAATGAGGAGGAACCTGAAATTGCAGCAGAAATACTTTGGCAAGTTCTTGGGGCTGTCTCCCTATCAGAAAGGGAATAAATAATAATATATCAGCTGGTCTTGAGCTGGCTGGAATGGGATGTGCAAACCACCCAGGATCCCTCCCAACCCTCCTCTCCCAAATTTGTCCTTTCCAGCTTCAACGATACGAGGCTGCCTCGACTATTTATGGGCCACACACCCTTTCTGCTTACATCCAGCTGTACAGGGGCCTGGCCAAGGCTATTGCTCTGGTAAGCAGCATTTCCTACATGCCACAGGCTGCTGGGGACACCTAAATCTTAAGTCAGTGCTGGTGGCTGTTCCTCACTGAGGCCACTTGCTGTGCTTTCTCTTCAGAATCCGCCTTGAGAAATGGTATGAAAATAATTCCTGTAATGGGGCCCTGACACCTCTTGAGAAATTCTGGGAGTTTTGCAGCTCAAAGTGTATGAAATCAGTACCTCCAACCTTTCAGCACAGCCTGAAGTTGCTGCTTTTCTACCAAAAGGGAAATAAATCTGCTGCGATTTTGGTGTACCTGGCGGTGCCCATCACCACTGCGACCATGTGAAATGGGCAGGAACAGTGGGCAGGAATATCCTGGGATGTTCTGGGCTGGGTTTAGGAGCAGCAGGTGTCCTGCAGGGGTTGCTCCTGCAGGCAGAGCACAGCTGGATCTGTGCTCCTCTGCTTTGCTTTCACGCTCACTTTATTATTCCCACAATCTGTGCCAGCAGAGGCTGGGAGGCAGAGCTGTGGTTCCTCAGGGAATCCTGGCTGTCCATGTGGATGTTTAACAAGCACATCTTCCCTCTCCCAGAATGGCACTCAGGAGCTCTCCCCTGGTCCAGAGCCCCCATTTTTCAACGTAACCAGCCTGACCCTGCTGCCTTCTCTGAGCGTCGAGAGCGCGCCGGCCGGCAAAACCTTTGGGGATGTGCTGGAAGAAGTGAGACCAGAGTATCGAGAGGTGAGAGCTTCAGGGAAGCCCTAAAACCTGCTGGAGAAATTGCCTTTAAATTCTTGCCCCTCACCCCAGAAGCCTGTGAGCTGTGGTGCCCTCAGACCAAACCAGGTTTCGTGTCTCTGGTAGGCAGGGACAGAGCATTTCCATGTCCATGCCGAATAATGGTGCGGATAAAGGGGGAAATAAAAACCCCTCACTCAGCACAAAGCAGATTTCCCCTTCTGCTTCAAAACAAAATAGCAGTTGATGAAGTAGGCAAATATTTTACAGGGATTTTTTACAAGCAGCAATCAGGTCACCTTTGATGCCTCTGCCGTGGAATGTAAGTGAAATGAAATCAAAATGTCAGAAATGGTTCTGTTTGCAATGCTCAGCGTTTAGATAAGACATTCAGAGCAAGAGTTTCACCTCATTGCTGTCTCCTTACTCCCCGCAGTAAGGCAGGGAGGCATTCTGAAAAATCTCCCTTATTTCCTCCCTTTTCTATGTGCAGTGGTGGAGTTCATCCAGCACACAGGACAAGTGGAATATCAAGGCCCAGAGCAGCCTTGTTCAAAGCAGCAGTTCAAAGCACAAATTGTCCACTGCTGCTGCAACAAGTCAAATTATAAATAATTTAAAACAACAGCAATGCCAAACCAAGCACAATAAAACACCACAAAACCAACCCACCCTTAAATACATCAAATGAGCTCTTCAAAGGATGCTCTTAATGTGCTGCTCAGCCTTTAATGCAAATCTCAATTTCCCCCCCAGGGAGAAGTTGCTGAAGTGACTTTTGTGGGTGCAAACCCCAGGAACTCTGCAGAGAATGCAGTAAGTGTGATGGAATCATGCTGGAATTGGGGCGTTTGGGATTGATGGAATGGTGCTGGAATTGGGGTGTTTGGGATTGATGGAATGATGCTGGAACTGGGCTGTTTGGGATTGATGGAAAGGTGCTGGAGCTGGGGTGTTTGGGGTTAATGGATATTTGGGTATTTTGATCAAATATCAAATGGATATTTGATTTTTTTTCTTTGCTGGGAGACCAGAGGAAGATGGAAATGCTGTGCTTTGGGAATTCACACCACCAGAAAGCTTTTTGTGGCAACAAAAAAGTGAATTTGGGCTGTTTATGATCTCTTTATATTATTGAAGTTGTATGTGTTAGGCCAGGCTGGTATCCAGGGCAAACCTGGCCTCTAATTTCCATCCTACCACCCTGCTGCTTTATTTTAACTAAACAAAGGTAAATTAGGAAAGCACTTAATTCATTCTATCACTCACCTTGCATGGACATTGTGACTGCCTATTCTCTTCTTCCAGATAAGTTCTTTGCATCATTTATCAGCTTAAATTTGTGCTTTGGCAGCAAAATATAACAGTAATTCCCACATTTGCCAGTAAAGCATGAGGAAGCAGAGTCCCTATCCAGTTTCAAGTGCCACAGAAGGTGGGACCTGCCTGTCCCTTCAGTGTCTGCCTGACTCTGGTGTTTTTATTCCAGACTGAGCATAACTTCCTGACAGTGGAGAGATACTCCAACATTTCCAGCAGCTGGCGTGTGGTGCTGAACGACGCCTCCTGGGACACCAGGTGGGTGCCCTGAGCAATTTCCCTGTCCCACAGAATCCAGGGACTCATTCCAGTCTAACCTGAAGGGCTTCATTCCAGAGCTCCCAGCCCCAGGTTAGTCTTGGCCCTGCAGGTGATGCTCTCCAGGTGATATTTGGGGGGGTTAATTTGGCAAAACTTGTGTTCCCCTTGGCTCCAGAGTCGGGAATGGAGGCTTGCAAATTTGGGAAAGGGAGGAGGAAGGGCAGGAATTACAGAAGGTTTCTGGTCCAGCTTGCTCCTAGCCATATCCATGAATAAGATGCCAAAGAGAAAACAGGAGAAACTCACAGGGAAAACTGGCCAGATGTGCTGTGCAGCATATACAGAAAGCAATTTTTAAAAGCTTGGAAGAAAGAAAAGTAAAGGCTGGAGGTGTCAGACTTCTGGAGAAATATCTACAAAGCAGCAAGGCTGGTGACACCTTTCAGAGCTGTAGGTGAAGCTTCACTCCAGAGCTCCCAGCCCCAGGTTAGTCTTGGCCCTGCAGGAGATGTTCTCCAGAGGAGGATCAGCTTGTGTTTGAGGGGGTTAATTTGGCAAAACTGGTGTTCCCTTTGGCTCCAGAGTCTGGAATGGAGGCTTGCAAATTTGGGAAATGGAGGAGGAAGGGCAGGAATTACAGAAGGTTTCTGGTCCAGCTAGCTCCTAGTCTATATCCATCCCTCTGACACACTGTGGGGATGAATAAGATGCCAAAGAGAAAACAGGAGAGACTCACAGGGAAAACTGGCCAGATGTGTTGTGCAGAATAAACAGACAAAAAAATTTAAAAGTTTGGAAGAAAGAAAAGTGAAGGCTGGAGATGTCAGCCTTCTGGAAAAGTATCCACAAAGCAGCAAGGCTGGTGACACCTTTCAGAGCTGTAGGTGAATCTTCCTCAGCTTCCCAAGAAGGGCTCCCTCAGAGCCAGCTGAAAAATCCCTCGTGTCCAGATGATGTGTGGGGTTTCAAGGCTGAGCATTCTCTGCAGAGTTTTGGGGCTTGAACAGAAAGGCTTTTGCACAAGGAGTCTGTAAAAGAAAATGGGCTTTTGATGTGGGAATGGGTGCCAAAAGTCCTGAGCTCAATAATTATAGATTTTGTGATTTAAGTGAATATTCTGCCTCAGTTTAGCTCTGCCCCTGCACAGTGAGGACTTGAAGACGCTCCAGGGAAGTTTATTTCATCTCGTGGCACGCAGTGAGCCCCAATGAAACCTGGATTTCCTTGCTGACTGCAGTTTTGGGCCTGTTTTGCAGGTTTTACTGGAGCAAGGACACCCGTGGCCGGAGCAACGTGACCATTGAGTGGCACATCCCGGCTGGCACGGAGCCCGGCGTGTACCGGCTGCGCTACTTCGGGCACTACAAGAAGAGGGCCAGCCTCCTTCGTGTCATCTCTGTCCCCTTTGAGGGCTCATCCTCAGCATTTCAAATCACAGCTCCATAGGTGACCCCTTCCCTAAAGGAATAGGCAGGAGATTTGGTGTCTGGGCTCTTGTGGGTTCTCTCCAACTCCAGGTGATTCCATGATGTTCTGGAAGGGTTTTTTGGTCACTGCTGCCCCTCGAGTGCTGCTGGTTGTCATTTGATGTGCAAAGCTTGACTTTCTGGGAAGTTTTGTCTTTTCCCTGCAGCTGAGTCTCCTCAGTCAACGGTTTCTGTCCTGGCAAGGCCAGATTTCAGCTGATTCTTATTGTAATGATGATGTAAATTTTTCTTTAGTCATTAAACTTGTGTGTATTGATGGTGAATAGGCTCTCCTGGAGGGAATTAGATGGAAATCAGTAAGAACTGAATTCATGAGTTAAAGCTGTAGGTGAGGCTCCCCTGAACAGATCTCAGCCTGCTTTGCTGGAGCATCAGGAAGGACCCAAGGCCATCAGGCCACCCAGAGTCACCTACAGGTGGGTCACCAGAAGGGTTTGTGGTTCTTCTCCAACCCACACAAGAGTTCATCCAAGCACAGCTTGGATTGCTACCACTGCAGGGTACAAGGACAGTGCCCAGACCTGTCGGCTGGAAGGGTTTCACCACAAAAAATGGAATTCACCCCAGGAATGTAGAGGATCTTCCCAGGAGGGTTTCAGAGCTGCCTGGACAAAGCCATGACCACCCTGACCCAGTGTTGATGACAAGTCCCTCCTGAGCTGCCTCCCACTCGCACTGCCATAAGTGGGGACAGCTCCACAGTCCCTAAATCTCCTCTGCCCTCTCTAAATGGTAGAATCAGGGGCCACAGGGAGAATAAAACATATTTCAGGTCTGGGTTTAGGATTCTTGTAGGGCCTGACAGCTAAACAACTGTAAATGTTTAATAAGCTCCAATAATGTGTACCAATTTTGTATGCAATCTCCTTAATTCTTCAGAGAATCATCAATCAGATAATTTTGCCTCTCTTTAAAATCAGTGGGAGAGGATGAATTATTCATTTCCAAGCAGCTGCAATCAGTCTCAGAGATCCCCATCCAGAGGAGCTCAAAGCAGTTGCAATACTGAGTCAGGAAAAAAAGAGAGCTTTGAAAGAACATCACTGGGAATCAAATCCCTGGGGATGCTCCTGATGTCCTGTCCTAATAACCCACCCAGCCATCCCACTAACAGCAGGCGTTTTTTCAGTAGGTTTTTTTTTTTTTTCACATGTTTAGGACATGTTTGAGCAAGCCAAGCTGACTTGCACATTAAAATATTTACCCTCTAAACCATGAACATCTGACCCCAAAAGAGAGTTTTTAGGAAGCAGGGGAGAGAGAGTGTTGACAGCCAGAATTAGGATATCTGGAGAGCCCCTTGTGCCCTAGAGCAGGTCCCCTTGTGAAACACCTTGTGTTTAGTGGGCAGAATTTAGGGGGCAATTTTGGGGGGATTTTCATCATATTTTGTGTGTAGAAAACTTGCTTTTATTTGCTCTGTAACAGCATGGTGGCTCCTGGCGGGCAGTGACCAGCAGCCCTTCCCTGCTTCCCTGCACGCTTTTTTGGGATGCTGTGCCTGGATCCAGCAGCCACTAGGTGCCAGTGCTGTTTTACACGAGAACAAGCTCGAGCCAAAGCCTAGGGGAAAAGAAAAAAAAAAAAAAGAATTTTCCAGGAATTTGGGCGCCTCGCCAGCTGTTAAATATAGCACTCACTACTCCTCGCAGTTGCTCGTCCCTCTCCCCTCGACGTGGAGCCATTTGTGCCCTGCTACGTGCTGGGGAGAAGGGCAGAATTCCACCTTTGTTTTATTTTTGTTGGCGTGGGATATGAAGTCCCAGGAACTCGGGAAACTTGTGCCGGCAGCCTGAGCTGCTGTGCACGACCCGAGGGCTCCCTCCTGCACATCGTGTCCCTTCCCAAACTCACCAGCAGGATCAGGAGATGCTAATTTGGGATCTGACCCCAGGCCCTGGGGGAGAGGGGAGAATCCTCTGCAGGCTTGGATGATTCTCTGAAGAATTAAGGAGATTGCATGCAAAATTGGTACACATTATTGGAGCTTGTTAAGCATTTACAGTTGTTTAGCTGTCAGGCCCTACAAGAATCCTAAATGCAGGATTTGGGATCTTTTGGATGCTGTGGTTGTCTGGGTTTTTTTCCAGCATCCCACAGAGGGTATTTGTGTGCTGTCTATCTGCAGCTCTCTGCGGTTTTTAACATCTCCACAACCAGGGCTGGGGACCAAGGAATGTCACTTTTCCAACGTTTATTCCTTCAGCAACCCCAAATCTGGATGGGCACAATCCTATGGATAACTGGGCCCAGGCCAGGATGAGGCTCTGGGCATGGAGAGGAGTTTGAGGTGTCCAGGGAGAGAGCATCCCCAAAGGACAGGGCCTGGGTGGCAGGGGCAGTCTAAGCCCCCACCAGCACTTAAAACAGGACAGCTGAGAACTGGAATTTTATCCAAGACTGAGATTTTGGGGCCACAACAAAAAAAAAAACAAGAAAGGAACATCCATCCCATCAGACCATGAGTAGCACCAGGGTCAGGCTGGCCCCCAGTCAGTGATCAGCAGGGACTGGTGACCCCTCACTGGGATGTCACCTTCAAAGGTTGTTTGGTTTGAGTTTTTTTCCTCAAAAAGGGGAAATCCAGGTAGGTATGTGATGGAGCAAGGAGATGATTTGGTCCCTGAGAGATCAAGGCGGGAAAAGAGAGCAGTGCAAGCTCCAAGGTCAGGCAGATCCCTTTGTAAGTCACATTATCCCATGGACTGAGGGGTTTCAGTGGGACATGGGAGTTTCCCTGTGGGATGTTCCAGGGTCTGGCCAGCTCCAAACACAGATCTGTGTCATCCTCAGAGATGTTTTATTCTCACTCTGCACCTCAGAAGACAGACCCTGTGTTGTACAGACCTCCAGGAAGGCACAGGCTGGAAGAAGGGAGATGGAAAATGGAATTTTTGTACCCCTTGCCTTGCCAGCAGCCAAAGATGACGCCATCTGCTGATTTTTCTGGGCATTGATCTCATCACTTACACCTCAAACTTGTCTTAGAATTGGTGGTGGAGGGTGGATATGGTTTTTGGCTTTGTCTTGCTCTCCACTGGGAACCCACATCTTTACAAATGAGAAATAATGTTTTCTTCAAGTTGAGCTGTTGGGTTTGAGATTCCTTGGAAAACCATCCTTGCTCTCCCAAACTGACCAGCCAATTACTGCTGACCAAAGATGGAATCTCAGTTGTGCCAGGGGGGAAATGTTACAAAACACAACAGCAAATTCTCCATTGCCCTGGTTTTGGAGGAAATGAAAGCAGGACATCAGAAAAAGCTAATGAGGGAAATAATAGAGCTGGCAGAGCTGCTGGAGTACAGCTGACCTCTTTGGAAGAGGAATGTCAAGCTGTTTTGGCAAAATCTCTTTTGGAGTGGCAGAGAGGCCTTGGCCTGTGTTATCAGTAGCAAGGTACCAGAGCTTCCCCCTTTTTTTGGGTTTAGGATGTGTCTGGAAAGGTGCAAACCCAGAACCCCTCATGCCAGGAATTGCTGTTTCTCAGTCATTTAGCTATGATGGTCTTCCAAGGAGCAGGGCCTCATCTTAACAAAGATTTACCTACCAGTGACCTTGCAACAGGCTCTTCTCAAGGTGGGCCAATCCCTCACTGCCCTAAATCACAGATTTCCACATTTATCCCTTATTTTTGCTTGGTGTTTTCTCACTATCGATACAACCCCCAGAAAATCTCCACAGGGATCAGGTAAGGAACAATTACCACTGCAATAAATTCACAGCAAACCCAGTTCCTCTAGCACTGACAGGTAAATGATTACTGACCAAAGAAGTGCTGGGAAAAGAGGCCAAGAACCCCTTGATTTTTCACTTAGAAGTGCAGAAGTACCAAACCTGCCAATTTTCTGCTGTGTGTGTTTGGTGAGGGTCACCAAAGTGGAAAACACTCCTGAACAGCTTGTGCCCCTGCCAGTGTGACCTGGGATCGATCCCTCTGGAGCAAAGAGTGCTCCTGTTTACCACAGATGTATACAAGGACTGAAGCTTGTGTTTAAAAAGTTTTAATGATATTTCAAAGTCCAGTGAATGTCCTCGGATTACTCTACAATCACAGAGTTGCTTCACAGAATTTAGTCCTGGCTCTAATTTGTAATGGATGATTGAGATGCCATTTTCCCCTTCATTCCCTTTAAACATACACGATTGTCCTCCAGTAAATGGAAATTGTGATTTTTCGCTACACTTCACAGTGTTAAAAGTCTATACAAACCTTGTACTACTCGTACAAAAATAAGTGCTTCATGCACACATTTTTAATACTGCTTCTTGCCTTTTGCTTTGACATCTTTCTGAACTTATATAAATAGCTGAAAAAGCAGACTAAACTCACTGAACATGGAAAGTGAGAAACACTTCCTGCCAACGGTTTGAGAGACTCTCCTGGCTATATTTCCTCGTTGGCAAACACCATTTAAAGACATATACAGAAGAGAAAAAAAAGAAAAAGCCACAAAATCCATAACACTCTTGGTTATTTGGCCCTCTGTGACCAGGTTTGTCCTTTGCTGTGAAACCAAACGTGGCCAGCAGCAGCCACAGAGGGCTTGTAATACCTTTAGGGTCACCCTAACGAGCTACTTTATAAATAGGAGGGGTCTAATGGGATCTCAGACTGTACAGCTGATGGGGTTTGTTCCATTCCGGGGGAAACTGAGTCAGAAGAGGAAAGAAACTTGGTGGCTGCAGTCACCATCTTGTCACAGACCCTGGTGCTTTGCACAGCTTGGGGGATGCACAGGAAAAGCTCCCCTTGGAATGGCTTCTGCTCTGCCACATCACAGCATCTAAAGCAGCTGAAAAATCTGGGGCCAGATCTGCTGGGTGTCATCAACCCAGTTGGAAATTCTTCCTCCCCAAATGGTCCTTTTGGTCCTAGACTGAACAAATTCAAGTTTTCTTAGTGTGCATCACCACGTAGGATTTATGATATAGGATTAATGTGTCTGCTGTAGTTACCCAGCACTGGATTCCTCCTATATCTCCACAGCACCATTGCTCCTGCCTCGATCCCGTGGCAAAAATAAATGGATGATGCCCCTGCTGTACAGCAAAGGATGCTCCCAGCATCCCCAAAGGGGTCTAACACAACACCAACTCTGGTGCTCTCCAAATCAAGAGGTGCCTTTACTGTTGGCATGATCCCTCTTCCACTAAATTAATTTTTGCTGGAATCAGAGCAGACAGCAACCTTGATTTAATGTGTAAAGGCAGGCAGGGCTCTGTCCAACCTGGGAAAATGTTCTTTGGATATAATTTTATTCCTGTCGAGGTGCCTGCTATTACTGGGCCATGGCCGTGAGCTCTCATGCTCTAATTAAGTAGGGAATTGGCCTTAATGAATAGCACTTTTCTGCTCCTCAGGCTTAAAAGTTTCCCTATTTTTCAGTGAATGTGCCATTTGATGAGAAGCACACAAAAATACACTGATTGCTGATTTTTGGATATGGCTGGGAGGGAGCAAAGTAAGAGGGAAAGCTCTACTGAATTCTTGTGCCCTGCTTTAAGAATAAAATTAGCACGGAAGCCTGTTAAAAATTAGCCTCTAGGGCTGGGCAAAAATGTTTAGGATAAATGTTTTTTTGCCTTGGCAAAGAAGAATTTCAAAGAGCCTTGAGATGCTCCATGCTGGTGGGATTGGGGGCAGGGAGAGGCAAACTCATGTGGCCAAGGGGCACCTCTGCTCTGGCCTGGGAAACTTTGGGGTGGATGTAGGAGAATTCCTGGTGCACAGAGGGGTTTGCTGGGCCTCCCCATCCTTCCCCAGTTATGGTCACAACAGCCATGGGACCAACTGTTTTCAGCACAGGTAGTTGCTTGTAAACACACACACAATAGGTGTATAAATATATATACATATAAAAATATATATATATACACCTGAGAACCTCTCATTTCCTGGGCTGAGCTTTTGCTTTCTAGTGTGAAAATCTGATTTTGCACCGTTAAAAAAAAATTTCTCCTCCCCCTGCCCCGTTACAAAACTAAAGACCTACAAGGCTGAAACTCCGACTAAAATGAACCTTAGGCCACAGATTAGCTTAACATCATGAGGGTGTTGAATTACCAGATTGAGATTGCTTTTCTTTGCCTTCCTGCCTGTGCTGGGTTTAAGGGAATTTGGTTAAAAGGCTCCGTAGCCGTCGCTCCGTGCGGCGACAGCGAAGGCAGGATAGGCCTCATAGGTGGCATAGGTGGCCAAATCTTGTCCCAATGTCACTGCTTGCTTGAGCTGGGTGGCTGTGACAGTGGCAGCTGCGTTAGCAATGGTGTATCCTGAAGGAAAAAAAGAAGGAAAACCCGTGGATTAATGAAAATCCATCCAAAACTCACAATCACCCGGTAGGTTTTGATGGGACGACTTAAAGTGGGAATGGCTTGGCCAGCAGTGAGTTTGTTCATGGAAATAATGTAAATAAATTAAATAATTAATAGCAAAATGAAAGCATTTCCTCACCCATGATTTGTTAAACACAGTGCTGGAAAAACACTCTCTGATTGAATATTATTTCCTCAGGTTTTGATTATTTCTAATGGTGCTCTGGACAGGTCCGCCCTATATGGCATGAGGAGGGCAAGGATACAACCTTAAATGGGTTGAAGTAAATTCCCTTTAAAGAGGAGAAAATTGGGCAGGATTCTTGAAGAAAATATAGCTCTGATCCCTTCATAACCAAAATACAGACAGTTCAGGACAGCCATGGTAGGGAAATCCTCTCAATGCAACAGCAGGGAGCAAATATTTGGTGGAGGGGATTTTTTGGTTTTTTTCCCATTGGTTTCTAATGGAAAATGTGGTTTCAACACTTCCAGATTTTCCATGGGAAGATGTAAGCGTTGCTGTTTGAGAATGAATCACTGGGAAAGCAGCATCATTTGGGGCTTGTTCCTCTGAAGGCAGGGCTAGCAGCTTGTCAAGCAGACCAAAGTGTTTTGTTGTAAAAGAATTCAGGGATTAAGACAAAGCCTAAATTTGGGAAGAGCAGCTGGGGTATCTATTGGATCTGCTGGAGCAGGCTCTGCTGCCAAAATACATCTCCCAGGATCCCGTCTGACCATGTGGGCAATGGGATCAACTCCAGGTCAGCCAGAGCCAAGGTCCTCTTGGTGGGGGAATGGAAATATTGGGCAACAGGGAGCACACATTGCCTCATTGGAGGTGTCACTTTGGGGAAAAAAACACAATGAATTCCTTACAATTTGAATATTGTGGCTCTCCAGAGTATTTTCTTTGCACCAGCAAAGCCAGGTGCAACATCTCAAGCAGCAATTGAGAAATCTGTGACTTAAGGCACAGCTGCCACCATTGGGAGAGAAATGAGCTGTGAGCTGGGCATGGCCTGAGCTGAGCTTTAGCAAGCCCTGACCAAGGCCCCGTGTGTGCTGCAAGCAGCAACTTTAGTGCATGTCCATTTGCCAAGCTCCCAAGACAAATAAATAAGGGTGGATGAAAGAAAAGGAGAGATGATAATTAAGCAGTAAGTGGGGGCTGTATTCAATAAAGAGCCCATTTGGTTTCCACGCTGCGGAAGCTGCACAAGCCCAGACAAATTGATTTTTCTGTGGCTTTTGCGGACTCCTGTGGCAGGAAGCCGGATAGATGTTTTATTTTTTTTCTTTAAATCCATCCTTGAGACACTCCAAACAACTCAGTAGTACTGACTAATGGGTTCCTCATGTGCAGCTTGGCACCTGGTGCTGCCTCTCCATCAGAACTGTTGTCAGGCTGGAGAGCACGGCAAATGTAATTCCTGTGTTTTCCATGATTTTCCAAGCTGTTTTGGGCAGTTGCAAGAGCTACAAATTCTCAAACTGGGAGAAAAACCTTCTGTGGGGGTGTGAGAGCTGAGATTGGATCCAAACCTTCATGGCTGCGTCATTTCTTTGGCAGATGAAATCCCAAATGTTGGTTCGCAGTGGGCTGGGGGTGCTGGGGGAGGACGGAGAGCCCATGAATTCATCAGCCTTGTGTCCTTGCAGGGAGGAGGATCTCCTCCATCCTGGTGACATCGGGGACAGGGAGGGGACTCATGCCAGATGTGGCACTGGAGATGCCAACTTTGCATCCTGTGTTGTTTCTGGAGCTCCCAGTTGAAGGAGGTTTTCACAAACTGGGAGGAGTGGAGGGGATGTGTGGAGCTGGGATGGGCTTCTGGATGTTGGGGTTCTCTGCCCTTGGACACTGCTCTGACCCCCTTGGACATAATCCCAGCTGTGGCATTGTTCAGAGGGATTGGGGTTGGAGCTGAGCCCCCCCCCCACCCCAGTTCCCACAACCTGAATTGCTGTGGGGTGTGGACACAGAAATTTGTGATAAAATCCTTTATGGGCAATAAACTGGCACAGGCTGCCCAGAGAAGCTGTGGCTGCCCCTGGATCCCTTGAAATGTGCAAGGCCAGGCTGGACAGGGCTTGGAGCAGCCTGGGACAGTGGAAGGTGTCCCTGACATGGCAGGGGGTGGAATTATGTGATCTTTAGGGTCCCTTCCAACCCAAAGCAGTCTGGAATTCTCTGCTAAAGATGCCAGACACACAAGCAACGCGTCACTACAGGGGAGCACAACCAGGCCAGTCCTCAGCGACCAAAACCTGCTTCATTCCTCACACCCACAAGGAGCCACCAGGAAAAATGACATTCCAGGAGCCTTCTGCTGTAGAGACATGCCCATACCTGGGAAAGCTGGTGCTGCAGGAGGCACCTCTGCCCCCTCCACAGGGATGCCCAGGGTCTGCAGGGTGTACTCTGCCGCGTAGGTCTTGGCTTCGTCAATGTAGGCGCTGAGCTTGGGCGGTGTGAAGGGGTGTCTGTGGGAACAGCACAAAGTTAGCTGAGTTTGCTTTCCTGCCAGATGTTTTCATTACTTAGTTTTAAATACAAGAGAAGGTACAAAGATCTGGCTCTTAAGGGTTATTAGGGTCTAGGTTCTCCTGAACTTTCCACCGCACTCGCTTGTGATTGGAGGCAATGTTGGATGGATCCTCATTTAGGAGCCCTGGAGGGGTGATAGCACAAAGTTAGCTGGGTTTGCTTTCCCCAGGGCTTTCCTGCCAGATGTTTTTATTACTTAGTTTTAAATACAAAAGAAGGTATAAAGATCTGGCTCTTCAGGGTTATTAGGCTCTCCTGATCTTTCCACTGCACTTGCTTGCGATTGGAGGTGATCGCAATGTTGGATGGATCCTCACTTAGGAGCCTTGGGGTGGTGACAGGACAATCTGTTTTCTTGGGTAAGGTTGTATATTTTTTCTTGGGGCCCACTTTTGATCCACTTAGAGCTGGCACCACCCCACGCAGCAAATGGAAGCGTGGCTTCCCTGGGCTGGTACATTACTAGAGCTGCTCTCCTCCCCGTGGTCTGCTCCCTCGCTGGGGTTATCAACCCTGGACACAACCCCCTTGCAGAGGTTGTTGTGCTTTTTCCATCAAAAAATAACCCCAAATAACCCTGCTGCATTTTTTCTTTACAATACCCAGCCTGGGTTTTTCTTTACAATACACAGCAAAGAGTGGCTTTGGTCAGAAATGTTTACAATCATATTTGGAGCTGAAATATCAGCATGTACCTTCAAATTCCTCTCATTTCCCTACAAGGGCTATTGTTTGCTTTCTTTTTGTACAAAAAAAGCACCTTTTTGCCTGATTGTGTCTGTCTTTCTGTGATGTTTGCACCAGCAGAGAGAGCACCAAGTACAGCACTTAATTATACTCTGTGGATGTTTTTCTCCCTGTATTTAAAAAAGTATTTAATATATATGTATATTAATATACATATATATATTAGAATTTAATATATATAATATATTATATATAAAATATGTATATATAATATATAACATATAATATTATATATTTAATATATATACATATTTGTGTATACACTATGCATATATAATTAACATATAATTATATATTTATATATAATACAATTAAATATATCAATATATAATACAAATATATAATATATAATTATATATACATATAGATGTATATATAATTATATAAACATATATATTTAATAAATAAAGATAAATTTATATAAAATATAGATTTAAAATTCAAATAAATATTAAAATAAAAATTAAAACAATAAATTTTAAAAATTTAATTACTATTTGATAAATATAGATCCAATAAATATACTAAAAGATATTTAATAAATTTTTTTTTAAATAAAAGGAAACCTGTTCCAAAAGGAAACATATTTGTTTAATAAAGGAGACTTGTGCGCTTGGGACTTTGGGGACAGCTGTTAGGTAAAATATAATTAAAAAAATAAAGTCTAAGCCTCAGAAACCTTCCACTAATGACATACATGGTGGGGTTCTGGCTGGCAAGGGCAGGGATGGTGATTTTGTAGAGGAAGAGCTGTCTTTGATCCTGGCCAATGGCAGAGTGGAGCTGGTACACAGGCTGTCCCCAGTTGTTTTTCTGGCAGATTTCTTCTAAGATCTAGAAGGAAAAAAATAATAGGGATTTGTGCTGGGGTTAATTGCTGTGCAGAAGCCTCCTTGTCTAGCTCCAGCCCCTGGGCTGAGCAGCTGTCTTCCCTCAAAGAGTTTTCAGGGAGCTCTGGCAGCTTCCTCAAAGCTTAGCAAAATATCAAAAATAAATGGCAGATAGAATACTGCACCCACCCTGAAGTGTAAGATTCATCTAAATGCTTTATACATTGATATCTGTTTAATTCCTGAAATTATTCCCTGTTCAGTTGAGCATCTGAGTCCTTTTGCTGATTAGATTATTTCAGTGTGGTTTGCTTTGAATCCTCCTCAGAAGCTCTGTCTCATGGATGTCTGTTTCAGAGGACTAAAGAAATTCGGGTTGCATTCATCTCCTCTGGCTTAGTGGGTTACAGAGCACGAGAAGTCCAAATAGGCTTCTTTTTAAAAAGAAAAAAGGTTTTGTTTCCATCCAATTAATTCCACGGGCTTCAGCAGGCGATTGCAGCTTTTGAAATGCTGAACCATGTTGCCCTCAGCCTTGGCACAGCTGGTCCCATGGTAATTGGGAATTGCTGTCCAGAAACACTCCTGCTTTGGCTTGGGATTCCAGGAGTTTTTAACCCACTGCCTGTGTGCTGTCCCAGCTGGGATTGATCACTTTTCATTAAACCAGGTTGCTCTGACCTGACCTTGAGCATTTCCAGGGATGGGGCAGCCACAGTTTCTCTGAAAAACCTGTGCCAGAGCCTCACCCCCATCACAGCCAAGAATTTCCTCCCAATATCCCATCTATCCCTGCCCCCTGGCAGTGGGAAGCCATTCCCTGTGTCCTGGCACTACAAGCCCTTTAAAAGTCTCTCTCCATCTTTCTTGCAGCCCCTTCAAGCACTGGAAGGCCACAATTAGGTCACCCTGAAGTCTTGCTGTTGTCTACCTCATTTACAGCTTACATTTGAATGGATTTAAAACTAAAAAGAAAAACTTAAACCTCACTGCTGCTTTTAATTTTGCCACCACAGCTCCTGCTGAAGTTTAGCGTCTTGCAGTGTAAAATGCTTCATTACATAGTTCAGTTCTCAATTACAACAGCTCATTTTTTCACTGTGGCCACACTAGTTCCCTGCTGTCCCAACTCCTTTATAGGTTGGTTTTATAAAAATGAATTTTGCCTGCCCTAAGGCCCTGCAGAACCATTGCAGGGATTTCACACCTCTAGTAGAAGGTCCCTCTATGCATGGCATGAGTTGGTACTACGTGAGCTTAAAGATCCCTTCCATCCCAAACCATTCTGTGATTTGATGACAAAACAGACTAAGGGGACTTTTGCAGGAGGGAAAAATCCCACTGTCCAGTTTCCTGGGAGGAAACAAGGATGTTTTCATAAACTTTGGCAAACTTGATGCTGTGGCAATTGAAGTGTTAAAAGGCAAAGACATGCTTCAAAATTCAGGGTGAAGTTGGTTTCTTGTGTTGCTCTGCCCAGTACAAGGGGAAAACAGTTCCTGTCTGAGCTAGACATTCAGAAACTCAGGGAATTTATTGTGGATTTCTCCTCAGCCCTCTTCATCCATCTGCATCGACACACACAATCAAATCAAAGAGTTTCTATGCTAGGCTGGGTTATGTCAACACTTCTTTTGCCATAAATGATTTAAAAATGTGCATTATTTTTCTATTTTTTGTGCATTGTTCCCTAGTGAAGGCCCAGGTGACAAATTTTATGTATCAAACCCATCATGGGTGGGAATTCCTCGAACCGCAGTGCTTTTATGGCACGATAACCAGAACTGGATCAAGGCATTTATGACAACTCTCCCCTGACACTCAAGGTGATCTTAAAGGTCTTCTCCAACCCCAGCCATTCCACAACTCTGTGAGGTAGGTGGATATTGCAAGATGCAATGGTGCTGATAATTTTTTAAAGCCTTTTGAGACACAAGAACAGATTTATTTACCAGGCCGTGACGCAGATTCAATGAGGGGCCCGTTTTGCCCACACCCCTTGGGACATGGCCGCTCTTTTTGGGGTCGCATACCTGAGGGGCGAGTTTGATCCCTTGGGGCTTTAGCGTGACGTGGTTCATGGGGGTGAGCTCCATCCCTGGCAGGAGGTCGTAGAGCTTCTCCTCTCCCCTCTTGTCTCCCTTGAGGTGGTATCCGCGCCCCAGGCCCGGGAACGCCAGGTAGCCGCGGCCTCCCAGGCCTCGGACGCCCGCAGCCCCTACAGGTACATTCATGTAAATTTCTAGGAATGTAAGAAGGCATTAAACCGAATCAAATCACCGGAAAAAGGACCCTGATTCTTGCTGAAATGGAAAAGTTAGCCCCGCTTGCTGGGAGGGTTGGGAAGCAGGTGGGCAGGAGGTCCCAGGGCTTGGTGATGGGATAACACAGGCTCGACACTGACACCCTTTCTTGGATAGGTGAGGGGGTTTGGGGAAAAACTGCTTCTTTCTGCCCATTTTTCATCACTTCTGGTCAGTTGTGATCTCAGGACAGATTTTTAGCCAGCTTTGTAGCTGGAAGTCAGAGAGGGGACAGCTGGCATCTTTTGTTACCCCCCAGTGTAATTACACCTTCAAGAATTTACAGCTTACACAATTTCATACCTACATGGACAAAAATCCTCTTTGGTTTTGCCCCATTACATTTCCATTTTTTCTCAGGGGACCTTGCTTGGGAGTCTGGGGAGACCATGAGGCAAGAGACAGGTGGAGAATTATCACATCTGCTCTTTTCCTAAAGCAACCTTTAGAGGAGCTGGTTCATCTGTGTGGGGAAAACTTGAGGAACAAGGGGTGTTCCTGCTGCCCTGTCTGCTTCCTGCTGAAGGCACAAAAACTGGCCATCATGATCCTTGCCAGGCCTACCTGGGTGCCACACAGAGTCCCAGCCTGCTGTGGGACTTGGCTTGGGGACACAAGGCATCATCTTTGGAAGGAAGATCAGATGACAGAGTTATTTCTTTGCTAGCCCCAAACTTACATCTGCACTGACCAAACCATGTCTGCACTGACATTTAATTTGGGGGCACCTGAGTGTGGGGATTTGATTTGGCTCCAAGTAGGGTCACCCAAGAGATTTTAGAAATATTCTCTTTTATTCATAGATTGAATTGAGTTAATTATTATTAAGTTAACAATCTCCCAAAAGGGAGCCTCCACCTCCCAGAGCACAGAATGGCTTGTTTGATTCCCTATCCTGCACCAGGGCAATGTGACTTGCTTGGAAAGCTCCACAGCTTTGGGTCAGAAAACACCAGGACTGGTAAAATTTTCGCTTCAACTTTCAAGGACAAGTGTCGCAGACATCTTTTATGGAAAATCCTTTCTTTAGGATTTTTCCTCCTGAGAAGCTGAGAGGCCCCAGGAACAAAATGTAAACAATGGTTATCTGCTGCTGTGGAATGCAACAGGTGGATCTGTGATTGGTCTCATAGAGTTGTTTCTAATTAA
>JAXCLO010000274.1:3664749-3676403 GCA_035583995.1 Arremon aurantiirostris
TTTTAATATAATATATATAATAAAATAATAAATCAAGCCTTCTGAAACATGGAGTCAGATCCTCGTCTCTTCCCTCACCCAAAAACCCCTGTGAACACCATCACAGACAAGAGGAAAGATAGTGGTTGTGGTATCTGGCTATGGGAGGGGGAAAGGAAAAGTGTTTTATTTGGTCTTCTCTGCTGGGGCAAAACCAGGAGGATCCGTAGGTTATTTACACTAGACTGAGGGCAACCTAGAAATTCCTCCCAGGAAAACAGTTATTTTTTTTTTCAGCTGGAAGATTGCCTTTGGGAAAGACAAGAGCCAGTGTTTAGACCCAGTGTTTTCCACCAGAGAAAACAGCATCCAGGAGCTGGGGCAAAGCCAATGTCACTAACACCCATCTGGGGAGCAGCTGCCCGACCCCTGAAGGAGATGCTGGGCACAGGGGGTGGCTTTCATTTATCCAAAACTCCAAGAGGGAATTACCTCGGACGGAGGGGGGTCGGAGGATGCTCCTGCTGCCGAGCCCCTTGGCGGCGGGGAAGTGCAGGTTGGGGATGGCCGCGTAGGCCTGCGGTGCGTAGAAGACCGGGGCGCCCAGGTAGGCGGTGGCGGGGTCGTACAGGTGGCCCAGGGTGTAGGTGTAATCCCCCTGCAGCACCGGGGCCCTGCCACCCGTGCCACGCGTGTACCTCACGTAGCTGTCCTTGTCCACCGGCTTGGCCAAGGTCACCTCGATGGGGGAGCCATCCAGCACCTGAGAGGGGACAAACACAGGGTGGAAATGATGCCTTGGGGTTTAGCTTTCTTTTTCTTTCTTTTTGATTGTGTGCTGCTTGGGTGTGTGGGTCTGGGTTTCATATTAGGGATGGTAAGGTCTCTTCACAGAGCAGGTAGACACAACAATGCCTTCTCTAACTGGGGACCAAGGACAGCCAGATTTGGATCTCAGGCCCAAGAGTATAAACAATGTGGACTGAACAGAGAAAATAAGAAAGATGGGACTTCATGGGCTGGGGCTGTAATTGGACAATTAACTCTAATATGCTAATGGACCAAAACTTATAAAAATGTGAGATCTTGTGACCAAGCACTCTTTTGCTTCCATCTCGGAGACATCCGGGCAGAGCTGAAGTCATGGCTCTGGTACTGCCAGGGTGTGGCCTTTGAAGGCCCTGCAATAAATATCCTTTCATTAAATACAAATATCCTTCCCCTTAACTCTGTCTAGCCCCTGTTCCAGCTGTTTAAGGCAGCAGGGGAAGTGGTTAAAAGTGCTTGATGGAAATCCAGCCTATGGGGGAGCTGCCCTCATGTTGTAATGGGATGGGAAGGTGGAGGAAATCACCCCAAAAAAAACCCTGGATCTCCCTCACACGGGTGAAAACTTAACCTAAGAGTGCCCAGCCCTGGCTCCAGCTGGGAGAGGCTCCTTCAGCAAAGCCTTTAAAAGGCTTCACTTCCCGCAAAGCAGCTCGTAAGGCAGCGAGATCCCACGTGCTCCCGTGGAGAACAGCAGCAGCACTAAAAATAGGAGCAGGGTTAACACCTCTTTGGGAACAGCTCTGGCTTTAGAGTGAATTACATGCAGTGCAAGGAGGGCTAAATTCAGCAGCCTCCTCACAAATCCGCATCTGAACTCGGAGCAGATGTTTGGGCTGACCTCGTTTGTCCCACTTTGCCATTCACACGCTGCCCTGCCAGTGTTTTTGTTGGCAGTCTGGAACAAGGATGTGAGTGTGAGCCAGGGGGGATCCTAACCCCTCCTTTCCTAGTTCTTCTTTCAGCTTTTCCTGTTTTTTTTTTTTCATCTAAGCAGTGAGCTAGAGCCGGGCAAACACTTAGCACAAATCCAACGAGGCAAAATGAATCGTTTGTGTACAACAGAGCTGCTGAAAAACAAATTCAGGAGTATAAAAGCAACTAGCAAAGAGCAAATTGGGATAACACCTCCAGGAGGGTTTTGGAGCTAATAAAGCAGGTGGCTTTGTGTAATATACTGCACTGTAAGCTCCAGGAATTAGCATTTACAGCAGCTTTTACCTTCCCATTCAAGGCTTTCATGGCCTCCACTGCGTGTTCTCTTTTATTAAAGTGCACAAAGGCGTAGTCTCTAATTTTCTTTACTCTCTCCACTGCACCTGTGGAAAACATTGGAATATTAGTGGGAAGTGGGGGTTAGTCAGAAAGCAGAGATCTGAAAGAGTGGCTGTGTCAGGTTATGAGCCCCTGGAGAGCAAAGGCTGAGCAAGGGTGGAAGAACAAGAGGTCAGTGTCCCCTCACCTCTTTGGATGCATATTCCAGAGGAAAATCAATATATAATTGTTGTAGCATTTCAAAGCAAACTAGAAGGGTTTGGGGTCAGACACCAGTAAGATTCCCATTAAACTGGAGAGGTTTTCTCCTGTCCAAACCATTCTGTTGGACACTACCTTTGGTCTTGTGTCTCCCTTCTGTGACTGACCATGCACCAGCTGTGGGAACATCGCCTTGTGATCCCCATCTCCCTGATTTGTATGTGCATTGGAGGCAGCTTTTGCCATAAAACAAGGAGGTTTTTCTCCTTGACAACAAGCTCAGGATGTTCAGGAAGAATGAACAGTGAGCTCTGCCTAGAACAGAGCAGCCCAGGGCACTGGGATGGGCTGGGGCTGATGGGGCAGCAGGTCTCATCCTAAGAAACAGCCTTTTCTGTGGCAGTGGGGCTTCCCTGGATGCCCCAATTCACCTGGACATGGCCCCAGCCAGGCTCTGCAGCTGAGGGTTGGCCCTCCTGGGATGGGGCTTGGGCTGGAGAATCTTTCTTCAAGCCTGAATCTTTCTTACATCCAATTTATCCAAAGTAATTCAAATGCAAATGACTTCTTGTTCTTTTCTAAGTCCATCCCCCACAGTTTTCTCTTTCCCCTCTCAGCTGCTCTGATGCCAGGAACTCATACTCTGCACTGAGGAGTCTGTCTTCAAAATAACCCCACCAGTCCTACTCCCCATGGCCACAGCCTTCAGCCATTTCTTTAATTCCTCATCATCTCTGCTCCTGTGGCTTGGGAAGCACAACATCAGCCAGCCCAGCCTCCTGTAAAACCCCCAGAAATATCCTCTGGATACATGGTTAAGGGATACTGAACAACTCTTCTGTTGGCTTCTTATCTCTTAAAGCTGAACAGGTGCACAGGGAAATGTCATATTGCCACAAAAAGGATGCACTTAGAAAAATGCAGGAGGAAACAAATTTCTTGGGTGTTCAGGGGAGTCATTAGGAGCTGCAGAGGGCTAAATGAGCCTGTCCCAGCCCACAGCCCAAGCAGGCTGCACGCCTTGGAATGACACAGAGATGGTAAAGTAGCACTTTGCGTCCTTCCGGGACACAGGATGATTTTCCAAGCCTGAATTTATGGGAGTTATATGCTGATGCTTTGTTTACAAGTGGAAGCTTTAATGAACTCGCTGTGTTTTGAATATCCCCCTTCTGCCTGCTGGAGAGCATTCCAGGACACCAATCCTGAGCCAAAAATTCTGCTCTCCCCTGCTTCTGCCTCTGCTGGGCCAAGCAATGTGATTCCCACCCCTGGGTGAGCTCCATGGAGGAGGAATTTCCTTGGGATTCCTAGGGAGCAAGGGCAGGGCTTTTCAGAGAGACAGCTCTGCAAAAGTCATCAGGCTGTGAATTTGGCACAGATTCAAGGGGTGCTACTTGTGCTGTGTCCCAGCTTAGCATTCCTGGTGCAGCCTGTGGAGCCCTCAGAGATGTGGCAATTGCTGTGTCATTGGAAGCTCTGGATCATTTTTTATTGCATGATTTGTTGATGTCAAAACAGCTTCCTAATGCCCTGGATCCAAGGTAATTTCAGCTAAGTAGTGCTGAAATGTGGCTCAATGAGTGAGGCAGAGAACCATGGCAGGGCAATGAATAATTTCACATCCTTGCTGCCTTTTTTGATCTCACTGTACCTTAAACTGCATTTTCTCTCCCCAAAGCTGGAAGTTTTGGTGCTCTAATGCACCCATTCCTGATTTTAACCACCAAAATCAAAGCTATCCATTAAAAAAAATAAAATTCCAAGGTGAATGCTGAGATGATAAAAGGAAGATGAAAGATGATGTAGAACTTGTGTTGTTATAGTGGAAAACTTCTTAGGAGCAAAGCAGATGACTGTTACCAAAGTGTCAAAAGGCCACAAATATGTTTCTGGGGAGTGTGAACTTGCTCAAAGCTCGGGAGCAAAACTGGGTAAATAAAAGAAGGAAGCAGTTCAGAGAGTGGGATAACATAAATTTAACTCAGGAGTAAAATGGGTTCTGCAACAGCTCGATGGTGGCTAAAAGTATGAGCCAGAAATGCTGGAAGGACACAAGGAAAACTCATTAATCCCTTTGCAATGCAACCTAGTCTAGAAAAAGGCATGAAATGAAGAAGTTGGAGGAAGAAAACTGAAGCTCTGCAGCGTATTTTAAAAAATTAATAGAAGAAAGCTAACAGGAGTGAGATGAAAGGAGATTTCCCATTGCCAAGCATCAGTTCCTAATGCCTAATGGACTGTGTGGCTTGCAGAGCTGCAGAAAAGGGTTATTTTTACTTTGTTGGTTTTGGGTGGAATTTCCTAAAGCTGGAGCAACTCAGAAGTAAAATCTCCTTTGAAAGCCAGCAGGATTTTTATTCCCAACTAATTTTTTATTTTTTTCATTCCCAACTGATTCTCCCTGCTTTTTTTGAAAAATCTCACCCTAAGTGCATGTAAGATATGCCACAAAGGAATATTAAATTAAATGGAAAGCACTAATTATTCACCAATTTACAAGAGGACTGGGGGGATGTATGAAAATGAGTTCAGAATTTAGTTAGATCAGATAAAAAGCAGTTGTATTAAATCGCTCTATTTTTATCACCATCCCTTGCCACAGAAGAATGCTGAAGTCATCCAGCTGCTTTACCAACTCTTATTTAGAAAGACTAAATGATTCCAAAGCATTTTGAGGACACAGGGCAACCCCATGCAGCATTTTGGGTCTCTTCCAGTTGCCAATCCCCCTCCTTCATGGTGGCTGGGAATTAAATAGCCTTTAATGGGATGGCATTTTGGGTGGGAGCCTTCAGCCCCACAACAATTTTTGTGGCATTTCACAGCAAGAAAAACCCAGCTATTTTTATCTCTTGTGGCATTTTAGGAAGGCAGAAACATTTCCATCTGTTTAGGAGGCACAGCACCTACCTGGTTTGATGCTGTTGAACTCCTTCTCAATGGTCTCCTCGGTGGTGGAGAGCATGAGGTTCCTCACGTAGAGGATCTTCACTGAGGACATGGTGTCCTCATCCACCTCCACCTCTGGCTCTGCCCAGTCCACAGCAATGGGGTGTCCCCACAGCTGGATCCTTCCTTTAAGGGAACAAGGCATGGTCAGTGCTGGGGGCTTTGCTTCCTCTCACTCCTGCTCATGCTCTATTGCACAGCAAAACAGGCCAAATTCTACAAACACGACCCAAAATAACCTTCCTAGCTCTGCCTTTCCAAAGGTTACACTTGGAATGGCCTCCTGCAAACACCTTTGGAGCCTCCAGAACTGAAAGAAGTGAAAATGTGGAATAATTCACTTTAGGCCTGCATCTCCTGGAGCGCTCCCTAAAGGGAAATATTTTAACGCACTTATAAAAATCCCTTTTGGCCACCAAAGTTTCATTCCCTTGATACCAAAACAGGGATCCTGAAGTCCCAGTGGGATGGAAAGAAACAGCCAAAGCAACGTTGTCTCTCTGTGTGTTTGAATTCATTTGGGGGAAGCTGCATTAGAAGAAAGAAGGGACACAAAAAGTCCCGATGCATAAAACAAATCCTACAAACATCACCCAAAAAAGCCTTCCTAGCTCTGCCTTTCCGAAGGTCACACTCAGAATGGCCTCCTGCAAATACCTTTGTAACTTCCAGAACTGAAAGAAGTGAAAATGTGGAATAATTCACTTTAGGCCTGCATCTCCTTGAGCTTTCCCTAAAGGGAAATATTTTAATGCATTTATCAAAATCCCTTTTGGCCAGCAAAGTTTCATTCCCTCGATACCAGAACAGGGATCCTGGAGTCCCAGTGAGATGGAATGAAACAGCAGAAGCAAGGATGTCTCCGTGTGTGTTTGAATTTGTTTGGGGGAAGTTGCAGCAGAAGAAAGGAGGGACACAAAAAGTTCTGATGCATAAACCAGGGTGTGGGTTTGGAGGATAAACCCAGGGGCTCTGTGTGCACTGGACTGAGCTGCTGAGGGGCAGGGAAGAAAAAAAAGCAAATAATTCACACTGCTGAATGCTGATGATGCAGTTGGGTTGGTGTTCCCACTCCTCAAGGCTCAGCTCCAGATTAAAGATATCTGATGTGAGACTTCCATTGAACTCCAGGGGAATTTTCAGAAGTCCAAATTTCTGTCTGTCTGCATGCATGTGTATTACCAAGGTTGCCATTTTAGATTTGTCTTTAAATTTTGGTTAATTTATTTATTTCGGTCAGATTTATGGTTCTGTTGCACTTACAGAAAATTCTACTGAATTGGTTTAGAGGTGTTGAATTGGTCAGTTTATTAACAACTAGTGTTGATTAGATATTGCTATGAATGATAAACCATGATTAGATATTGTTATGAATAATAAACCATCTAGACCTAAATTGTTGAGCCAGTCTGAGGCTGAGATTGGCAAGGGGGTTTATTCTGTTGGGACTCAACCCTTGGAATCCTTCACTTTTTCCCTCCTCACCTTTTTGCCTCCCTGGTCTCCACATGAATCATTCTAATCTGATATTAATCAGAATAATCTGATTGCTTTGATCTGATATTTCTTTAATTGCTTTAATCTAATATTTCTCTGTCTGCTTTATCTGTATAATAAGTAATAGAGTGACCCTTGCCATCAAACCCTGTCACAAATTTATATTAAACCTGCTTTTGCCCAGACCTTGCTGGTGATTCTTTGAGTGACCTAAACCACACATTGGCAGATGGGAGGACAAAGAAAATCCTGCAAAACACTCTAAAAAGGCATCTCTGCTTAGACAACCCATTTAAGAGGGGGTGGGAGCTGTGAAATGAGAGGGTGAGGATAGAATTTGGAGGCTTATTGGAAGAGTAAATAACCAAACTAAATGGGAAGGTGCTGTTCCCTTGGAATCCCTCGGGAATGAGCTGGGATTTGTGGAGTGAGGCTGTTCTGTGCACCTTTCTGAGTTGCTGTTTTCACTTCAAGGGTGGAAATAATGAACTGGTTGACTTGGAGCAAGGAGCTAAGCTTGGGGCCTCTTGCTGAAAACCAGTCTATCTCCACCCTCTTGTTTAGCCAGAGACAGGAGAAAATTTAAAATTTTTAAAGAAAACTCTCAATTTTTGAGCACTTTCTCTACAAAGCTCCCTGAAAAAAGCAATGAGGATCAGTTTAAAGGAAGCATCTGATAATGATATTCAATCTCACATCTGCTGCAGACACATTCAGCTCTGGCTTGAAACTTTTTTCCAGTTCCTGCCTTATGCTTGAGGCTTCAGAAGACTCTGGCTCCTGCTCAGGCCTTTGGAATTCCCTAAATTGTTTACTGAGACATCCCTAAACTGGAAACCCCTCATGCACTGCACATGTCTGCTCAGGGCTCTTGAGTTCACTCCATCTGTCTCACTGCCTTTGCTCAGAATTTCAAGTGCTCTGTCTGCCCCTGCCTTCCTTTTCCTCATAAAAACCATGGGAAAGTCGTGCTGGAGCACAGAATGTGCTCCCACCATCAGGGAGATGCTTAAACTGAAGAAGAAAATGCAGAATAAAAGGAAAAATTGTCAGTGTGACACATCTCCCAGGAGAAAAGCAAATTCAGTGCTCAAAATCATGCTCATTTTTTTACACAATAAGAAAAAAAATTAAATGATTCAGTGTATTTAATGTATAAAGCAGGTGAAAGAAGGTTCTTCTGAACAAATCTCAAAACCCAAGGTTTGTTGGATGCCTTCAGCAGCCAGTGTGTTCAACAAAGCAGTGCAGGAGCATAAGAAAGCAAGAGAAAATTGGTGAAATCCTTGCAAATGCACTTAAAGTTGAGTGACTTCTTCACCTAAGACCTGCTAAACCTCTCTCTCCTTCACAATGGTCTTTGGCTGTCTCCCAGTGCTGAATTTCATAGATGTACTCTAAAGCAATTCCTCATTCCAGTTTTTTTTTGCCAAAATATCAGTTTCCAGTCCATGCTCCAGCCTGAATCTGCTCTTGGATGCTTTCCTGAGTGATTCTCCCTTTGAGAAATGGATTTGTAAAGAATTTTAAAAACTTGATAGAAAGTTTACACAGTTTTGTACATCTGTATGCAAACACTGAGATAAGGTGTGTTGACTTTGGAAGGTCATGGAATAGAGATGATACTGTTGAGAGATTGAACTAGAAACAAGTTTTAAAATATGCAATAAGTTTTAAAATATGTAAAATTACTAGATATTTTAGAGAATTAGAACTGTGAAAGAGGTATTGTAGTAAGACAATTTGGGGTAAAAATAGAGGTGATTGGTGTTAGAAGTATTGGCAGTATTGTGTAGCAACTGTTAATAGGTTGAAAAATTACCTATTTATTTACTACCTAAAATTAGCTATTTACTATCTGCAATACCTATTTATAAGGTATTGCAACTAGGAAATAATTTAGTTTCTGATGGAATGGTGTTAAGTATTATATTTCTTATGTCTCACTTTTTATCGAGACTAATAATGGGATAAAATCTTTTAAAACGCCTCTCAGTTACCCCATCTCTGTAAAAGCTGGAAAACCCAACACTCCCTGAGAGGCCACAGATGAGTCTCCATTTTATGTTTAACCCAAGACAAGCACAGGACCAAGCAGAGCTGCATGGATACACACACAGCCAAATCCATCTGGCTGGATTTCCAATAAACCCAAGCTCCTGAAGGACAACCATGGATCAGTCTCTATTTTATGTTCAACCCAAGACAAGCACAGGACCAAGCAGAGTTGCATGGATACACACACAGCCAAACCCCTCTGGCTGGATTTCCAATAAACCCAAGCTCCTGAAGGACAACCATGGATCACCAGCACTACAGGAGCTGCAGTCAATCCCACACCCCATGGTGTGTTGGGAAACCTTCTGCTTTGAGTGTCTTTAGCAGAAAACTTCTTTCTGAGGGCAGAAAACCCAGCCAGGTCCACTTCCTTGGATTCCTGGATCCCCTGGAGATGTTGCCACCACACCCCTGAGTTAAATCCACCCCTCTCCACCCCTGCTGACCTGGGAGCAGCTTCCTCCTGGCCATGGCTGCTGCCCGGTGGCTCTCGTACTCCACGAAGGCAAAGCCCCTGTTTTTGGTTTTATCGGCCGCGCTGGGGTAGACAATGACGTCCACGACGCCGTCCGTGACCTTCTTCATCTCTGCCAGGATCTCCTCCCTCTTCTTGGTTTTGGGGATGCCCCCCACGAACAGGCGACAGTTGTCCACGCTGGCACACACGCCCAGGAGCCTCCCGTTCCTGGAACGAGGGAGATGCTTGGTCAGGAGCCAAGAGAGGGGAAGGTTAAAGCAAAGCCCCTCTTCAGCTGAAATGAAGGATTTGAGAGAGAAACCACAGCCAAATTTTGCTTTTACTACTTGAGGTTCTCCCTCTTGCTGCCACCAGGCAACTGCACCTCCCCAACCCAGGTCCTTGTGTTGTTGGCTTGTGGCTTCCCACTCACCTCATGACTGAGGTTTTGGGAGAAGAAAATCCCTTTGGGAGAGGCACCATTTGAGGACTCACCAATGGACTCATCAATGGGCCAACTTTTGTGCAGACCCCAAAATAAAAATTTCCTTCCTTCACCTCTCTGGGGTCAAAGTATCTCTTATAGGCCTGGAGGAGTGCAAAACTTCTTTAGAGGAGTCCTTGGAACCAGGGAAGGAAGTGGAGGAGGTGGAGGTGGGTGAAGCCTGATCCCTAAGACCTTCCAACCTCTGCTACAAAGGATATCTCCAAGGCCTCCATGCTCCTTGACCCACTCAAAGCAGTTCACAACCCATCACTTTTTTTATTCAAAAAGCCATACAATTGCCAGAATGGTTTATCCCAAAAGGTTTATGAGCAAAGGCGTCAACTCATCCCACTTTGAACTGGCAAAAAACATTTAGTGAGGTTGAAATCCAACCAACACGTATTAATGGGCCCATCTGTTGTTGATTTCTGGGTGTTTTGTTCCCTCAAACATGAGGGCTTTTTCTGTTCCTTTCTATTAGGAAATGTCACTATTTGCCAATTGGTTTCCATCCTATTTCACCATTTTTTGCAATTGCTCCATCTACCAAAACATATCTGCACAATCTGTCACGAGGGAGACTGTGAATAGAATAAATCAACAACAAACAACCTGAGGGGAACATAATAAACAGCACTGGTTAGGGGAAAGTTAATTTGATCCAAAGCAGAACATTTTTTTCCCAATGTTCTGATAGATTTTGGTGTTGTTGATGGGTTTATTGTGAACAACAAATTTCCTGTTGGTTTTAATGAGCAGTGACTGCACAGGGAGACAGGAGGAGATTTCCCCTCAAAACACAGGGATCTAAATAACTTTGCTCTGGACTGCCAGGAAAAATATCCCTTACATGCCAAAATAGACTGATACAAATGATTTAAAGTTTCTTTGAAGGTGTTTTTGCCTTGCTCACCTGATTTCATAATTATTGAGTGTCTTTATTGCATTCTTTGCCTCCTGCTTATTGGAGAAGGTCACAAAGGCATAGCCCCTGTTGTTGCCATTGAAGTCCATCATCATCCTCATCTCATAGATTTTGCCAATCTGCCAAGTGAGAGAGATTTGTCAGCAAGGTGGGAGTGGCTAGAGAAGACTGGAATTTTAAAGTTCCATGGGCAGGGACACCTTTCATGGACCAGACTGCTGCAAGTACTGCCCAGCCTGGTTTTTAATCAGCTCAGTTCAGCCCTGAAAAGCAGCTCTGACCATCAGCAACTGATCAGCTGCCACCAAGCCTCACCTTTTCACAGAGGGGGATGAGTTCATCCTCAAAGAGGTCTCGGGGCAGTTTCCCAATGAAGATCTCACAGCCTCTCTCTGGTGGAGGGCCATCCCAGCCTGGTGGTGGTCCCCCATATTTCCTCTGCCCATTTTCCTGGAGGAAAAGAAAAGAAAGGTTCAGCTATCAACTTTTAAACATGGATTAAACCAACCCTGTCTCTGGGAATGACCCTTGTGGCAGACACCCTCCTTCCCTTCAGCTCCTGGTAGATTCAGCAGGGATCACACAGTGTCTTGCTGCCAAGGCTGGGATACTTCAGAAGTCCAAGTGCAGAGAGTCAGTGACTGCCTGGAAAATGGAAATCCTCCTGGCTCTGGCAGGGGAATCTCCGTGTGCTGTGTGTTAGTTATGGGCTGGGTAACGGAGCACTTGCAAAATTGATAACTTGTCTGGATTTTCATTCAGTCTGAGGATGACACCTGCCCACCCAAGAGGTCCTTCTGGCAGAGAGCAAACCTTGGCCACAAATAATATACAAAGAGTGAAGGCCAATCAGTATTTCCCTTTTTCTCTCTTTTCACTAGATTAGTGTGTCTCTGCTCTCCTCCCCTATTTTTAACCAACTTTCCTTTCCTTTCCTTTCCTTTCCTTTCCTTTCCTTTCCTTTCCTTTCCTTTCCTTTCCTTTCCTTTACTTTC
>JAXCLO010000274.1:3676655-3688213 GCA_035583995.1 Arremon aurantiirostris
CCTTTCCTTTCCTTTCCTTTCCTTTCCTTTCCTTTCCTTTCCTTTCCTTTCCTTTCCTTTCCTTTCCTTTCCTTTTGATTCCCTACTCCCAGAGGAGATGGGGCTCCAGGAATTTTTCCATTTTTGGCTCCCTGACCATTTCTTTAGCATTTTTGGCTCCCTGACCATTTCTTTAGTCACTTCCCATTCTGGGATTATTCCAGGAAAGCAAATGTCTTGCACAGCTGATTTAAGAGGAACTTAAACAAACAGAGATCCTTACAAGAAAACAGGAATATACCACAAACCCTTTTAGTTTTCTAGAACAGGCCTTGAATTATCCATTATCATTCTTGTTTTTCCAGTGTTTTCAGCATTGATGGAGTCCTGGGGATATCTGATTTTATGACTGAGCTGGTGTGTGAGGGGGCACAGCAAGAAACAAACCCTTCTCTAAATCTGCAGGAAGGCAGCACCTCAACAAACCCTTCTTGACAAGGTGCCTGGAGGGAAAGTGGACATCAGCCACCTCCCAAAAATGAATGACCCAGGTGTGCACTGAGGAAGAAGATGCTTGGCTGCATCCACAGACAGGCTGGAAGAAAAATCCCTAAGGTACAGGGAAATTAGGAGAGGAGGAAAAGAGAAAAATATAAAATAGCAAGGTTGGGATGGAAAAGGAAAAGAGAGAGAAGAGCAAGAGGATGTTGAAGTGTGTGGGGGATTGGGAGCTAAAATCTGTGCTTTAGGAAATCTGAGCTCTGCCAGATTGACAGTGGGGAAAATTGAACCCCAGGATAATTTCAAAGCCAGGGTGGACAGGGCTTGGATTAACCTGGGCCAGTGGGAGGTGTCCCTGCCATGGCATGGGGCTGAAATGAGATGGGCTTTAAGGAACCCCCCAATCCTGTGATCCTAAGAAAGCCACAGTAAATCCAAGATATACAGGAGTCCCTTATCTTATGGGTCAGGCACAGCAGAAAGGGCACAAAACACAGCTGCTGGCCTGGTCCTGGAATGTGCTTTTTCCCAGGAATTTCAGGTTGTGCCTGGGGCTGTTGTGCCCTCTAGAGCCATGCAAAACAAGACAAGGTTCATGGCCCCCACCTGCCTAAAATCCAGTTTCCAGTTCCTTCTTCCAGGATGCAAAGGCTGGTCATGGCAGTGCCCAGTGCTTTCCAAGGCTGAGCTTGTTTTGGTCATGGTAGCCAAGAAAGGCTTCCTCAGGTGGGTTTGGAGGTCATGCCCAGGCTCCACCTGCCCTAACCATGGGAGGTTTGGATCTTGGAGACCTTGGAGTCTAAACTGGGAGCAAACCTTGGAGCAGGTGAGGCACCTGCCTCCCATGTACCTGTGCGAGGATCTGCACAAAAGGCGACGTGCTGGACTTCCCACCTCATCCCTCCTCTAAAACTTTGCTCTGTGGGTTTTCTCTGGTTTTGAGACACCAATCCTGACCTTTCCCGACATTTAGCAGTGCTCATGCTTGTCCTACTCCCACCTTCATTGTAATTTCCCATCAAGCAAGGAATTCCTTGAGGAATACGACCCTGCTTCATGAAAGACAACACAATGATGATCAGCACAGATGTGAGAGAGAAACACAGCAAAAAGGAACAAGCAAGGAGTGATTCAGGAGCATGGATTGGCTGCTCACACCCCCAGTGAAGCTTCAGGATGAAGCACAAGAGGATGGGACCACGGATTCCTACCTGGATCAAATTATATCCCGTTCGCTGAATTAACGCACGGAGGGCGGCTTCTTTCTGTGTGCCGGTCAATCCATCCCCGGATTTGTGATTTGATTCCATTTGGGAGTGATTATCAGCAAAAAATCACGTTAATTAGGGGTGCTCACTGCAATCAAATTTGAGATAAATTAAATCAATTAATACGGCTGGGAGGAGAAAGTCCACCCCTCCTGAGAAAGTTTACAGGGTCGCCCTTCATAAATCAGTTATTTTGGAGATAAAACCAAAACAGAACAGCAGAGACCATGGAAAAAGCAGAAATGTCCCCCTTGCTGAATAGAAATAAATAGCATTTAAACCCACAGCCAGATCCTGGGGAGATGCAGAGGGAATTTGTAACCTTTTGGTGGTGCCTCAGGAGGAAAAAATATGTAAGTGCCTAATCCTGCACTGAGTACACAGCAATGAGTCCTTTAGGCCTTGTGTGGTGCTGATACTGGGAAGGCAACCTTGTACCAGCCATGTCCAGCACTCCATGAGAAACAGGACCTAGCCCCAGATTCCACCTATTCTTATTTTTGAAAATAAAGAACCCAGGAGAACTTCAGATCTTAGCTCAGGGCTGGAGCAACCTTGGGTTCAGACATTTTGATTCAGAGCTGCAGTTTTAGGTCATGGCTGATTCAAGATTTTTTGGTTTGGGTTGGGTTTGGGTTGAAAACATCATAAAGCTGAAATCTGAATCTGGCTTGGGCTACACCCTGGGAAAGGGACATTTACAACATGGATTCACTACTGGTGATTCTCTGATTTTCCTGAATGCTGAGCTTTGAGCTTAAAAATCCATTTATGTGCTCCAGGCATAAAAGCAGGGTCTGTAGGTGCAAGGCTGAGCTTGAAGCCTCAGGCTGACACTGAGCAGCAGCCAGAACAAACCCAGTGCCCTCCTCAGGTCCTTGGGGGCCAGTGGCACCATGCAGGAAAATGCTAAATTGTGTCATCCACCATGGCCGTTATCACCTAAAATTGCATTTTATCCTAGAAAGGTGGAGGCAAGGAAAGGTGGTGCCTGCCAGGCTTGCCTGGAGAGCAAACAGGGCCAAAAGGGGCTGGGAGGGATGGAATGGGGATGAGGGGGATGAGGCACCCTGGTGGGGATGCTGGGCAGCAGGGAAATCCAGAGCAGCAGGAAGGTGGAAGGAAGGTGGATTGCTGTGCCTGCACCCTGAGCTACTGCCAGATTTTCAGGAGGAGGAGACCCTAAACAATTCCCCTGCTACTGCCAGATTTTCAGGAGGAGACCCTAAACAATCCCCCTGCTACTGCCAGATTTTCAGGAGGAGACCCTCAACAATCCCCCCGCCACTGACAGATTTTCAGGAAGAGACCCTAAATTCCCCTGATACTGCCAGATCTTTGAGAAGAGACTCTAAACAATCCCTCTGCCAGATTTTCAGGAGGAGACCCTAAACAATTCCCCTGCTACTGCCAGATCTTTGGGAAGAGACCCTCAACAATCCCCCTGCCACTGATAGATTTTCAGGAAGAGATCCTAAATCCCCCTGCTACTGCCACATTTTTGGGAGGAAACCCTAAATCCCCCTGCTACTGCCAGATCTTTGGAAGGAGACCCTAAATCCCCCTGCAGTCCCTTGGTGCACATAATGTGAGCACTGCAGGTAAAGAATTGCAGTCTATCTGTTACAGCTGATTTTCTGAGTGTGTCATGGTTCTTCAGAAATGACAGAAAAAGCCTTTTCCACCCAGCTTTTAACACCAACCTCTTTTTTAGCAGCTGCTTCTGCGGCTCACTGAGGGAGGAGCCAAGGTTTGGGGCAGCCCACTTTGGTTTTGGCCATTACCTGCCCTGTGCTCCTATGCCTTTGTGCCCTGGAAGTCTCCAACAGCCGCTTTCAATTTGAAGTGGATTATTCCCAGCACCAAAAATTGAGCAGGAGCCCAGGAATTTGGAGGATCTCAGTGTAGCAGAGCCTGAGTGACACAACACTGAGATCCAGAGACTGTGACTCCAACACTTGCAAACAGAGGCACCTCTGTAATGCCAGATTTTGGAGCTATTTAATGCAGAGGTTGGTCAGGCTCTTCTGATTTTATTTTATTTTTTCTGTGCTCCCAGGTTCTCCAGTGTTTTGATTACTACCAGCGTGCAGAGGCTGGGATATGGATTATCCAGTGCAACAGCTCTCTCTTGTCTCTAATTCCCAAATGAGTGTTTTCTGCAGCAGCTGGAGCCCAGTTGCTGGTTTGTTTTGCCCTTCTGAGGGCAGCAGCAGAGCCCTGCTGATGTTTGTGGTGTCTGTGCCTGCTGCCTCCTCTGGAGCTGGCGTTCAGCAGGCACGGGGCAGGATTAGCACACTGCTGTGCAAAAACCACTTGGAGCCTTTCCCAGGCTGCTGCAGAAAGAGAAAGTGAGCATTCAAAAAAAAAAAAAAACCATTTAAAATCCAGATTGGTTTTACACTCTCCCCTGCCTGGGCAGAGACACCCCATATCCACCCCATATCCACCCTATAGGGGAAAGCTCTGTCACATTGCAAATCTGGCCCCCTATATCCTGCTTTTGGAGCATCCTGGCTTCATCAGGGAATTGAGGGTCAAATTGCAGCTCCGCATGGGTCTCTCTCAGCCCTGAGAGCCGGACTTGAGCGCGGCCAGGCTGGATGCCTGCAGGGCTGCTGCTCTGGATGCATGTGGATCCTTTAAGGGCAGCATCCTCTCCTGCAGGGAGGAGGGATTTCCAGGAAGGTTCTCTCCCCCCGGGAATGATTTCACGCTGAGCAGCGAGCACCAGCCTCGGGGCTGGCGGGTGGATGGGAACAGAGCATCTCCCTGGCTGATGCCTTTCCAGCAGCAGCAGCAGCAATATCCCTCTCTGCCTTCTGCCTTATTAGATAAGACAGCAGAGCTCTTCTGGGCTCTTCTCGTAAGGCATCCTGCAAAGATTTCAGCTCTAGACCAGCATGTCTGGACACTGGTGCACTCCAGGACATGCTGAAGCAATCCACTTGGAATCAGGGAGCAGGAGCATTCAAGGTTGCAATGAAGTATTAACCACAGCCTGCTGCAAAACCCTGGGGCTTTGGGGGTGTTTCTAACAAAGATGTGTGTGCCTGGTGCTTCCACACATTCCTGCCTTTGGAGAAAGCCCCAAGGAAACAACCCTGCCCCATGGAAGAGGGGCAGGATGCCCAGACTCACCTGGAGCTGTGGAGCTGGTCCTGATGGAAGTGGGGTCCAGCTGGAGAGCTCCATCCCAGGGTAGCACCAGGCCCTGCAAGCTCCCACTCCCATTCCTTTGGGATCTGCAAGCCCCCACTCCCTATTCCAAAGGAATCTGCAATCCCCCATCTCTGTTTCCAAAGCAGATTGCAAGCCCCACTCCTGATTCCAAAGAATCTGCAAGCTCCCACTCCTGACTCCTTTGGGATCTGCAAGCCCCACTCCTGATTCCTTTGGAATCTGCAAGCCCCAATCCTGATTCCAAAGGAATCTCCAAGCCCTCACTCCTGATTCCAAAGGAATCTCCAAGCCCTCACTCCTGATTCCAAAGGATGCTGCAAGCCCCCTCCCCCTGATTCCAAAGGAATCTGCAAGCCCCACTCCTGATTCCTTTGGGATCTCCAAGCCCCCACTCCTGATCCCAAAGGAGGCCAAGCCTGGACTGCACACTCAGGGCTGGACACAGTGTGGACACCCCGGGTGTGGTTTGGTGGCCCCACTCTGAGCAGCCAATTCACACCTATGAATTACCAGCCCGATGTCATTCACAGGTAATTAATAAGCCAAAGATCTTTCCCCCATCAGTGAGGTTTCTCCGGGATGGGAACAGCAAACCCCTCTTTTCTCAGAGGTATAAATCCCAACCCAACAAATCCCAAGGCCAGGAAAGCAGGCATTCCACCCTGCAGTTTTCTAAGCACTTCTTCTCTCCCTCTTTCCTGCCTCCCTTGAGTTAAACACCTAAACTCACTTTTGGACAGGGCACTTTTCCACCTCTGCCACCCAAGGGTCCATCTCATGGAACCACAGAATCATTTTAATTTGGAAAAGCCCCCTCAGACCATCGAGTCCAACCATTAACCCACCACCAAACCACGTCCCCAGGTGCCACATCCATGTGTCCATCAGTGCATCCACACAATTTCCAGGATACAAATCATGGAGGGATGCTTTATTTCTGAAACTTGTGGAATTCCAGCCCTTTCCCCTCATTGCAGGCACCAGCCCCAGTCCTTGCAGCAGTGCCAGTGTGCTGTGATATTTTTTTAACTTTAAGGGAGGAGAATTCCTGTCACCCAGAGGAAACACGATTACTTTCTCTCCTTCTTTGTTCCCTGAGCCAGGAATCAATTAGCAAATCCACCCTCACTGGGGAAAACCCCCCTTCTGTGGCTGCTGATGGAAAACGTGAATGACTGCAGCAAATTCAGGCAGTGCTTTCAGCTCTGCTTTAAAAAAGAATCAACCCAGCCACACTTAATAGAAATAATAGTTCTGGAATTCAACCAATTTTGGGGATTTGCCCTTAAAATGGATTAACAAGGGCCACCACCAGAAAACGAAAAGGAAAAAAAAAGGAGAAGGGGAAGTAGCATTTTGTTCAGAAGTTTAAATTGAAATTACCACCTTTGGAAGTGCAAACTACCCATATTTCCTGTATCATCCTAATCTGTGATGAAATTTTGACAACAGCACCAACTTCTCATGGTCACAGCATCAAGAAAAGGAAGGTTCTGCTTTTACCTTCTATCAGAGTACCACTGGGCCTGGTTTTCCTCTCTCCACTCTCATTTATTTTAGGTTTCTGCTGAAGTTCTGAAGTCTCAAGGCAAGAAAAGGTCCTTTTATATCTTGCAAGCCCACATCGACTTGAAACAAACCTATTTTGATACCACCTGACTACTCCATGACTACTTCTACATGTGGCTCCTTCACACCTACTGCAGCACATCCTCTGGCTTTGCTCCATCCATCCAGGAGCAAGATGAATCCAGAAGGTTTTACCCCCAAAACTGCGGAAAATTTTGCTTCACTTCTGGGTTATTTGGAAAAGGAGGAGTCCCTTTCCTCAGCCAAGGGATGTTTCTCATGTTAGGATTTTTGCTGAGGGGGTATGTGAGGGCAGAACCTGCCCCTGTGTTGCCTTTTTGGGAAAGCTGGTTTCCATTTCCATGAAGGAGATAACAAATGTTATCCCATGTTTATCCCACAGGATCAATACAGACCTGACTGTGCTGAGCCACTTGGACACATCTAATTAAGCCCATTTTGTCTTGTATCCCCTCAGCTCCTCTTTCCTGTTTGGAAAGACTGGACAATGATATCCACCCTCTGCCCTAATAACCAAATAGGTCACTACAGAAACTATTTTCCTCTAGGTTATCAACATTTTGGGGATTTCTTCCCCTTCCTCCAGGCTCCAAGCAATGTATACTCCTTTCTATCCATCCACAAACACCAAGCAAGCTTCATTTTCCTCCCCAAAACTTGTGAGCTGCCCCAGCTCCTCGCTGGGGTGACACTCTGGGGGCCGGAGTCCGATTGAGCAACGCAGCACGAGGCTTTTGTCCCTTGGCTTCCCAGGCTGGGGGGTTGTTTGGTTGTTTTCCACCTCTGGTGGCTCCACACAGAGTGGGAACTCACTGACATTTGCAGGAAAACAGGGCAAATTTGGAGCAGCATGAAGGTGCTGCAGCATATGAGCCTGGAGAAAATATTTCATGCTTAATCCAGCAGATTTTTTGCTCGGGCATCACCTTTGGAATCCCCTTCCTCTTGGGCACAACTTTTGCAGCTCTGTCACCAAATGCACACAAAATGCCCCCAAAAAGCCACTCAGTGATGCTGAGCCTCCTTCCCTAGTGTTTATTTGCATCCCCACTTTGAAAACATCCTTTTTTCCCTGCCTGTTCCATGGAGGGAAAGAGCTTGGGAGGAGCATTCTGTGCTGGGCAGAAACTATCCCTGCTAGCTGAAAGGGATTAGGGAAAACTGAGGGGGTTTAGGAGCAGCAATTGCCTTGGCTAGAGAGACTGGCAAAGAGAAGGAGAGACACCAAGCTGGCTGGAAAGATCTCTAATGATTAAACCTCAGAAAGTTGCGCTTTAACAAATCCAGAGCGAATTATGGCAGGGAAAATCCCTCCTCCCCGTCCGCCTTGTCCGGCTTCGCTTTCCAGGCACGGAGGAAAAGCACAAAACCCCCTCTTTTCCACAGCTTTGCCCGGTAAAAACCACACTGAGCCCCTGAGGAGCCCTTTGTGCCCACCCTACTCATTTCCAGAGCTGTGGGGCTGTGTGGGGTCAGCCAGGGAGTCCTGGCTCCACAATCCAGCCCTGCTCCGGGCTGTGACTCCGATGCTGGGCACTGCCGGGCTGGGAGGCTCCCGATGGAGCTGCTCCTTCCCAAGCCCACCAGCAGCCCCCATTAGCACCCCCAGTCCCTCCAGCACCCCCAAAGGCACGAGCAGCTGCCTACCTGAGCGGTTTTGGAGGTGGTCCCCCGGCAGAGAGGTCTCCTTGCCAGTGGGGAGTCTGCGACGTGTCACTGCGGTTATTCCGTAATCATCATATCAAACTCCAAAGGTTCAGCAGCCCCGGGCTGCTTTACAGTCCCGTGGGTTAAACGTTAACCTGCCCTATCTGCCAGCTCCCCACAGGCCTTTGACCAGATAGCTGCCTCAGACAGCACCCACCAGGCCCAGCTTTCCCCAAATAAATGCAGGCAAATCCCATTTTAAGGGCTGGGGTCATGCTGATGCCAGTTTGCTCCATGCTGGGACCTTCCCCACCTGATCCATCCCCAGCCTTGTGACACTCCTGGGGTTTACAGGAGGTTTGGGTTTGCTGGAGGATGATGGCAGCAGTGAGAAATCCCTTCTGGTGGAGAAACTCCTCTTGGTGGCCAAAGCAAAGCTGTGGGTTGGCAGAAATTGCTGCAAAAAGCAAAGATTCAGAGTTAGGAAAGCCTGTGCAGGTTTTGGGGAGGTTTGTTGCACCCAGAAAAATCCAGAATCTGTGAATAAATCCAGAAGCCACAAATCTCTGCAAGGGGTGGCTTCCAACCTCTGAACATCCCAATACTACATTTGACCTGAGGCCATAGAAAAAGCTTCCAAAATTAACTAATCACACTAAGATCATGAGTATGTAATTTAATTAAGAGTATATAATATCACAAAGTAAAAAACTTAGTTTTAGAATATAACCACATATTTAAAACAAAATAAAACAATATATATAAAACAAAATAAAACAATATATATAAAACAAAATAAAAGTCTTAAAACAATAACTAGTTCTTCTTCACCTTCTTCTTCATAAGTTTAAGTAATATTATATAATTAGTTTAAAAATCCATATTACAAACTTCAAATAATTTAGTTAAAAATAAAAATAATTCAAGCATAATTTCTTAATTAAATAGCTTAACCTTAAAAAATATTATAAAAAATAATAAACAATTTTATACAATTAATAAAATACTACAAAACTCACATCTTATATAAACTATATATATAACCTTATATAAACTATATAAACACACCTTATATAAATGATAATATAAATAAAAATAATAAACACCTAAATCTAAATGTAACATAGAATCTCAAACGCTTCTATCCCAACCTTAACAAGAACAAAAAGAAAAAACCAACAACCCAAAACCTCAATATTTAGTGGTCCTTGTGCCACATCTGGTGATGCAACAGCTGAATTGAATGTTTGGCTCTTTCCAAAATCCTTCTGGACCCTCACAGGGATGAAATGGAGTACCACAGGTAGTTTAGCAGAGAGATTTCATGGAATTATGGAATTGTGAAGTTTGGAAAAGCCCTTTACGATCATCAAGTCAAACCAGCAGCACCACCATGCTCATCACTGAGCACTCACCATTTTTCTCGTGTGATGTTCAAGTTTGGGATCCCAGCTTTGGGATCCATCCCTGGAATTGCATCCTGCTGTGGCTGACCCCGAGCTCAGAGCTGGAGCACGCCCAGGCTGGGCCATGGTTTTCCATCCCAGAGCTGACCCCCAGCACAGGGATGCAGTGCTGGGCTTCATTTGCAGCCCTGGTAAATGAAGCATTTATAATTAGGTGTTGCTGACGCTTCAGGTTGGGAAGAGTGCCATCATCCCTGTGTTTGCTCAGCTTTAAAAGCACGAGGTGTCCCTGAGGGGGGAGGCGGTAGGGCTGGATCCCTCTTGGAGAGCAGCATCTCTCTGCTTCCTCCCTTCTCACCAGGGTGCAGATCCCATTTCCCAGCCCAAACACAGGATTGCTCCCAAGGAAACATCTGCCCTCTGCTCTCCACCTCCCTGCAGGATTTAGGGGCTTAAGGGCAGGTTCTGGAGCACATTCAAAGAGGATAAAACCCCCCATCAAGCCCTTCCCAAGCAGTTATGAGCTCCTCTCCTTGAGCACAGTTTGGGATCTGCTGCTTCTCCTGATCTCCAGGGCACAGCTTGGGAGTGAGGGGCAGATCTTGTGAGGATTTGTGAAAAGAATTTGGAATGTGTTAGAGATGAGACTTCTGAGTTGTTTCAGATAACGTAATTAATTTTTTTTAATCCATAACACATGTAAGAAAGGTGAGTTCAACTCACTTCATATGATTTTATATGAATTATATAAAATTCAGCTCACCTTATATAATTCTAAATGAATTATACAAAATTCAGCTCACCTTATATGATTTTATATGAATATGAATTAAATATTTCAGAAGGTCACAAGACTTCTAGTTACAAAATTTTTTAAAAATTTATTAACAAATAAAACACTATCAACAAAAATATTTATATATTTGACTTAATCTTTAAATATTTTATCATATAGACTCGTGTTACAATATAAACCTTTTTAGTTAATTATCTTATAATACACAAGCTTACAATACTGTATTCTAAACTCTAAGTTTTCTTCTATTTAGTTTAACATGTTTTTATTTTAAACTCTAAATCTACATTCTAATTTCTAATGCTTAAGTTTAGAAGTCTTTACTAAAATTTCAGATCAAATCTTATGTTTAAGTTCAAACTTACAAAGCAAAGTTCTAAATAATCCTCTACATTTCGGATTCTAACAAGATGGGACAATGGATTTTTTCCTTGTCAAAGGGATTTTTCTGTCTTTAGCATGCCATTTTTCCTGTCGAAGGGACTGGTGGAATTTTTTCACTGGGACACTGGATTTCAGACTGAAGGCCCCAGTGTGCCACTGAGCACTGCAGACAGCACAGGAAAATGAGCTGAAATCACTCAGTGACCAATTAAATGCCTCTGCCCTGAATTGTGACAGTGGGAGGAGCAAACCAGCTCCATAAAATCAACTGTCACACAGCAGCACTCAAAAAATCAATGAAAAAGTCTCTCTGAGGGAAATGTGAGGTGTTACCGGAGTGCAGGTAACGGGGCGCTGATGATCTGTCAGCAAGAAGGGATGAAATGCAGGTGGCCATGGAAATAGGGCAGTTTGGGATGGAAAGCCCAATTTTGGGATAGAAACCAGCTGTGGATTGACCCAGAGGTATGAGGGTGTCTTAGGTTGTGGGTTAGAGGTGTTATCTGCTTTTCATTGGGCAGTTTTCTTTATCTCTTACACAACCCATCCTCCCACCAGGAGATCTCTGCTGTTCATGGGCCTTAATTATTAATTATCTGCTGTTCATGGGCCATTAATTATTAATTATCTCCTGTCCATGGCCAGTGAGTGTCCCTACATGGCTGATCCAATCCCACCATCCCATGGGGAGATGCTCCGCCCAGGGGAGGAGCCAAGCATTCCTACGTGGATCCAATCTGAGCTTTGGGACCCCACAGCAGCCTTTGCCCCCTGCATTCCCAGAGGAGCAGCTTTCTGCTGCCC